>CM037997.1:29662761-30114261 GCA_021234005.1 Nephelium lappaceum
AAGAATGAGAAGAAGAAGAAGAGCTCGGGCTAAAAAAATGTCAAATAGACGACGAAATGATTATAAAAAAAATGTGATGTGATAGACACCAGTCTCATAAATTTTGTATTTCAAGAAAAATGAAAACTCCGAAAATGTGATGGACCGGGTTCACTGAATCGGGTTGATGAAGAAGAAGAAGAAGAAGAAGAAAAAGAAGAAGAAGAGGAAAAAGAAAATCTGAAGTGGCAGGACCTAATCCGAACCATACTGTACTCGTATCCGGAGGGTTTTGCCTGGCACCCCGACGGGATCCTCCTAAACCCTTCCAATTGGCCTAAAAGGAATCCGTGGAGCGAACCCTTAAAACTTTCCTTACTTTTAAACAAAATAGGGTTGGTTTGTTTCTTTTTTTTTTTTTTTCAAATGAAAATTCGGCAATATAACGTTTGTAAATTCAATATTTCTAAAATTCCTGCAAAGTAAAAACACTCCCATATCTTTTCAAATCACAACCCAACTTCTTCCACAAATATGGTTCAATGATTCATTTCCATTTTCATTCCATAAATCACATGAGTTAAAAATCGTTTGAAACTATAACCATAGGCTAAAGCCAAAATTCATAAGAAATTAACTTAGCCAAATACATACTTTTCATAACTTAAAATAAATTCATAAAACTCTATACATATCAAAAGATATATAGATACAAGCATTTATTTTAAAAGCCACCAAAACCTATGATGAAATACAACAAAAGGGTGACTTTAACTTTCATGTAGTATGCAAAATGATTATGAAAAATGATGCAGTCGTCGGATCTTCGCCTACCTATCTCAACGGAGGGAGTCTCGCGCCTTAGTCGCCCGCGCTAGAACCTGAGGAGGTTTTATTCAAAAACAAAGAAAAGGTGAGCTTATTTAAGCTCAGTGAGTGCACATAAGTTATAAATCTATAACATAATTATTATTAAAATACCTCATTCAAAAAAATGAAAATAGATTTTTATTTCTTAAACATTTTCTTTGATAAGTCATATAATTTCATAAGGAAGTGAATACATTTAATAACTTAAAAGATATATAAATCTTTGATAAAACTTACTATACATAATCAAAACATAAAACTGTATATGGATATAAAAATCTATTTGAAATATATTAATAACTTAAATGAAAATAGTTCATTTCTTTTCGATTCACTTTTCATTAGAAATGCACCAATGTTACCCCTTAAACTTACAACCATGATAACGTGGAGTCACGAGGCGATTTAGCCACAAACACCATTTGTGACACTTACGAAGACATCCAAACACCACGTGCGGAATATTACATCGCAGTACGTAGTGCAAGACAACATCCCACACACGTAAAAGCGACACAATAGACACTATTCCCCCGAAGTTAGTGACGCAATCGATCATGACATTGCCATACTGTAAGCCCTCGAATTTGATTTTACGGATTTCCCAGATATAATTCCTAAATAATTATTGGAGATCCTAAATGGTTTATGGATATGCTTAAGGTCATAGTGGACCCATAGAGATCGATTTAAATTCGATTGGAGATTAAACGGAAAGATAAAATAGTGAATGAAATCGAGTAAATATTTAAGGTGATAAAGGACTAAATTGAAGAAAAGTTTTAATAATTGTGGTCAAAGTAAAATTAAGTTAAAAGCTAAGGGAGGAGACCGCAATTTTAGCGGGACGTGACCGTCATTTTGAGGATAGTTTGGGGAGGAAATTAGAAGCCAAAAAGTTGTCTTAAAAATCAAGAGAGAGAGAGAGCTGTCGCAGAAGAGAAGAGAAGAGAAGAGAAGAAGAGAAGAAGAAGAAGAGAGGAGGAAGAAGACTGCCGCGCCGGAGCCAACCACCGCCGACCGACAGTCGCCAAGCTCGCCGCACCTCGCCACAGAACCGAGCTGACCGAAGTGGAGCAGAACTCGACGTCGCGCGCGAAGAGGAAGCAGATCCGAGCAGAATCGACCGCCGACCGTTGCCGCGACGACGCCGACGAGCTTCTCTAGCTGATTCCGACCCCGAGCTCGTTGATCCAGCCGCAAAACCAACGCCGATCAAACCTGAACGAGAGCATAACCAAGCTGAAATGGAGTTGAACCGAAGCTGAACCAGCTCCTCCACGTGCGACAGAACCGACGCCGATCGACGGCGAAACTGCAGCAGATCCACGGCTGAACCGAGAGGGAAAGAGAGAGGAGAAAAAGGAGAAGAAAACCCTGCCTAGACCAGCTCCAATCAACACCTTTTTCAGCTCGAAATCAAGCTCCTCAAAATAGTGTTGTGAAGTGAGATTGGCGAGGAAGAAAGAGAAGCTTGCGAGGAGGAGAAGAAAGAGGGAAGAGATCCAGCTCAAATCAGTCCATTTACGCATCCAATCCAGTCCCGAATCAAGCTCAACGTGAAGAGGAAGAAAGTGATTCCGTAGGGAAGAAATCAGATGAGTTGTTTAAGTTGAAATTGATGATTGAGTTGACTTCGAAGTAGATTTTATCGCGATTCGTTATTGGTTGGTTTTGAGTGAAAATAAGTTGATAAATAAATGGATTTACGTTGATTGGGAGCTTAGAATACTAAGAAAATGTCAAAAAGTTAGAGAGAGACTAAAACGCGCAATAAACTAGTTTAAAGGGCAATTTAGTAAATTGACCCTTATGGCATCCGTTGAGTGTTTGGACGATCCTAGTAAGTTTAATTAGGAGTATTGAAGCTATTAAAAGCGAAAGATTAAGATTAGAAATCAAAATGGAGAGTTGCGCGTAAAAATGATCATATAGGGACGATTGTGTAATTTCGAGTTTCCAGAAGTGACGTGAACGTAAATTTATGTTTCCATATGTTGTGTAGGTGACGAGGGCACTCGAGGATCGAGATGAGAGGAGTAGGAGCTCCGCACACGCCATTTTCAGTTGTCAATTTTGTGAGTGAGTTTTATTTCAAGATTTTAAAAGTATTTCAAATTATTAAATTTGATTTGATAAGTGATTGCTTGAGTTTATTTTAAATGCATTAATATATGCATGAGCATTAGCTTGAAATGAGAATGTGATTTTATATGTATATATAAAGTTGTTGAAATGAAATTTCAAAAACTAAGTTTTCAAGTTTGAATTGAGAAAATCGGTTTTAGTACTTAATGCACTCAGAAAACGAGTTTTAGTGCTTATTGCACTCAAAAATAAGATTTTGGTATTTTATGAACTCAGAAAAGAGATTTGTGCTTTTGCACCAGAAAGTTAAAGTAGAAAAAGAAAAGTGTTTTCAAAACCAGAAAGTATCCCCTCAGGGATTTTCAGAGATTACAGATCAGTTTAGACCCGGTCGGTCTATCCTACTTCAGTTGGCACAGTCTTGGGAAGGGATAAGTCACTAACATGGGGGATAAGTGTCAGAGTTTGTCAGTCGAGTCGTCATTACTGATGTGGGGTAGTGTTTCGTGTGCTATGGTTAGCGTTGGGCAATTCCGCACATGGGCACAAGATGTCTCAGAGCAGGCGAGCTATGGTTAGCGCTGGGCAATTCCGCACATAGCCGTTAGACTTGAGAGACCTCAAATTTAGGGATACTATGGTAATTTTGAAAGATATCGGGAAACAGTTTTAAAAAGAAAATAGATTTGAGAGAAAAGAAATTTTATAATTATTATTCAAGTTATTTATGAATTACAGTTACAAGTTTTGAATTTAAAAGCAAACATGTGCTTATATATAAATTCTCTTATTTAAGTGATGTTTAAAAGATTTAAATTTGAAATGCTTTAGAAACAAAGAATAATTTTTAAACGTTTTCAGAGGAGGAAGTTTAGAAAAACAGATTTTCAAATAAAAGAAAGATTATCACTCACTGAGCTTCTAGCTCATTATTTTTCTGTTTTATATAAAAACCTCCTCAGGTACTCTCAACAGGTAGCCGATCAGTAGCATTACCTCTAGCGGGTGAGCCAGCGCGACATGACATCATTTGACCAGCTTATTTTGTTTCATCAGTTATATTTTCATGTAGATATCTTTTGAAATGTATAAGTAATTTGAAAGTTGTAATTATTCGTTCGTAACTGTTTTTTTATTTAAATGTGGTTTATTAAATTGTCTTTTAAATGTTACTAAGTAGATTTTGAAAATCAATTGCATGATTGAGGCCTACGGGCAACCAGAAGTTGGGTTGGTGATAAATTTTAGTCGAAGTGTTGTTTTTCTGTAAACAGGTTTTTCGGGAACGTTAAAAATACAGCTGTTATGCTGCCGAAATTTTATTAGAAAAATGAGTTTCGAAAATAAATAAAAACAAAAATTTTTCCTACGCGTTTTCAGTTTTTAAAGAAAACCCAACCCAATCATGTTTCAGAAAGTATCAAAGAGTTTAGGGTTCGCTCCACGGGTTTCGCTTAGCCCGGCGTGACCTACTGGATCAGAGTTATAGGTATCCGGGTCGGATCGCGTCATATACACGAGTGGGACGTACCGGCCGAGTCTATAAAACTTACAAAGATGGGCAAACAATTGGCGGCCTTTGAAAATATATTTATACATATAATGTTTTTGTATCAAACACATAGAATTTCAACTTTATTTTCTTTTACACAACCATGAAACATGATTTCGTTCACTAATAAAGCTTAAAACATCATATCTCATCTCTAAAAGAAATCCATGATTATAAAGGCATAAAAACCAAACTTTTGCACGTAGAACATAACATCCATAGCAATATTCATTTCAAATTTTAAACTCGCAAATAGCAAACATATCAAGAAGAGTTTAACTATTTCAAAACCAACATAATTTCTTTGAAAATCATTTAGCACTCACCTTTGAAATCAAACTTCCCTTAGTAGCTTTAACGATCCTCCCTGGCTTCGCTAGCCTCGCCTTCACCTACACATGATAAGCACATTTAAAATGTGCTCAATAGACAATACAAAGATGCGCTCAAATGCACCTAACTAAACTAACTCTATAAAATTCTCTCTACACTAGTAGTTTCTCCTTTCAATTTCTCTTTGATCCATGCTCCAAATTCTCAATTTCTTTATATGAACCCTTTTTATATACCCTAAGGAGCATCCTGATATGCTTCCCATCATAAATTGAAGCTTGGAACTCAAAATGACCGTTTTTGACCCCTCAAACCCGAATTGAATGCACAGCCCAAAATATGCATGCTTTTGCTCCAATTCTTTCTCCCACACTCTTCTTATCTCCCAATGTGGTCACTCGTAAAATTTTGTCGAATTCCGATATCGTTTGATAGGTGTTTTGGGCCAAAAACACCACTTTACGATTACTTTTTAAGGGACTTTTTCAACCATTTCATTCTAAAACTTAACTCTTCATTTCCCAGTGTTATACACACTCTAACCTACTCAAACAATTCAATCAAACCCATAAAAAAGGTGGTTTTCGATGACAACTCATAATGACTTTCCTAGGTACTTTACAATGCATTACAATGAAATTGGTTTAAATTCAATTCTAACATTTCTATAGGAATATATGTCACCTAAACATCAAGAAACCATGCTTAAAACATCACCCTTTCATTGGATTCCTATACTTCTCCATAAGGCCTCACATGTTACAACACATACTAGATTCATTTCCATCAATTTTTGCATGTTGGTTCTTTGAGACATTTTATCAAATACCTTGTCTACATCTCATTCCCTTTGTTTTCAATCCAAAACCAACCTAAAATCTATCTCAAGCCAACCCTAGCTCATCAATCTTAGTAGGCTTCCATGCCTTCTACACATACTTTCCAAGCACAATTAATTCCTCTCTCAACATAGATAAAAATCCCCAATCAAAACTAATTCAAATATCATCAAAACAACCAACCCAAACCAACACAAAACCTAATCCAAAAATGAGCAACTAACCTTGATTTGCTTTGTTGGATGCTTCAAGTTTGATTTCCTAGCTTATGGAAGCTTGCTTGATGGATTGGGATGTCAAAACTCACTTGAACCAACTTTGATCATCAAAAACTTGACTTGGCCAAACACACACACACACTTTTCTCGCCTCTCTCTTTTCTCTCTTTGGTTTCTCTCTTTTATTGGTGTTTGTTGGCGTGACTAACTTGAGTTGCTTCAAAAAATTGACTAAGTCTTTCTTATATACTAACATCAATTCCATAAATGACCATTGTATCCCTTCTTTAATTGACTTTTGGCACTTAGCATTTATTTATTTCATCTTGACCCTTAACTTATAATCTTCTTTCAATTTAATCAATAGGTCATACTAACTTATGAATTCAAATGACAATGATCAATTTACTCTTATACTTAACTAAGCTTCCAATAAGGTTTCATCAATCCCTATAGTCTTACAATACTTTTGTTTAATCCCCTAGGGTCCCAAAACACCTCTTAATAATTATTTACGATTTCGTACACCACTTAAAGATTATTACTAAAGTAATCCTTAATTAAACATTGAGGGCTTACATGAAGATTCCTGCAGAGAATAAAAGATGATGAGTAAATAATGGTCAGTAAATGTGATACAAAAGAAGAAGACAAAGAAGAATAAGAAGGAGAAGAAGAAGAAGAAAATCTGAAGATTCCTGTAGAGAACAAAAGATACAAAAGATGATGAGTAAATGATTGTCAGTAAATGTGATGGTGAACTCGGGGCTCAAAAATGTCAGATAGACGGTGAAGTGACTACAAGAAAAATGTGATGTGACAGACACCAGTCTCAATAAATTTTCATTTTCAAGAAAAATAAAAACTACGAAAATGTGATGGACCGGGTTTACCAGGTCGGCTTGAAGAAGAAGAAGAAAAGGAAGAAAAAGAAGAGGATAAGGAAGAAGAAGAGGAAGAAGAAGAATAAGAAGAATAAGAAGAAAAAGAAGAAAATCTGAAGATTCCTACAGAGAATAAAATATGATGAGTAAATGATGGTCAGTAAATGTGATAGTGAACTCGGTGCTCAAAAATGTCAGATAGGCGGCGAAGTGACTACTAGAAAAATATGATGTGATAGACACCAGTCTCAATAAATTTTCATTTTCAAGAAAAATGAAAACTTCGAAAATATGATGGACCGGGTTTACAGGGTCAAGTTAAAGAAGAAGTAGAAGAAGAAAAAGATGAAGTGGAAGAAGAGGAAGAAAAAGAGGAAGAGAAAGAATAAGAAGAATAATAAGAAGAAGAACAACAAAATATGAATATTCTTGTAGAGAATAAAAGATTATGAGTAAATGATGGTCCGTAAATGTGATGGTAAGCTCGAGACTCAAAAATGTCAAATAGACGGTAAAGTGACTACAAGAAATATGTAATGTGACAGACACCAGTCTTAATAAATTTTCATTTTCAAGAAAAATGAAAACTCTGAAAATGTGATGGACCGGGTTTACCGGGTCGGGTTGAAGAAGAAGAATAAGATGAAAATCTGAAGATTCCTGTAGAGAATAAATGATGATGAGTAAATGATGGTTAGTAAATGTGATGGTGAGCTCAAGGCTCAAAGATATCAGATAGACGGCAAAGTGGCTACTTGAAAAATGTGATGTGATAGACACCAGTCTCAATAAATTTTCATTTTCAGGAAAAATGAGAACTCTGCAAATGTGATGGACCGGGTTTACCGGGTCGTCGAGTTAAAGAGGAAGAAGAAGAAGAAAAAGAAGAAAATCTGAATATTCCTGCAGAGAATAAAAGATTATGAGTAAATGATGGTCAGTAAATGTGATGGTGAGCTCGGGGCTTAAAGATATCAGATAGACGGCGAAAGGACTACAAGAAAAATGTGATATGACAAACAACAGTCTCAATAAATTTTTATTTTCAAGAAAAAATGAAAACTCTGAAAATATGATAGATTGGGTTTACTAGGTTGGGTTGAAGAGGAGGATAAAGAAGAAGAAGAGGAAGAGGAAGAAGAGGAAGAAGAAGAAGAAGAAGAAGACGAAGAAGAATAAGCATAATAAGAAGAAAATCTGAATATTTCTGCAAAGTATAAAAGATGATGAGTAAATGATGGTCGGTAAATGTAATGGACTGGGTTTACCAGGTCGGGTTGAAGAAGAAAAAGAAAAGAAAGAAAAAAAAGTGGAAGAAAAAGAAGAAGAAAAAGAAGAAGAAAAAGAAGAAGAAGAAGAGGATGAAGAGGAAGAAGAAGAAATAGAAAAGGAAAAACAAGAAGAAGAATAAGAAAAAGAAGAAAATCTGAAGATTCCTGTAGAAAATAAAAGATGATGAGTAAATGATGGTCAGTAAATGTGATGGTGAGGTCGGGGCTCACAGATATCAGATGGACGACGAAGTGACTATAAAAAAAATGTGATGTGATAGATATCAGTCTCAATAAATTTTAATTTTGAAGAAAAATGAAAACTTCGAAAATGTGATGAATCGGGTTTATCAGGTCGGGTTGAAGAAGAAAAAGAAGAAGAAGAAGAAAATGTGAAGATTCCTACAGAGAATAAAAAATGATGAGTAAATGATGGTCAATAAATGTGATGGTGAGCTCGGGGCTTAAAGATATCAGATAGACGGCGAAGTAACTACAAGAAAAATGTGTTGTGATAGACACTGGTCTTAATAAATTTTCATTTTCAAGAAAAATGAAAAATCTGAAAATGTGATGGATCTGGTTTACCGGGTTGGGTTGAATAAGAGTGAGGGAGAGAAAGTGGGACACAGTGGCAGATGAAAAAGAAAATTTTATTTAGTTTTTCTTTTTTTCCCTTTTTATTTAATGAAAATTTTAATAAATAGATTCCAGCTATCCTTCATGTCCATGTATGTCATCAAGGCCAAATGATACTTTTACCCTCAAAACTATCGGATTTGTTACTTTATTAACATATTCATTATTCCGTTGGGATAAATCTAATTTCCCCCAGTAGTTTGATATAATAGCCAAAAGAAACCCTAACTTAAAAAAATCGCTACATACCACCTTATAATTTATAAAAATAGTAAAAAAAAACCTCCTCGTGTTTATTAAAACAGCCAAAAAAACCCTTTACCATAAATTTGGATGTTAAGAGTCAATGTTTGACTGTTAACTAGAAAGGATAAATTTGTCAATTCAATGTAAAATAAATTTGAAAAAATTTTGAACAAACAATTGGTACCACCTATCAACAGATTATATTTTTTAAAAATAATTAAAAATATTAATATTTTTTTGAACCGTCCATAAACATGATTGTTAGATTATTGGGTTGTTGGGTCGGGTCCATCCAAGATGACCCAAACCCATGATTCGATCCAACTAAAATGGATTGGGATAGGAACAAATAACCGCTGGCGGTTACTGGTGGTTATCAGAAAATAACCGCCACCTCTATAAATACTTGAGGAATTCATTTGTTGAAAATGATGGAAAATCAATTCCAAAAACTTTATATACAAATCATACTACACATATGAGAGAAAAGAGAAAACAAATGGCAAGGGAAATTACACTGTGATTTGAGGTTCCAAGCAATTTCCGACCAGTTGAACAATGCAGGATCCAAGCAATTTCCGCTGCATAGAAACGGGTACGCTTTCAGTTTCCATTTTACTATTTTATTGAATTTATATAATGCTATGAATTCTCTCATTGGTATCAGAGCCAGGTTAGGGTTGTTTGCTGGTCATTAATCTTGGTTATACAATTAAAATTGCCATGAAACTTGTTTATTGGGTTGAAAACTAAGATATAGAAACATGAACCCTAAAACTTACATGCATGATATCTCCCTTGTTAAACTTCCGTTTTGTGTGATTCAAATTTTATAAGAAACTAGACTTCAAGACAAATCAATAGCAATTTGAATCACAAAATTTCGTTGTAAAACGAAGGAGAACGAATCAAAACAAGTTTTGGGTTGAAATCTGGACGGAGTATGGTCGCAGAAGGAAAACAAATGGGCGTGTGTAATACACGCACCATGACGGCACGTGACGCGCTGGGCGACACGAACCAAGCCCACGCAGGCGCCATGTCACGCCACATCAGCACCAGTAATGCGACACGTATGCGCCACGCATGCTGACACGTAGGTGATAACTGATCGACACGTGGCGTGAATTGATTGGTTAGAGTGCAACGCGTGGTTGGCTACCGTTTCGACACGCATAATCATCAACACTCGACACGTGGTCCCTTCTGAACACGACGCGTGTCCTCTGTTAAGTGTAGAGATGACGCGTGGAAGCCTGCATGTGAGACAAGTAGTGAATCGTGCACCGTTAAGATCACGACGCGTGGAACTCTGATGTTGTGACACGTAAGCTGACAAAGATGGTCGCGCTGGAGGGCGACACGTGGCTGATGGTGTCAGCGCGATGCTTGCAGGTGCGTCAGACGGAGTGTCGGCGCATGGTTGACGCAGCCCGAGCGTGCGGCTGCTCGATCTTCCGGTGACAAATTTATTTTTTCTAATTTTGCTCCTCTTCTCATCCCAACTAATTATTTGCTTGAATTGTGAGCAAAATAATATTATTGGATTGATTTCACTCTATAGGGAGTTAATTTTAAAAATGTTTTAGTTTTTAAATTAAATTTTATTTAATCTAAAATTAATCGTGCATGTATTTACTTAGTTTTGAGGTTATACCATGCAATTTTATAGGGACTGGGTCAACTCATTTTGACGATAAGTTATCTGATGATATGATTATGATAATTGTCCTATCAGATGACGAGGAGATTACTGATATCTCAAATATTGACCAGTACCTTAAGATTATGAAAATCTTAGATAATAAGTAGGATCTTGAGATCATAATATATATATATATATATATATTTATATCTTGGACTATAAAATGACGGAGGTCATAGAGATTCCGATTAAGAGATGTCTGAGAATATAAAGATCTCAAATGATGCTTTTCAAATTGTGGGTGTCCTAAAATCTTTTAGAGAATGATATTAGGACTGTTTTGCGCAAACACTTACATATATGATTTAGTGAATATTTGGAAATTGGATGATGATGGGTAGCTTGACTACTTTTTCGATTCCTATCCAAAGATTCTTTTATCATATTTATAAGTGTATAGTTGCTGCAGTATTTTTAGTGAAATGATAGTAGATGTGCTAGTATAGACATAGATAGATATAGACTAAAAGTCTCTAAGCAGAATAAATGTCATTTAATGAAATGACATGTGCTTCGAAAAACATAGTTACTGAACTTCTTAAAGAATAAATTTTCTAGCAAATGTGAGATTGAAAAAAGAATTTCAATGTTACGAGTTGAACGATTCGGACGTTGTTCCAAATCCGAACACTCAACTCGAGGAAGATAGAGAGTTGTTTAAATATTCTAACCCTAGTGGGAGTGACAGAGCTATTGGAATAGCTTATTCATCTGTTTCTAGTGGGAGCGAAGGGACTAACAAGTTAGTGCTCTCAAATAAATCAACTTGTAGAAGTAACAAGATGCTATCAAATAATTTTTGAAAGAAATTGCTTTTACTCCCTGTATTATCAATGTGATAATATGCATTTAATTGGGTTTCTAAACGCTAATAGGGGAGGTGATTTGGATAAGCGAAAATCTGCATTTGGTTATGCATTTTTTGCTCAACCAAAGTGCTATTTCTTGGAGTAACAAAAAGCTATCATGCATTACGCTGTCCAACATGGAAGCTGTACTCATAACATGTTCAGCTGTAGTCTAGGAAGCAGTTTGGCTCAAGAGATTCTTAAAGAATCTGAATTCGAAATTAATGTGAAGAAGTCAGTTACTGTATACTGTGATCGTTAGACAGCAATTGTCTATACTAAAGATACGAAATGTCACAGTAAATCGAAGTACATAGAGACTAAGTACGATTTCGTCAAGGATATAATGATGAAAAGAATGTAACAATTTAGTATGCATCTACACATGAGATGGTATTGGATCCACTCACAAAAGTTGTGACAAGAAATGTGTTTATGTCACATACTAGGTCTTTGAATTTGTGTAGATTATGATATTATAATTGTTACATTAAATTATATCTGTTTTATAATTAGATAAATCATTTTGGTTATATAAAACTAGCACATGTTCATTTCACATAGATTATATATGAAAGTATGTCGTCAGGTTTTGAGATTGATATTCTTACACGTACAATTGCCTTAGTTGCTAGGAGAGCAAGCTAAGATAAGACACATATATTTTTAGAGGATAAAAATGAGGTTATTCTCTTAAGGGCTTGAAATATATGAAATGTCGCCTTGACTGTAGTCAAGATGAGGTTCTACCTAAAATTAATTATTGAACCGCTCATGATGTATCCCCACCATCATGAGAACCTGATTAAGCCAGATGTGAGTTTCTCGATAATAGGTGCCGAAAGGGCAAGCTTTGAAACTCAGGTTAGGCGCTAGAAAAACGTCTGAACTAAGATCTGTACAGTGAATAATCTCAATATAAAAGACATACACGTCCTTATTAAAGGATAAGATTCACTATAATATGCGTTTCATACCGCGTGTGCTTATCGTGACCGACATAGAAAATGAGTAAATTTATCCCTGATTCCTCATTGTGTAAGTTCCATTGAAGTTTATATAAAACTTCAACCTATGTCCTTAATGACTGTTCACTTTGTCTCAAAGTAATGAGGTGATATTTGTATCATTAGTGTGTCTTCTATGACTATGATAATGCGGCCTATGGGACATTACTATGATGTCAGTCATTTTTGTTGACCGAGAGACGAAAGTGAGACAGGAAGATTTAATGAATTTTATTTTGTTCCTATAGTTACTAGTCGCTACTAATTGCAATTTGGAATTGCAATTGTGATTATATGGAATATTGGAGGATCGAGCATGTTAAGGGATTAAATATGTTCGAGCAAATAAAATTATATTAAATCTAGGACATAATAATGAACAAATTTACAATCTCTTGTGTAGCAGTACAATTGAGATTTGAGAGACAAACCACATTGCATATATTATTGTTCATAGGCCACACGGTGTATTTGCCTGTATGAATGCCTGTACTCCTTATCATAAAGGGGTCACCAGTGTTTTCTCTATGAGTTCTATTTGGCTCATCTTGTGTGAGTGGGAGATGTTGGATTATTGGGTTGTTGGGTTGGGTCCACCCAAGATGACCCAAATCCATGATCCGATCCAACTAAAATGGATTGGGATAGGAACAAATAACTGCTGGCGGTTACTGGCGGTTATCAGAAAATAACCGCCACCTCTATAAATACTTGAGGAATTCATTTGTTGAAAATGATGGAAAATCAATTCCAGAAACTTTACATACAAATCATACTACACATATGAGAGAAAAGAGAAAACAAATGGCAAGACAAATTACACTGTGATTTGAGGTTCCTTTCCGACTATGTGATTGGAATCCGACCAGTTGAACAATCCAGGATCCAGAGTAATTTCCGCTGCATAGAAACGGGTACGCTTTCGGTTTCCATTTTACTGTTTTATTGAATTTATATAATGCTATGAATTCTTTCAATGATGGATGGTGGACATAAGTAAGAAAAATAAGAAATAAATAAATAAATATATATATTAATAATTTTTAAAAAAATTATGTCCACCGTCCATCATGTCCATCAACTTGATGGATGATGGACATAATTAAAAAATAAAAATAAAAATAAAAATAAAAACATAAATGAGGAACACCTTTCTCCTTCTCCCTCCCCCCCTCTTTTTCTCTCTCTCTCTCTCTCTATCTTTCTCTCTCTTTCTGATCTCCGATGCCAATCTCCCTCCCTTCTCAGCTCTTCGCCTGCCGCCATCACCTCCGCTCTCCAGTCTCTTCTTCTTCTCTTCCCCTTCTTCTTCTTCTTCTTCTTCTTCTTCTCAAATCCCATCTTTTAGGTTCGATTTTCGAACCCAAAAGCGAGCTTCTGGGTTCAAAGTCGAACTTAAAAGCTGGGTTTGAAATCGAACCCAAAAGCGAGCTTCTTGGGTTTGACTTCGAACCTAGAAGCTCGTATCTATGTTCGATTTTGAACCCATTTTGAACCCAGTCTAGGTTCGAAATCGAACTTAGATGCTCACATCTAGGTTCAAGTTCTAACCGATAAACTCGCGTTTAGGTTTGAAATCAAACTCAGATGCGAACATCTGGGTTCGAATTCGAACCCAGATGCGAACATCTGGGTTCGAATTCGAACCCAGATGTAAACATCTAGGTTCATCTTGGTTTGAAATCGAACCCATATGAAAATCTAAGTTCGAGGTCAAACCCAGATGAAATTGGATAGATTATGCTAGGCGTTTTTGTGTTTGTTTTGTTTTCAATGAGATTTTGTATATATACGTTTGTTGTAATTATGCTTGATGTCTTGGTGATGATGTTTGATGTTTGTGGATTAAATATTTATGTTTTCGTGTTTATCTATTTAATGTTACTGTTGGAGATTAGTTCCAAGTAAACCCAATAAAATTTGGGTTTCCAGTCGGAAACCCAGATTCTGGCTGCTGGGAACCCAGAAAATGGGTTTTCAGTTGCCGAAAACCTATAAACTGGGATTTTTTTTTTTTTCATTTTAAGTATTTTTTCATTTTTATTTTAGTTTTTTTAACAAATTTTTTTGTCCATCAATATAAGGGACAAGATCGTCTTTTTGCGTACTGTCACTATCAAGGTATACTTTTCAATAACAGAATTAACAGAAGAGAGAAAATGGGATTATGTCAAACTATAGAGGGGTCCATAGCAATTTAGTCAAACAATAGGGAGGGGGGGGAGGGAGGAAGGGGTTGGGGGTCCGCGGCGCGGGGGTTTTGGTTTCCTTAGTATTATCTCTATTCTATTTAACAGTTGGACTGTTTTAATTATTATTTTTAAAATCATGGGTGATTTGATATTATTTTCAATTTTAGAAGTAAATTAATAATAACCTTATGTTAAATTGGGGCGTACATTTAAGGAGGAAGCCATTGGATATATTATAATGAGTCAATGAGGTCAAACATATACACAATGAAATTTCAATTCTCTTCAATTTAATGACATAACCCAATATTGTCCTCGACTGCTTATTATTATTATTCTCTTTAATTATAAAATTAAAGCTCAAAGAATTGGAATGAAATTGGAGTAAAAGCCATAATCAGCTACCAAAAACATTGACAAATTTGCAGATCCTCCTTAGCTCTCCAATGCCATTTTACAATCACTTGTCAGAGTTTTTCTTCCCTTTTCAATAAATAAACTATTAACAAAATTGATGGATCTAGATCATGTCCTGCAACAATAATAAAGTGATGCAAGCAAAGCAATTGAGCACTTGCTTTGTGCTTTTGATACGATATAGTGGTAGATCGCAAACGCCATACTCGATTTAAAACCCTACCAACCTCACTTGAGCCTAAGCGTCTTCGTCTTCTCGTCCAGGTTGGATCCACTCCTTTCACACCTGTCGATGAATTGATTGATTCTTGGTTTGATCTTATTGTTGTTGAATTGCAGAAAATGCAACACGTACCAACAACAATAGAGGAACAGTTGGTAGTCAAAGCTATCAAGGAAGAGTGTCAGTGGGAGAATCTCCCCAAACGACTTCAAGCCACTCTTTTGTGGCTTCTCACTCTTTTTTGTGTTCTTATTTGCGGCTTACTGGAATAGGAAGAAACGAATTCATTAATATCATGAACAAGTGCAGATCTAAGGTACTGGATTAGACTGCCTCTATGCTTAAAGATTCATATATTATGTGTGTGTGTTTGTGTCCATATACACCCACCAACAAGTAGATATACATGTGAGCAGACTGTCATGAATGTTTTACTTGATTGTAACTGATCGATGACTAATATTTCGATGGGGTAGAGATATTGACTGCACAGTGTCATTGCATTGAAGTGAAACAAATGGTTTTACTCTTCTTCTGCCCAAATGATAATAAGAAAAGAATAGTTAAGTCTTGAAAATCTGAACTCCTGAAGCTCTTGAGTACAGTCTTTGCTTGTGCTTAGATTGGCGATCTTCCATTTGTAGCATAAATCTTTTTGCTTCTCCTTTTTTTATTAATATTTTCATTACAGAGTGATTAAATTCTGATAATTTTTAATAGAATTTTTCATTAACTGATATTCAATAAGCTGAGCATGTTTTTAGTCATGTGTGCTAAAGCCTTATTTGGAGCCATCACCTGAAGAGGTGACGGGAAAAAAAGAAGAGGTGACGTAAAAATTATATATATTTTTTTCAAGTGAGTGTATATCACTGTATAAACTCTTGATGGTGTCATAAATTCTCAATCTGAAGATTAGATTAAATGTACTTGTGCTGTAGAGTCTGGATGGAATCTTACCTATCATTACTCATCTGGTGCTATCCAGAAAATTATGTGGAAGCTGAACAAGTCGACTGCCAAAGAACTTTTACCTACACAACCTGCAGACTTTACAATTGAACCATGGTGGGGAGTTTGTCTAGTCAATTTTACTCTGGAAGAGTTTAAGGTAAGCATTCAGATAATCCCTTCTTCTTGTGACTCTAAAGTATGCTCACTTCATCGTTGGGTTCGTGCACATTTCAGAGAAAAATCCGTTTGCATCTGTATACTTACTGCTCAAGCATTTTGCAATTGATGTCAGCTTATAGTGTTTCCTCTCCTTTACAGAAGCTAACAGAAGAAGAAATGGCTATGATAGATGAAGTCTGTAAGGAGGAAGCTAATGCATATATCCTGTCTGATCCTGATGTTATGAAGGGACTTTTTCGACGGGGATTGATCTATTTTGATGTTCCTGTCTATCCCGATGACCGTTTCAAAGGTAACTTGTTTATGTTCAGATTTTTTGTGTTGCCACAGAAAATTCTCTTGGAATATTATTTTTACTCCTGTTTATTAAAACTTTCGTTTCTGTGAGTAGCTTACATTCTAGATCGTCAATGTGAATTCCTTTGTTCTGCTGCTCACATGAAAATCACCAAATTGCCTCTTTTATTAGCGTTAATGTAAGTTGATGTAATTGTGAATATTTTTATTTGAAAAAAAAAATTGTAAATAATTTAATGTGTCTTAGACATATTTAATATAAAAATAATTAACGTGTATCTTAAATATACTTTAATACACTCCTTTGAACTGAATTGACCGGTATTAGGACGTGGTGTCTTGTATTTTTTTTTTTTTTTTTGGCAGCAGATGTGGTGTCTTGTTGATTGTTTGAAATATACATGATAACGATAATTTTATTCAATAATGAGAATTTAGACTGGTATGAATATTATAGTATATTTATATGTTTGCACATGTAATTTCTGCTGATTTGAAAGCAAAATCAGATTTCATCAATCTCAAAAACATCTTTGCTAACAAAAAGAATGTCCAAACCAAATCTAAGTTGCTGCCTGTGCCAATGGATTGAACAGAAACATATAAAAATGAGATTATGAGAGGCTCTGTTAGTATCTCTTTGTTGTTTTACCAAACTTATTCGATTCCAAGCATGACATACTCAGTACTAGTACTATACAACAGCTGACAAGTTCCTATCTCATTGATGTCAAAGACTAACCGATTGATTCATGAAATGTCTCCAGTGAAAGACTTGATGTGATTTCAGATGTTCCATCTACGGCAATAGCATGTTGACATTTTTCCTGGAGGTTTTTCGCTTTTGTCATTATTTGTTTCCCTTCATTGCTTTCCAAGTCCATGAACTTCACCACATGCTCCTTAATTGCATCTCTTGACACAAAATTCTCCACTCTCACCACCTCTTTCCTGACTCTCCAACCAACCTTCTAGTCCTTCTCAATCAACTTGCTATTTGTCATTTGGTCCATTCCTAGAGGAAAGGTAAGAAATGTAACACCAGCCAAAATGCCTTCATGAACAGAAGTCCACCCGTAATGTGTCAAGAATCCCCTTACACAAGGATGAGACAACACTCTCAACTGGTCACACCATGCCACCAACACTCCCTTGTCACCACAAGCCTCTTGAAGCCGACTTGTTTCCCCGTGTGCCACCCACAAGAACCTAACAACACTGTTTTTCAAACCAGCTGCAATTTCATCTCTTCGTGCTCCTGAAACTGAGTGAAAACTTCCAAAAGAAACATACAAAAACAGATTTGTTAGGCTGGCAGTTTAGCCACTGTATGCAGTTTGATTCATTTTCGTTGTCTCCTAGCTTGAAATATGGTATGGCAGGGCCTAAACTGTAGATGGCGACTGAATTTTTTGCTCTTAAAGTATCAATGGTTCTAGATTCGAGCTCATAGACTGAATTAAATAAGAGATATTGTGCTTTAGATGCCCACAATATAATGTCATTGAATCGCTGCAATGTATGCGGCGCATTGCCATTAATAAGATAAGAAAAGTCCGCTAGACGCATCGGAGAAACTCCTGAAATGTAGTCCACAAGCTCATGACCTATTTCTACCATAAACAAACAGAAAAAATCGTTAATGTCTTGATTTTAGCCTCACAATCTTTAATCTAAAAATACAGGTTCTTCCAAAGAATTGAAAATTCGAATGCTTTTGCTACAATTCCTACTATAAATGTGTGTGCAATATTTGAACATTTCAATGCCTATAAAATTCACTAAATTGGATCCATAAAGTATTTGAACATTTCAATGCCTATAAAATTCACTAAATTGGATCCATAAAGAATCTGATTGGAGCAACAAAGTTTGGTATAAACTCACCTAACAAGTCAACTGGGTAGTGTCCATTTTAAGCTAGAAGGTCCCGGTGTTGAAATATTGAAAACATAGTAGCTGACAGAGGCCAAAAAGATGCCACTGGAATAAGCCTCCGATTCCCTACATCAACCACCCAGAATAGGACAATGTCATGCATAATAAGAGTCACAGGGGGTTCAATCCGATCAAGAAGCTGCTCAAATAGAGCCTCCATCTTAGTCATCACAGCTTCAAAGAACCCTTTCCCATCAACTCCTCCACCCTGCTCAGATGGGATTATATTTGGTATAGAAGCGAAGTAGATATTGTCTGGTTTAGGTTCAGAACCAATCAAGAGGAGCCACTCTTAGTGACAACAAAGGTGATTCTTATCAGCTTGTTTTCTGTTTTTGAAACCAGTTGCTTGCAGGGGTTCATCATGGAGTTGACATTGCTTCGACTGGGATGTGGCAATGCCATGATGTGCCGGACTGTGGTTGTTACCGATGTGACCGAATTCATGCCTGCACGCGATTCTCTGAACAACCGATGATCAGACTTAGGCCTCTCAGAATTATTCGTTAGAGAACTATATATAATTCTTTAGGTACTTACGTGACAAGCAGAAATACTTGATTCCACTTTTGATGTTTGTATTTGCATTTATAAAAGTTCATTGTTTACCTACCATTATTGACCTTAATTTGTTTTGCATGATGAAACTAAACAAATTCAACGTTTGATTTGTTTCAAAGAATATAAAACCTGCAATAATGATGTTGATTACTGTAGTTGGGCAGGTTGGTGCATGAATCCTGTTATGATGTCGGCTTGCCAAATTCCACCAAAATAATTTTGTCGGCCCAAAACAAGCAATTTTGTTCTTCTTGTTGGTTTATTTATTTATTTTTTATTTACAATGAATCCTGACATGAAAGATTGGAAATGCAGGATTGACCAATGGCTGTACTTTTGTGAAATTTTCCTGATGAAGGCATCCAGGTTGATCACAGATGATCCACTTTCTTCTGTTGCTTTTCTAAAGATGTCTCTAACTTGTCTTGCTTTGTCCCTCATTTGTTTTCCTTCATTGCTGTCTAAATCCATGAAGCTTTGCACAAGATCAGCAATTTCATGTCTTGTCACATAATTTTCTTTTCCAGGCTCTCTCTTTAGTTTCACCCTCCAACCAATTTTACAATCTTGCACAATTTGGTTGCTATTGGGATCTTGATCCAAAAACAACGGAAAAGTGATCACTGGAACACCAGCAAAAATGGCTTCCAGAGTGGAATTCCAACCACAATGTGTCCAAAACCTCCAATAGAAGAATGGCACAACACCCTCAATAATTGGTCACACCAAGGCAACACTAGGCCTGTTTCACCACAAATTTCCTGCAACCGAGAAGCCTCTCGATGAGCCACCCACATGAACCGAACACCACTGGCTTGCAAGCCAGCTGCAATTTCATCCATTTGGGTGCTTGAAACTGACAGAAAACTCCCTAATGATATGTACAAGACGGAATCTTCTGGTTGTGAATCTAGCCATTGTATGTAATTAGGATAATCATCATTGTCAGTGTTGTTACTTCCAAAGGATTTTTTGTTGAGTTCTTGGTACCGTATAAAAGGGCCAACAGGGTAGAGAGGGGAAGGTAAAGTTTTCTTAGTGTGTTCGTAACCTGTGATTCAAGCTTGTTGATGGAAGTGAAAAGAAGACATTGAGCTTTTGGCACCCTGGAAATGCAATCCAGTGTAAGCTGCATGACTCATTTGTCATTTTTATCAAACACTTTTTTAAGGTCTGCCATTTTTTTTGCAGAAAATCCTGATATCAGAGATACATATATCATTTCCAATTCAATATAGACAAGAATCCAAGAAGATACAAATCTACACATACCTGGCAAATCAAATTGTGCATGCCCTCGTTTTGACAACCGATCAAAGTCATAAAGCAAGGAAAAAAACGATATTGACATAGTCCAGAAAGCAGCCACAGGTATATTCCTTTGATTTCCAAGGTCAGTAACCCATCGGAGTTCAATATCACCTATGATGGTGGCCACTGACTGCTCCTGCTCAAGCTGATCAAGAAGCAACTCAAAGAGAGCTTCTATCTTTGTCATGACAGCTCATAGAAACCAGGAAAGTCTGCAGCTTTGGTGGGATGACATTTGGTATCTTTTGAAGCATATGTTACCAGGTTTTGGGTCAGAGCCAATGTAGCCAAGCCACTCTTCTATGACAACAAAGGTGATTAGCATCTCAGGTTTTCTTGAAATAAAAAACTTGCATAGATTCATCATAGGGTTGATATGGCCTCTGCTTGGATAAGGTATCGTGATCAGGTGGTAGTTTGTATTTAGTCCTGGGCTGGTGGGATGATCCACGACAAGAATTTGACTGTTTATCTAGATAGAGTATGGAGGAAGAAGCAGACGAAGAGCAAATAAAGTGAGCTTATTATGAGATTTTCTGTAAGATGAGAACTAATAAATATAAACAAACGAAGAAAGTTTTTGTGGAATTTGATGTCTCTTTGTCTGTCATTTTGGCTGAGATCATATATTCAACTGCATATAATCTATTAATCGAGGAAGTGACTCACCACCGACCCGCTTCTCTGTCTTTTTCTTCCCTTCTATTCTTATTATTTTGTTTCAAAGCAAACCATTGCAGACAATGTCAAATTTGTGATGGAACTCTGATTTTTACTTGCAAAAGATGATTTTATGTGGCTACCAAACTGGTGTAAAGTTGATAAGGATCTTCTGGAACTGAGTCTAATAGTGTGAGAATTTTAGGTTCCTTTGAATATTATGATATATCTATACTGTGCACTTCGACTTTCTGCTCATTTATAAGTAAAAGCATTTTATGTTGAAAACTTTTTGGCTAACAAAAAGAAATTCCCTAATCAAATCTAAGTTGTTTCCTGTGCCAAATGGTTGAACACCTAAAGTCATAAATTGAACGGAAACATTTAAAAATGAGAGGTTGTTTTTGCATCTCTTTGTAGTTTAATTAGTAGACCAAAGTAAAGTGAAGGAGATACTAATCTTAACCAGTTCCAAGGGTGAAACACAGTACTGATACTAAACAACAGACAAAGTTGTGGTCACAGTCATAGCTTGATAGTTACAACACCTCACTACAATGTTAATCCATGACCACAATAGTGTGAAATGTCCCTGATAAAGGATTTGATGTTGATTTCGGATGATCCATATTTTGTAATTGCATGTTGACATTTTTCCTGGAGCTCTTTCACTCTTCTCCTCATGTGTTTTCCTTCACTGCTTTCCAAGTCCATAAACTTCATCACATGCTCCTTAATTGCATCTCTTGACACCAAATTCCCCACTCTCATGACCTCTTTCTTGACTCTCCAACCAATCTGCCAGTCTTCCACAATCAACTTGCTGTTTGTCATTTGATCCATTCCCAAAGGAAAGGTAAGAAATGGAACACCAGCGAAAACGCCTTCTCGAACAGAAGTCCACCCGCAATGTGACAAGAACCCCCCTACAGAAGGACGAGACAACACTCTCAACTGCTCACACCAAGGCACTAACACTCCCTTGTCACCACAAGCCTCTTGAAGCCTACTTGTTTCCCCGCGCGTCACCCACAAGAACCTAACACCACTGTTTTTCAAACCAGCTGCAAATTCATCCATTTGTGCTTCCGAAACTGAGTGAAAGCTTCCAAAAGAAACATACAAAACAGATTTATTAGGCTGGCAATTTAGCCATTGTATGTAGTTTGGTTCATTCTCACTAGTACTTAAAGAGGAATTGTCTCCAAGCTTGAAGCATGGTATGGCAGGGCCTAATGTGTAGATTGGGAAAGAAAATTTCTCTCTTAAAACATCAATGGTAGTATGTTCGAGCTCATAGATTGAATTGAATATGAGATGTTGCGCTTTAGGCACCCATGAAATAATATCACGTACTAGCTTCAATTTTCGTGAGTCACTACCAGTGATATGCAAAGGAAAGTCCATCAAACGTGTTGGAGAAACTCCCGGGATGTAGTCCACATACTCATTACCCATTTCTATCAGAAACAAAGAGAAAATCTGTCAATGTTTTACATTTCAGCCTTACAAAGTCACAATCTTTCAATGCATAACATACCATGTCATACAAATGCCTAAAACAATCAGAAATTCCAAATGCTTTCGTGAACACAAATGCATGTGCATTTGCCTATAAATCTATGCCTTTTCCGTTAAATTTTAACTTTACCAAATTTGTTCTATAAATAATCTATCTCATATTCCATTTTGGATTTCTGAGGCCTAACTCAAGATTATAATTGCCTACATTTGATAACACCAGGTTGAGCATAGTGTTCTATATAAGCATTGATACAGCCTCACCTAACAAGTCAACTGGGTAGTGTCCGTTTTGAACTAAAAGGTCCCAGTGTTGAAGTATCGAGAACATTGTAGTAGAGGTAGGCCAACAAGATGCAACTGGAATATTCCTCCGATTCCCTACACCAACTGCCCATAACAAGAAACTGTCAGACATAATAAGAGTGACTGGTGGCTGGATTCGATCAAGAAGTTGCTCAAATGGGGACTCCATTTTAGTCATCACAGCTTCCATGAATCCATTTATGTCAGCAGCTCGATTCAGCTCAGAGGGGACTACATTAGGCATAGAAGCAAGCAAGATGTTATCAGACTTAGGCTCAGACTCAATGAAGAAGAGCCATTCTTCAGTGAGGACAAAGGTGATTAGTATCAACTTGTCGTCTATTCTTGAAGCCAGTAGCTTGCAGAGGTTCATCATGGAGTTGATGTGGCTTCTACCGGGATATGGCATTGCTATTATATGCATGATTGTGGCTGTTTTTGATGTTACAGGATTCGTGTTTGGAATGCGATTCTCTGAACAATCTCTCATCAACTTAGGCCTGCCAGCATTATATGTTAGAGAACTTCATATAATTGTTTGAGTACTTATTCCGATACTTTAATACAGTATTCAAAAAAGACATGTATTTTATTTATATTTATTTACAATGAAAATTGAACATGAAAGATCATTTTAAATGGAAAAAACAGAAATTGATTACTGGCAGTGCTTCTGCGAAATGTCTCTGATGAAAGCATCAAGGTTGATTACAGATGATCCACCTTCTTCTGTTGCTTTTCGACACATGTCTCCAACTTGTCTTGCTTTGCTCCTCATTTGCTTTCCTTCATTGTTGTCCAAATCCATAAAACTTTGCACAAGTTGAGTAATTTTTGTTTTGTCAGAAAATTTTCAGTTCCAGGCTCTCTCTTCACCCTCCACCCAATTTTCCAACCTTCCACAATTTGGTTGCTATTAGGATCTTGATCCAAAAATAAAGGAAACGTAAGCATTGGAACACCAGCAAAAATAGCTTCTAGAGTGGAATTCCATCCACAGTGTGTCCAAAACCCCCCAATAGAAGGATGGCACAACACCCTCAATTGGTCACACCAAGGCAGCACTAGGCCTGTTTCACCACAAATTTCCTGCAATCGAGAAGCCTCTCCACGAGCCACCCACACAAACTGAACACCGCTATTTCTCAAGCCAACTGCAATTTCATCCATTTGGGTGCTTGAAACTGACAGGAAACTCCCCAATGATATGTACAAGACGGAATCTTCAGGTTGCAAATCTAGCCATTGTATATAATCAGGGTCATTGTTATCAGTATTGTTACTTCCAGGGGATTTGCGGTTGAGTTCTAGATAAGGTATAGAAGGGCCAACAGGGTAGATAGGGAAAGGTAAAGTTTCTCTTAATGTGTTTGTAACTTGTGATTCGAGTTCATAGATGGAAGTGAAAAGAAGATATTGTGATTTTGGCACCCAGGAAATGCAATCCAGGGCAAGCTGCATGATTCTTTGGTCATTTTATCAAATGCCTTTTTAAGGTCTGCCAATTTTGACAAAGAATGACCTAATATCAGAGATTCACACACAGTTTCTATTAATAATCACAAATTCACAATTCAACATATACAAGAATGCGATAAGTCACAAACATATCAATCAGTAAAAGCAAAAAATAACTCTGTTATTATACGCACTTACCTGGCAAGTCTAATGGTGCATGCCCTTGTTTTGACAATTGATCAAATTCATAGAGCATAGAAAAAAAGGAAATTGACATTGTCCAAAAAGCAGCCACAGGAATATTCCTTCGATTTCCAAGGCCAATTACCCACCTTACCTCTATATCGCCTATAATGGCAGTCACTGGCCGCTCCTGCTCAAGCTGATCAAGAAGCTGCTCAAAGGGAGCTTCCATTGTTGTCATGACAGCCTCATAGAAGCCAGGAAAGTCTGCAGCTTTAAGCCTTTCAGGTGGGATAACATTTGGTATGGTTCTGAAGCATATGTTATCAGGTTTCGGGTCTGAGCCAATATAGCCAAGCCACTCTTCTGTGACAACAAAGGTGATCATAGTCTCAGGTTTTCTTGAAATCAACAACTTGCATAGGTTCATCATGGGGTTGATATGACCTCTGCCTGGAAAAGGCATTGCGATCAGGTGGCAAATGATAGTTGCTGGTGGGCTAATTGATTGATTCATGACCAAATATGCTGTTTATCTTGACGAAGTTTAGACGAAGAAGAAGAAGAAGAAGAAGAAGCATAGCAAGTAAGTGATCTCATAGTGACATTTTTTATTATCAGAAAAGATTAAAGATAAGATAGAATAAGATTATACTAATATAAACCAAACCAAAAGAAGACAAGTTGAGATAAGGCATTGCGTTGTGTTCCCAAAAGGTCCTGTGGGAGTGTGGGTTTGGGTTTTTTATTATGTTGTTGGCTATGGTCTTTTTCAGATGCCACCTTTCTGTTTTCATTATCGGAGACTAGCTTGGGTGCCACTGTAATTTTTCTAACTGCTACTTGCTTAATCATTCTTATTTTATTTATTCTTATTTAAAAATAAATCTAGGTCCTAAGGTTTATTGAAATGGTCTAACATCAAACATGATTAAAAGATTGATTCAATAATTATATAAAAAAATTTGTATAATTATTTCTTTATCAATAGAATTTGCATTTATCATAAATATGAATGCTTCATCATTTTTACATTAAATAACATATTAATTCTCGTGTTTCATAATTATACAAATTTTAGAATATATATGTTAATGTATTAAATTTGGAATATCATGTGATTGTGATGAAAGTCATAAAATAATTTTTAAGATTGCATGAGATAGATTTGATGACGTTTTATGGTTATATGATTTTATTTTGAACCTATAGAAAATTTTTTAAGTTTTTTTTTATAGATTTGACCCAATTTGACCGTAAGTCAACAATACTCACTAACTAATCACCGATTACTCGCCGAATAACCGATAAATCACTAACTGTTGTTTTATCGGTCAATTAAGCGAATTTTGTAACCATGCCTCTAATAGGAGATGTAAAAAAGTGCATTCATTGGATAGGTTAGTAGGCCATTAGTTCCTTAAAATTGTTTCTCGGTTATAAAATTTCCAACCAAAAGGCTCTTTCAAGCATGAATTTAGTTTCCAGATTTAAGATCTATTTACAACCAAACTCATTACTTTGTCATAGATTTTTGTGTTCTTTTGTCGCTTTGTTGTGACGACAGCATTTTTAGAATAACTAATTCTGGCTTAGATAACAGCTGTATATGCAGCCCAATGTGGCAACTTTAAGCACATGCTGCCTGGAAATTGAAAACATTATCAAAAGAAAGAGAACTACAGGGACCTTACAATTCAAAAGAAAAAAAACTTGTATCTATTTAAAAATATAGTATCAGAGCGTACAGACCCTCACTCCCTTACCTCCCTTTTCACAAAAAATTACAAAATGAAGAGAGCACTCAAAGAAAACTAAAAGATAATGTTCAACCATTGGAAAGTATAGACAAAACCAACTCAAAATTTAAAACTATTTCCATTTTCTTAATTTATATATATATATATATTTTCTATTATACAGTTGCCCAGCAGGTCACATGACATCTTTAGATATCTTTCATTGCCAACTCTTGCATTCTTACCCTGTGGAACTTTAACAATCTAACTTACTCTAAAATTCTCAATGCCTTGATTTCTTCGGCAAGCATGTTGAGCAATGTGAAATTGTTTTGTACTAATCTGGACTGTTCATTAGTTATATGGGATTTGTTGTGTGAAATTGTTATTGTATAATGTAACCGATGGGATTCGTTTTGATAAAATTGGATGTGTTTTGGGGAATTGGGTACTTCGAAAAGTTAATTTTCTTGCATTTTCTTAGCATCACTTGTCTTGATGTAGTTTAAATTGTTGTATTTGGTTATTAGCTTCTTCCTTTTATTCTCCAGTTTTGTTGCGTTTAATCTATTGATTAGGAAGCCAGTCATTAAAGGCAAGCTGATGTCTCTTCTGCAAGTGTCTTCAATCTATCTTCACTTACAGAAATTCACTTGAAGTCCAACAATCAACACCATATGATTAGTCAATCAAGCTATCATGACTACGTTCACCCAAATTAAAGCTTTAGCTGTTTCAAGTTAGTTCAAGTCAGTTCAAGTCAGAGATTTAGTTTTCGCTGCTGACTTGGCAGTATCTGTGCACGTGTATGGCTGACCTTATTTGACACTCTACTTTAAGGAAATGAAGACACAGTACATATAAATACTTACTGTAGTCTGTTATTCTTTTAATGAAAAGATCATCTTCAATCTCCATTGAAGAGGTTTTCCTAGCTCTATGTTGTTAGTTTTATTCACCTCTCTCTGCTTCTAGCTTTTTCTCAAACCGCTCTCTGGTTTTATAGTTTCTTTTACCTAATGCAATACAGAATCTCAAGAAACAAAGCCTCGGGATCTTAATTATTTGCTTCCTTATTTTGGTGGAGTTTCATCTTTTTGTTGTGATAAATGAGAATAAAGTTAAAAAAGGGTGGCTCTATGAAAGTTCTTCTAACACTCACATTTTGTTAAAAAAATTTTATGACTAAGATATATATATATATATATTTATACTTACTTAAAAAGACTCATCAAATTACAAGAAACAAGCATACCAAGCACCTGCTCATCTACTCATCACGAACCTTAAATTATATTAAAAATCAAAATCAATAATTTAATCATGTAAATAATTTGTTTAAATAATAATATTGTTTTCTTGACCTACTTTCTTGTTGTTTACTAATGCTAGGAGTACTTTTCAAGAACATTCTTTATGATTCCTCCATGGGTGCTTGCCTTGGGATATTACATTCTAATTGTCCTGATGTTGTTGTCAAGCTAATACCTGCAGCTTTAGTCAATTTTTTTCCTCCGACAATAAGTAGAACCAAAAGCTAGGATCTTAAGGTAATTTGTATACTTAACTATGCTGAGATTGTGAATTGCACCAAGAATACACCCATGCTAGAGCCCACCATAACAAATAGAAGTGATATTGAATTGCAGGAAAGGAACAGGCTAGCATAAACTTTGTTTTGTTTAGATTTTATTAGGTGTTAAAATTGAAAAATTGGATTTGAAGAAGAAAAAATTAAATTAGTTAAAAAAAGGGTAGGTTTGATATTTTCTAGGGTGTGAGGAGTAGTTTAATTTCTTTTTCAATTTTAGAATGGGTGTTGAAAGTAAATGGGTTTGCTGGGAACTATTTTGGATGGAAATAGAGCCACCCTATAAAAAAGAGGTCTTCTTGCACTTGTTTGATAAATGCATATGGTAAAATTTAAATCCACCATCATAATTATAAATGGGAAAGTTTACACCTACTCAACCAAAAATGTGTTAGGAAATTGGCAAAAAATAAAAGTGGAGCCAATCCCACATTGAAAACAAAGGCAAAAATAAAAGTGGAATGAATCCCACATCTGAAACAAAACAAGGAAGAATGGGTTCTGAAGGCTGTAAAAGGAGCTCAATGTTTTGGTTTCAAATCGCCCCAGTCAGAGACACTTTAAGCATTGTTTTTGACTCTTCTTAAATTCCTTTCTTGTTCTTATTATTTTAGAGTGTAGGAAGGTGTGAGTTGATGTATGCTTTGGAGAGTGTGGGTGTATTGGGGTCGTGGGATGTGAGAGAATAGTCTATGTGATTGTAATAATTTTTCACATAGTGAATTTCTTTCTGAGGGCCGTGGTTTTTTCTCCTGGTTTGAAGTTTTCCACGTAAATTCTTGTGTTGTGGTAATTGTTATTATTTTCTATTTTATTTCTCTATTATTTCTGATATTCTTACAGGAGGCAGGTTTTTTTTTTTAAGAAGAGGTTTTGGGAGGTGAAGTTTTCCCAACAAGTGGTATCAGAGCCTGGTTGCTGGTTGCCTGGTTGGTAAGGTGTCAGATGTTTTAGAAAATTCTTAGTATGCTCTGTGGTTGCAGCATTGTCTGATCTTCCACATCAGAAAAGAATTGTTCTCGGTTGCTGGAATAAGTGTGGTGGTGTGAAAGTGCATGTCTAGGGAAAGTTCTAGCTAGGAAAGACTCGGTATTTAACTGTGTCCATTGTGACCGACCTCTCTTTCCTGGGAACTTACCTGGTGTATTGTTCACGGGCTACAAGTGCACTATTCCAGTATACAGTTATGTCAAAGTTTTCAAGCCCTATGAGGTTTGATGTGGAGAAATTTGATGGAAAGATCAATTTCGGCTTGTGGCAAATGCAAGTCAAAGATGTGTTGATACAATTCGGGTTACACAAGGCTTTAGAGAAGAAACCAAGCCCTGTACTCAACAAAGATTCCAGCGAAGACAAAGATTCTGTGAAGCCTAATATGAGCAATGAAGATTGGGAAGATCTAGATTTGAGAGCTGCAAGTGCAATTCGCCTGTGTTTGGCCAAGAATGTTCTTGCAAACGTGTATGGAATATCAACAGCCAAGAAACTCTAGGAGAAGCTTGAAGAGTTGTATCAGGCAAAGGGCATCTCAAATCGGTTATACCTAAAGGAACAGTTTCATACTCTGCGTATGGATGAAGGTATGAAAATCTCAGATCACTTGAGTATTCTCAATGGTATTGTTTCTGAACTGGAGGCTATTGGAGTTGAAATTGAAGATGAGGATAAAGCATTAAGGCTCATCTTGTCTCTTCCACCTTCCTATGAGCACATGAAACCTATTCTGATGTATAGGAAAGAGACTGTGAAATTTGTAGAAGTTACCGGTAAACTCCTTTCTGAGGAGAGAAGGCTGAAAAGTGGAGATCGCACTTCATCAACAGACACAATGTTAGTAACTAGAAATGGGAGCAATTGGAAGAAGAAGAACTCCGGGAAGAATCTAATTTGCTGGGGGTGTGGACAATCTGGGCACGTCAAGAAAAATTGTCAAGGTGGAGCGGGTTCGGCAAAAAGCTCCGAGACAGAAGCTAACAGTATCTCCCTGATGGGAGAAGGAGATTTCCTTTGAGAAGTGAGAAGTACATCCTCATGGTATGTCCGCGTTACCATGGAAGAGGATGTGTTGTTAGCAGATCCACAATTGCACACGGGCATTGGTTTGGCATTGATGCAAGGTGTGTGGTGGAATGTATGTCGATGGCTGATGAACTTCCGGTAAAGCCAAACGTGGAAGTTACACCATAAAATTTCAGCAGGTTTTTCGACATGTGCCGAAGTGAAATTCTTAGAATGTGGTAATTCTAAGTGAGTGTACTCTTTTATGGTAGAGTATGATAGTTCTCTGGGTTGAGAATTATGATTGTCGGTATAGACAATGATTGTGCCGTAGCTGCAGAGGATGTTTCTTTTATTTTGCCAAGGTGGAGTTTGTTAGGAAATTGGCGAAAAATAAAAGTGGAGCCAATCCCACATTGAAAACAAAGGCAAAAATAAAAGTGGAATGAATCCCACATCTAAAACAAAACAAGGAAGAATGGGTTCTGAAGGCTATAAAAGGAGCTCAATGTTTTGGTTTCAAATCGCCCCAGTCAGAGACACTTTAAGCATTGTTTTTTACTCTTCTTAAATTCCTTTCTTGTTCTTATTATTTTAGAGTGTAGGAAGGTGTGAGTTGATGTATGCTTTGGAGAGTGTGGGTGTATTGGGGTCGTGGGATGTGAGAGAATAATCTATGTGATTGTAATAATTTTTCACATAGTGAATTTCTTTCTGAGGGCCGTGGTTTTTTCTCCTGGTTTGGAGTTTTCCACGTAAATTCTTGTATTGTGGTAATTGTTATTATTTTCTATTTTATTTCTCTATTATTTCTGATATTCTTACAGGAGGCAGGTTTTTTTTTAAGAAGAGATTTTGGGAGGTGAAGTTTTCCCAACAAAATGGAAGTGTTAAAGTTTTATTTTTCAATATATAATCTGATCATTCTTAGTTTATTCTTACCATTTATTGAATTTAAGTTTAGATTAAAGGATTATTTTATTGAAAAATGATGATTGCATATGCCAACTGTTTGAGTCAGTGGGGTGTAACTCACAGTTGTTCATTATAATGAATTAGGGTAGCATACATAGGAGGATGCAATTCAGAATTCGATGACAATTGGTTTGTTTGCTTTTGAAATTATGAGAAAAGAGGAAAAAATATGTTAAAACCTTTTCTAATGCATTTATGCAATTAAATTTTTATATGCACTCTCTTCTTAACACATCAATGCCATCATAGCTATAGTTTTGTAAAACCTTCAAGCTTGCAACTAAAGTTACTAAGTGATCACAAAGATTGACAATTTGACATAGCTGTGTTACCTCACTCCAATCCAAAGAACAAAACTTAGTAAACCATACACACCCACCTTGCATTCTCTAAGAATGGTGATTTGATCCGAAGAGACCCACCACAACTCATTACACACGTTCACTATTAAAAAACCTAGATTTGAGTGAGATAGCACGATTATGCCCCTAAGTTTTCCCCAAAAAACCTAGAGGCAAGACTTTTTGTTTTCCTCTCCTTCCACAATTAGATCTAAGCTTTTGTGTTTGCTTTTCATATTTATTATTTTACTTTTAATTTAATTTAGTGTAGATTGTACAGACTTAAAAACTAGAGAGTCAAACAAATAATGATATCTGTTAAATAAATATATCTATAATTTAATTGAAAGGCTAACATTGAAATTTGGAAAATATATAAATTAATAGGTGTACATACAATTTTACAGGGGTGTAAATATGACCATTCTTTTGAAGTATAGCCCTGTTATCAGGGCCTGGAAGCCCATATGTTTGAGTTGTTTGATTCTTTTGGATCGTATTATTTGGTCATTGGGTTAGAGTTATCTGATAAGCTCTGAGCAAGGAGTCCCAAGGAAAAAGGGACTTCATTAATCAAATACCACTCTAATGTACCAACTATTACATTTATATAAGTTGATGTATATTAAGGCTTTTCTTGTCATTCCATTGATAAGTTAAATTTGTAACCTAAGGTAACTCATTATGTTTGATTATTTCAGTACTTACTTTAAACTCAAAATATTAAATATGGAGTATTTCCACATAATTTGGAAATTGCTTAGTTTAATTTTCGTTTGGAACAAAGATTTTCTGCCTTTTTTCTTTTTTAATAATCTATTGACACATTAGTATAAAAAAATAATAGATAATCAAGATTGTTATTTTTTTTTCTCTCTTACATCACTCAAATTTAAACTTCTCTCATAAAAAAGTTAGTACCATGTTAACATTCGCAGAGAATCCTTGCTCAGTTTGTTGAAAGGGAAACTTTACGGAAGGTTTTCAAGTCACTTAACCTCTAGTTTACTTGTGTTTAATATTAGATTAATCATCTAATCCGATTTAGAAGTTTACATTTAATGCAAAGATTGATCTTCGCCATAAGTGGTGCAAACACTATGTGTTTCAGATAAAGGGTTTTAAACTACAATGTTTAGAGGTATAACTTTTATATCAAATGTTTGGGCAAACATTGAAACTTTGTTTCATTAAAATTATGTTTAAAAAGTTTTTTTTTATTAGAGAGTGTTTTAAATTCTACAGACGTTTTAAACAACTTATTCAACACCCTTCTAGATTTTATTATTATTATTATCGTGGAAGTGGGGATTAAATTCAGATAAAATTATTCACACCTTGTATTTTAGAACAAAAGTGAGACTTGAAGTCTTAACTTTTTAGGATCAAATGAAGTATTCAACCACTCCTACTAAGAGATGGTCAGTATCCTTCTAGATTATTTTAACATAAACTTAAATCTTACATATTATTATTATTAATTATCCTTGGAGATCTTGACTCTATGAATCGAGTGACTTTGATCCATTTAAGGGATGTTGCTCTATTGTCATCCAAAAATTTTCTTGCTACACCTAATTACTTTATAAACTCATATTAAAAAGATTAAAATTAAAAATTTTACTTCCTACACTCTTTAAAATACCAAAACTATCCCTTAACTTTTTTTTAAAAAAAAATTTGTGAGGGAGAGAGGATTAAATTCATAGAATACTATCTACATCTTGTGTTTTAGACATGGTTTAAAAATTGGCCAAGTTTTGCCAACTTCTCACTAGGTTCTCGCTGATTGGCACTCTACCGATCCAAGAACCTTCAGATCGAACATGCTACTCATCAGAGGTAGGTACTCGGCCCAACTCAATCGAACTGGGCCCAACTCAGCTAAACTTAGCCGAACTCAACGAGTCCATCCATCATAAAATTGTGGCTAGAAATCATCCTAAAAACCACCAAGAAATAGGCCAAAATTACTCACAATAAATCAACAACCATAAACAAACCACATAGTCACACAAATAAAAGTCTAATCAAACAAGTGAAAACCTCACTCACAGACATTTGGTGATGGCAACGACTTTAAGGAAAGAGATAGCGGCGATGGCGACGACTTTAAAGAAACAGTGTCGATGACACAGAAGGGAAAAAAAGACTTGAACTGGTAGAGAAGGAGACTTGAACAGCAGTGTAGAGGAAAGAGAAAGAGGGTCGATGACGATGAAGAGGTATTGGCCTCGGCTTCGACAATGGCGACAACTTATTGGAACGGTGACGACGATAGTGACATCGAAGTGGAACAGCAATGACGAGTCAGCGACAATGATGTTAGAAGAAAAGAGTGATGAGAGAAGAGAAATGGGAGAGAGAGAATATGAGGGTCTTGACTTTTGAGTGGGTGTATTTTATATATATAGTAAGGATAATTTCGCCATGGCCTTTGAGATTAAATAAATTTCAATTTATGCTTTTAGAGTTTAAAAATTTATAATTCACTTCCCTACCCCCCCATTGCCGGCCCCACCCTCGCCTTCCCCCCCTTCCCCCCGCGCTTTTCCCAAATAGTGCATTTCGAGTACTTACCGATTACTCGTCAAGTAACTAATTACTTGCTACTCGCTGGGTCATTGGTCGAGTAACGAGTAGCAAGTTTTGGAACACTAATTTTAGGACAAAGGTAGAACTTGAACTCTTGATATTTTAGGATTAAGAGAAGTGTTTAACCACTTTTACTAAGGAGTGATGTGTATTTTAATAATAATTTTAATCATGTTTTTTTTTTTTCTCATTACACCCATTCTACACTCATTTAAAACACAATTCTAGTTTTTCTTATTTTAATTTGGATTTGATTGAGACTTTTATCTATGTTATCATTCTTAGTTCTTTCATTGTCTTTTCTCCTTCCTTATCTTTTGTTTTTTCCTTATTATTAGTATTGTTATTTCTGGGGGATTTACGGTTGAGTTCTAGATAAGGTATAGAAGCGCCAATAGGGTAGACAAGGAAAGGTAAAGTTTCTCTTAGTGTGTTTGTAACTTGTGATTCGAGCTCATAAATGGAAGTGAAAAGAAGATACTAGGATTTTTGCACCCTGGAAATGTAATCCAAGGCAAACTGCATGACTCTTTGGTCATTTTTATCAAATGCCTTTTTAAGGTCTGCCAATTTTGACGAAGAATGTCTTGATACCAGAGATTCACACACAGTTTCTATTAATGATCACAAATTCACAACTCAATATAGACAAGAATCCGATAAGTCACAAACATATCAATTAGTAAAAGCAAAAAATAACTGTCTATTATTATATGCACTTACTTGGCAAGTTTAATAGTGCATGCCCTTGTTTTGACAATTGATCAAATTCACAAAGCATAGAAAAAAAGGAAATTGACAGTGTCCAAAAAGCAGCCATAGGAATATTCCTTCAATTTCCAAGGCCAATTGCCCATCTTACCTCTATATCGCCTATGATGGCAGTCACTAGCTGCTCCTGCTCAAGCTGATCAAGAAGCCACTCAAAGGGAGCTTCCATTGTTGTCATGACAGCCTTATAAAAGCTAGGAAAGTCTACAGCTTTAAGCCTTTCAGGTGGGATAACATTTGGTATGTTCTGAAGCATATGTTATCAGGTTTCGGGTCTGAGCCAATATAGCCAGGCCACTCTTCTATGACAACAAAGGTGATCATAATCTCGGGTTTTCTTGAAATCAACAACCGGCACAGGTTCATCATGGGGTTGATATTGCCTCTACCTGGAAAAATTATTGCGATCAAGTGGAAAATGATAGTTGCTGGTGAGCTATTTGATTGATCCATGACCAAATATAACTGTTTATCTTGATGAAGTTTAGACAAAGAAGAAGAAGAAGCATAGCAAGTAAGTGATCTCATAGTGAAATTTTTATTATAAAAAAAGATTAAAGATAAGATAGAATAAGATTATACTAGTATAAGCCAAACCAAAAGAAGACAAGTTTTGGTACAATTTGACTTCTCTTTGCCACCTCTAGCTGAGAGCATATATGGAGAATACACATGGCCTTGTTTGGGATAGTTTTTGTTTTTTACTTTTGGCAATAGAAGAAAAAAAGTAAAAGCTCAAGCTTTTTAGATATTGTTTAGATTATATATTTCAGAAAAACTTATATTTAGAAAAACTTTCAACACTGTTTGAGCGGAATATTGTTGAAATCACTTTTAATCATTATATGACTTTTATGTCTTTCTAGAAGAGCTTTTAAATGTGTTTGATTGAAATATTTGAAATTATCACCTATATATATATATTTTAAGCAAATTTTTTTTTGAAAGATAAACAATTTACTGCATAGACATATATATACATAACTTATTTTCTTAATTATATTTACATGGTTGATGTTGGATTTATATTATGCATCAATCTAAGCAACTAGTGTCGTTACTAATTCCTAGGATGTTGTAGAGAAATTGAGGGGATTGTTTCCAGTAATTACAGGTAGATGAGAGCTCTAAATTCCCCATGTCAATTACAGGTTCAAACAATCTTAACAAGTATAACTTCGAGAAACCAAAAAACAACACAAAACCCACAATCCAAAATCCCATTTTTCCCAAACACAAAATCAAGAACACCCCATACCAACCTCAGAATCTGAATGTGTTCAATATCACCAAAGATGGAGAAGAACTCGTGAATCTCCCTCTTACTAGCTAGATTTGACAAGTTCTTCACTTGCACCATTCTCGTCTACTAGACAAACAAACCCAACAAAAGAAAATTACTTTATTTCCAACTTAGGATTGAATTCACGAAATTATAGTCAGGTTCTTTCAAAAATATGATTCTACTTACCGTAACAAGACAAAGAGGATGGTTTCGAGCAAAGATACAGAGCTAGAAGGAGATAGATTCAAGCGAACACTGTGATTTCAAATGCAAGATCTGGTAAGAAAGGAGAAGAAGAAGATCCGGCAAGAGAAGAGAAATAGGGGTCATTTGTTTTTTAATCTGAAGACTGAAGATCGAATAGCGACTGAAACCAGAAATCTGAATTATATGTTTATTTTTTCATTTTCTTACCTCTGAATGTATAGTTATCTTGTTTGTTTTTTAAAGTTAAAATTGTCTGAAAACTAATAATTTGACATTTATATCATTTTATTATTAATTGTTCCGTAACTTCATTTAATATGATACAAACAATTATAATAAATTATTTAACAAATATTAAAACACTTATATATATTAATAATATTTTTATTCATAATTAAAATGTGATTGATTATTATATTAAAGTATTTTTTTTTTTTTGAAAATTATAGATTCATAAATAAATTATTATAGTACAGTAAACTAAATTTATGTATTTAAATAAAAATAAATAAAATGATCTTAAGTTGAATTATTGTTGTTATATGTTTAAATAAAAATAATATTAAAAAGAAAAAAAAATAAATTTAGAATAAATTTAGAAATATATTATTTTAGAAATGATAGATTTGAAATAATATATTCAAAAAATCATTAACTGATTTGACATTCAGTTGAAAGATAGAAATTATAGTTTTTTTTTTTTTTTTCCTTTTCAGTGATTTTAAGTGATTTGACTACTTAAGAAAACAAACAAAAATCATATAATAGGTGTAGTTCAGACTCATTAAATGAAAAGTAATAAAAATAAACGACTCCTTAATGGTCGTTTGTTTTTTCTACTTAAAACTTAATAGTGCTGAATTGTGTCTATTAAGTTATTTTTGTTTATTTTTTTAAATAGTCAAACTATTTAAAACTAAACAAAAAACAGCTGAAAAAATTAAGTAAGAATTTTTAATTTTTCATTTAATTACAAATCGTTTAATGACATTTAAAATTTTTTATTCCAAATCTATCCTCCCAATAATAACATAATTTCAAATTTATCATAATTTTATATTACTTAAATTTTCTTTTCTTTTTTTCCTTGATACTTACAAAAAATATATTTGAAAAGAAAAACCTAAATACATTTCGTCTCAAGTTATCTTAGAATTAAACTAATATATTTTAATTTACAATTTAAACATCTATTTTCTAGTTGTTTTCTTAAATAAATTAATATATTTAAATATATAAATATGGAAAATACTACTATATTTTTTAATCATATTTTAATTATACAGAAAAGATTATTAATATGTACATAGAAAATGTTTAAATTTTATTAAATTATTTATTCTCAGATATTTGTATTAAATTAATTAAAATTACATAACAACAAATACTTAAAAGGGTATAAGTGTCAAATTACTAGTTTTCAGACAATTTTAACTTTACAAAACAAACAAATTTACATTATATTCAGAAGTAAGGAAAAAAAAAAGACAAACATGTTATTCAAATTTCAGGTTTTAGTCACTATTCAATCTTCACTCTTCAGCAGCACTGTTTAGTCTTCAGACGAAAAAAACAAACGACCTTTTAGTCTTTAGTTGGCATGTAATGAAGTCTCATCCTACCTAATGCTTGATATTTTTTCACAATCGACATCATTTACATTTTGAAATTTACATTCTACTGGATTAATATCTATACCTGATTTGATTTTAAGATTTAAAAGATCATGTCGGAAATACGATATTATTTCAAGTGGACAAACTGAATTGGTATATTTGATACAACATTGTAGTTCATAAATAGAAAAAATTGACCAAATTGATTCTGGACTGCTTGGTAATGTTTTAGAAACAAAGGAAATTTTTGCTGCCATCTACTTCATTAGAGTATTTTATGTGTAAGCCCTCGAATTTGATTTTATGGATTTCCCGGGAATAGTCCCTAAGTATCGATTAGAGACTCTAAATGGTTTATAGAAACGCTTAAGGTCATAGAGGACCCATAGAGATTGATTTAAACTCGATTGGAGATTAAACGGAAAAATAAAATGATGAAGGAAATCGAATAATTTTTAAGGTGAAAAAGGGACTAAATCGAAGATAAGTTTTAATAATTGTGATTAAAGTGAAATTAAGTTAAAAACTAAGGGAGGAGACCATAATTTTATCAGGACGTGACCGTCATTTTTAGAATTGTTTAGGGAGGAAAATAGACACCAAAAAGTTTGAGTTGACTCATAAAATAGTGAGCAGAAAACAGAAGCTGTCGCGCGAGAAGAAAAGAAAGAAGAAGAAGAAGAGAAGAAAGAAGAAGAGAAGTTGCCGACGCTAGAGCAGCTTCATCGCCAATCGAGCAGCTAGTCGAAACCGTCGCCGAACTAGACGGCAAACGAGCAGAACGACGACAGAAGCAAACCTGAAGCCGGCGATCTAGCGACACAGAACCGAGGCGATCGGAGTGGAAGACGACGCCGATCAGATGTCGTCCCGACCACCTACATAACCCATCTCGACCCAGCTGCGGAGCTCGACCCGAGCTTGTCCTGAAGCGATGCAGAAATCGCGTGCAAGCCGAACCTGACCGGAGCAGAACCGATGGCAGTGAGCTGTCATCGTGACCACCACGAAGACTCGATGCAAAACCCGGTCGATCCACTCCATTTTCAACTTCAATCAAGCTTGATTCCAGTTCATAATCATTACCTAAACCCGATCCAAGTACAGCTGAAGCTGAAATCAGAATGGAGAAGGTAGATCGGGGAAGAAAAAAGAGAAATCAGCCGTGAGAGAGAGGGATCGCGTGAGGGTAGAAAGGAGGAAGAAAATTAGCTTGAACCCACCCTAGAACGAAGTCAAAGCGAGGAGAAATAGAGTGATTTCGCGAGGAAGATAAGGGGTGAGTTATTTACTCTTGATGTTGGTGATTTTATTAGTGTTTAAGTTGAGATTGATGATTTTTAGTGGTGATTTAAGTTGAGTTCGAAATGGATTTTATTTTCATGTGTTTGTTGGTGGATTTTGAGTAAAAATGAGTTGAAAAATAAGTGGATTTAAGTATATTGGGAGCTTAGAGAACCAAGAAAATATCAAAGAGTTAGAGAGAGACAAAAACGCGCAATAAATTAGTTTGAAGGGCAATTTCGTAAATTAACCCTTATGGCGTCCGTTGAGTGTTCGGACGCCCCTAATGAATTTAATTAGGAGTATCGAAGCTATTAAAAGCGAAAGATTAAGATTAGAAATCAAAATAAAGAGTTGCGCGTAAAAAAAAGGGTCATATAAGGGCGATTGTGTAATTTCGAGTTTCCAGAAGTGACGTGAACGAAGATTTACGTTTTCATATGTTGTGTAGGTGACGAGGGCGCTCGAGGATCGATGCGAGAGGAGTAGGGGCTCCGCGCGCGCCATTTTCAGTCATCAGTTTTGTGAGTGAGTTTTATTTAAAGATTTTAAAAGTATTTCAAATTATTAAATTTGATTTGATAAGTGATTGCTTGAGTTATTTTAAATGCATTAATATATGCATGAGTATTAGCTTGAAATGAGAATGTGATTTTACATGCATATATATAAAGTTGTTGAAATGAAATTTCAGAAACTAAGTTTTCAAGTTTGAATTGAGAAAATCAGTTTTAGTGCTTAATGCACTCAGAAAATGAGTTTTAGTGCTTATTGCACTCAGAAATCAGATTTTGGTGCTGTATGCACTCCGAAAAGAGATTTGTGCTTTTGCACTAGAAAGTTAAAGCAAAAAGAAAAGTGTTTTCAAACCCATAAGTATACCCTCAGAGATTTCAGATCAGTTTAGACCAGGCCGGTCTACCCTACATCAGTTGGCATAGTCCTGGGTAGGGATAAGTTACTAACCTGGGGGGATAAGTGTCAGAGTCTGTTAGTCGAGTCGCCATTACTGATGTGGGATAGTGTTTCGTGTGCTATGGTTAGTGCTGAGAAATTCCGCACATAGCCACGAGATGTCTCAAAGCAGGCGAGCTATGGTTAGCGTTGAAAAATTCCGCACATAGCTGCGAGATGTCTCAGAGTTGACGAGCTATGGTTAGCGCTGAGAAATTCCGCACATAGCCGTTAAATTCAAGAGACCCCAGATTTAGGGATACTATGGTAATTTTGAAAGATATCAAGAAACAATTTAAAAAAAAAAAAAAACAGATTTGAGAGAAAATAAATTTTATAATTATTATTTAAGTTATTTATGATTTACAGTTGCAAGTTTTGTATTCAAATACGTGCTTGTGTTTATATATGAATTCTCTTGTTTAAGAGATTTAAGTTTGAAATACTTTCGAAACAAAGAATAGTTTTTAAACGTTTTCAGAGGAGGAAGTTTAGAAAATCAGATTTTGAAAGAAAAGAAAGATTATCACTCATTGAGCTTCTAGCTCATTATTTTCTGTTTTATATAAAAACCTCCTCAGGTACTCTTAACAGGTAGCCGAGTAGTAGTATTACCTCCAGTGGGCGAGCCAGCGCGACACGACGTTATTTGAGCAGTTCATTTTGTTTCATCAGTTATATTTTCATGTAAATCTCTTTTAAAGTGTATAAATAATTTGAAATTTGTAATTATTCGTTTGTAACTGTTTTTAAATTGCTTTTGATTTAAATGTGGTTTATTAAATTGTGTTTGAATTTTCTTAAGTTGATTTGAAAATCAAATGCATGATTGAGGCCTACGGGCAACCAGAAGTTGGGTTAGTGATAAATTTTAGTCGAAGTGTTGATATTTTTATAAACAGGTTTTCTGGAACGTCAAAAATGCAGTCGTTATGCTGCCGAAAATTTGTTACAAAAATGAATTTCGAAAATGAATTTAAAATTAAAAATAAAAATTTTCTACTCGTTTTCAGTTTTTTAAAGAAAACCAACCCAACGATGTTTTAGAAAGTTATTAGAGAGTTTAGGGTTAGCTCCACGGGTTTCACTTAGCCCGACGAGTCAGATCTGAGAGGGATCCGTTGGGATGCCCAGCGTGACCTACCGGATCAGAGTTAGAGGTATCCGGGTCGGGTCACGTCATTATGGTTCGCTCTTTGTCACTAAGGTTTGTGATTCTTGCATTAAGTAACCGATTTGCTTCATTTATTATATCAATGCATAGCATTGACATTGTAAATCCACCATGCTTAGAGACGCTTTTTCACAAAATGCAAGTTCCTCTAATAAGAGATGTCAAAAAGTGCTTTCATTGGATAGGTTCAGTGTTAGTAGGCCATTAGTTCCTTAAAATTGTTTCTTGATTATAAAAATTACAACCAAAAGACTCTTTCAAGCATGAGTTTAGTTTCCAGATTTAAGATCTATCTACAACCAAACTCATTACTTTGTCATAGATTTTTGTGTGCTTTTGTCTCTTTGTGACGACAGCATTTTTAGAATAACTAATTCTTGTTTAGATAAGAGCTATATGTGCAGCCCAATGTAGCAACTTAAAGCACATGCTGCCTGGAAATTGAAAACATTATCAAAAGAAAGAGAAGTGAACCAGTAGTCCACTACAGGGACCTTACCATTCAAAATAAAAAAAAAAAACTTGTATCCATTTAAAAATATAGTATCAGAGCATACACCACCCTCAGTCCCTCACCTCCCTTTTCACAATACATTACAAAATGAAGAGACCACTCAAAGAAAACTAAAAGATAATGTTCAACCATTGGAAAGTATAGACAAATCCAACTCAAAATTTAAAACTATTTCCATTTTCTTAATTTATATATATATATATATATATATTGTTTTCTATTATACAGTTGCACAGCAGGTCACATGACATCTTTAGATATCTTTCATTGCCAACTCTTGCATTTTTACCCTGTGGAACTTTAACAATCTAACTTACTCTAAAATTCTCAATGCCTTGATTTCTTCAGTAAGCATGTTGAGCAATGTGAAATTGTTTTGCACTATGCTTCCTTTGAAATGAGGATAATCAATCACTCTTTGGAAAACTTTTAAAAGAAGTTGAATATATTCTGATGGGCACTATTAATTTCGATTAAGACTTAAATAAATACCAAAAAAATCTTTCTAGCTTTCAATTTCTCCATCAGCTAATGAAAACAACAAAAATTAAAGTAGAGAAAAAGCCATTCTTTGTGAGACTATCAATTTTCTCTTTGTCTATACATCATTATATCTTAAAAGGTATGACTCCCACTTGTCGTCACAACCACGATTGCCCAATTAATTAATCATTACGTCAAATAAATCATTCTAGATTGATGTTATATATGTGTATCGTATTTTTTGTCTTTCTTTTTTTTTCAATTCTTGATATCAATTTTGTGATCGGATCTAATCAATTGGATTATTACCTTTTTGAAAATGTGGAGAGAATTAATCAAAAAATCTGTAGGTACATAGATAGATTAATAATCAAATAATTATCATGATGGTGGTGTAACTTATGGTTAATTATATGATGAAATTTGTTAATTAACAAAAGAGAATTTATTTAAGGGAGATTTATCATTTTCAGCCAAACAAAAAGGAAATTTTTGTTTTTACCCAATATTTTATACAAATTTGTTTTTAGTCTCTCAAACAAATTATTTCCATTCTATACCCAAGATTACTAAATTACCCTTCAAATTAAAATCACCCAATTGCCCTAAGCGAAATTACCAAAATAGCCTTCTTCTTCCTCCTACTTCCTCCTAGCATCCAAACCTCTCTCTTCTCTTTCTCTTTACTCTATTCATGGTTTTTGTTCTCTTCCATTCACCATTATAGTCGAAAGTCAAACCTCTTAGTAAGGGATTCTTTATTTGAGCTTTTTTGTCCATTGAAGGTTTTTGATCCATTCAAGTGTGATCCGTTTTGAAGCTTCTTCTTTCATTTCAAGTGATTTGAGTTTCGAAGGTAATGTATGTGTTTTTGTTGGTTGGTTTTTAGGTTATTTTGTTCAAATTGTAAGGTAAAGGCTTTAAGAGTGATTTGGTTGTGATAAATACCATCCGAAAGATAGATTTGTAGATTTGCAGTTTCTGCAAAATCTACGACCAAATCGGTTTTTTAGGTAATTTAAAAACCGATTTCGGTTTTTACAGAGGTGTAAAACCGATTCTCTATTTTGATCGGTTTTCATGCCACTCAAAAACCGAAATCGGTTTTTCATGTATATGAAAAACCGATTTGAGCAATTTTTGATGTTTTCGATATTTGTTGTGTTTTGGATGCCGTGTATTAAATTTTAGTGTTATATGTGGTTAGATATGATCGTAGGCAGTGTTAGCATAATTGTGATATATCTTTTGTTTTTAATGATGGACATTGATTTGTTGTGTTAGATTTTGTTATATATAGTGAGACTAATTAAACATTCTTTGAATGTTATAGGAATGACTCACGAAACGATCGTCATCAACTTTGATGGAGAGTGGAATGGATCTAACTACGTTGGGAGTGAGTCGATCATGTGTGGGGTCTCCAAAGATAGTAGTTTTTCATCGTTGGTGGATGTTGTGTATAGAGAGACTAGCATTGATAGAAGAATGTGGGATATTCGTATATATTATTTACTACAAAGCATGACAAATGGTCAAGTGAAAAAAATACGTATCATGTTCGATCTTGGTGTGGTTGGTTTGATGGTGGTGAGAAATGTTGATATTAGAGAGATTTACATTGATAAGGTTGTAAGAGATTTTGGAGCTGGAGTTAGTAGGCATATCGTTCGTCCAAATGTCACCGACTTAATACCAGACACAAGACATGAGATGCCAAATAGTAATAGACCTGTAGATCCGTATATGGTTCAAAGTCAATTTTATTTGATTTTAGGTGCTGGTAGCAATCAGGTTGATGCTTCGGTCACCCCATTTACATCTACGTAAGGTCTCATTCATGACATTAATTGTAAACCCTATATTTTTGTTATTGTATGGATTTTCCTGGAATAGTCCTTGAGGAACAATTAGAGACCCTAAATGAATTATGAAGACGTTTAAGGTCATAGAGAACCCATAGGAATTGATTTAAACTCAATTGGAGATTAAACGGGAAGTTAAAATGGTAATTGAAATTGAATAATATTTAATGTAAAAAGGGACTAAAGTGAAGATAACTTTTAATAATAGTGGTCGTAGTAAGATTAAGCTATAATCTAAGGGAGGATAATGGAATTGTTTTAGGGTGTAAGTGGAATTAATGAGAATTGTGGGGAGGAAAATAGAAGCCAAAATGTTGTGTTGACTTTTAAAACCAAACAGAACCAGTAGCTTCTCTCGCGAGAAAGAAAGGAGAAGAGAGAAGAAAAGAAAGAAGAAGAAGAGAAGAAGAAGAAGAAGAAGAAGAAGAAGAAGGAGAAGCCACCAACGCCGACGCCACCACCACCGTTCACCACTGCCGTTCAATGCCGCTATCCATCCGCAAACGGAAGATAAACCCCGCAGCAAAATCAGATCCGATCAACGCTGAAGAACAAGCTGAAACCGTCGCGAAACAACTCCAACCAACGCCGACGAGCTGCTCCAGCTCAACCCGCACCAAGATCAGCTCAAACCTGACCTGAATGGAGCTGAAACGGAGCTGAACTGCGGCCAAGACAGCCCCTCCACGCGTGCAGATCGGCGGTGAAACCAGTGGCGAACCGCGGCAAAACCAAGGGGGAAAGAGAGAGAGGAAGAGAGGGGAAGAAAAAAGGAAGAAAATCAGCTCAAACCCAACTCAGATCCATCCCAAAATTAGTCCAAAACCACCCCAAAATCAATCCCAAAAGCGAAGTAATGCAATAGAAAAAGGGGTGAGTTATTTAAGTTTGAAAATGATGATTTTTGTTGGTGTATAAGTTGATTTGAGATGGATTTGGTTGTGATTTGTTGGTTGGTTGTTTTTGAGTGAAAACAAGTTGAAAAACAAGTATTTGAGGTTGATAAAGAGTTTAGAAAACCAAGAAAATACCAAAGATTCAAAGAGAAACCAAAACGCGCGTAAACTAGTTTAATGGGCAATTTTGTAAATTGACCCATACGGCGTCCGTTGAGAGTTCGGATGATCTTAATGGGTTTAATTAGGCGTATTGGGATTGATAAAAGTCGGATATTTAATTAAGGAATCAAAATGGAGAGATTACGCCTAAAAATGGTCAATTAGGGATAATGATGTAATTTTTACTTATTTTGAGTTTTCGGAGGTTGACGCGAACGTAAATTTACGTATATAAATGTTGTGTAGGTGACGAACGATCGGGTGGAGCTAGGGAAGAGCGCTAGAGCGCAGTTTTAAAGACTTCCGAAAATCTATTCGGAATTTGATAATTAAAGGTGAGTCTCAAACTGATTTTAAAATGTTTTCGTTGATTTGGATCATGAATGAATGTTTCATGCATGCTTTGATATATTTGATGAAAATGAAATGTGATTTAAATGACAAATGGCACGGTAACCGATGATATGATTTTGTAAATTTCATGAAATGATGGTTTCATGTTTGAATTGTTTATATGTGAAATGGATTGAAAATATGAAAATAAAACCTATGGCTTTTCCATATAGTATCATATGAGTACGGTCAGGGTTGAGTACCTGAAGCGTGCATTGGTAGAATGAGTACTGTCAGTATGTCACTAACTAAACTAACCGCGGGAGATACCCGCAAGATGTCGTGTCAGTCAGATGTCTGAGAGATTAGGCCAATGCACGTGAAAGGTATATTATTTGCTAGCTTACCCGAGCGAGACAGGGTCCGCTCTGTAGCGATGTAGGATTCCACTGCATGACCTGGAAAGAGCGATGTAGGATTCCGCTCCATACTAGGGGGCCATGAGGTACGGGTCACTATAGGTTGGCGAGAGCCGGATTGGTTGGCTGGACACCTTCGAGCAGAGTTGGACCATATTCGGTTTATGAAAAGAAAATGATTTTTGAATAAAAATCCCGCAACCATAGGAGATCCCATTATGAAATTGAAAATCGTGCAATATATGTTTTATATTATGAATGCATGAAACTTGATTTTAAATAAATCAATTTGAAAATGTTTTAGGGAGGTTTTTATTAAGTATGGTTTTAAATGATGTAATATGACACTCACTGGGCTTTTAAAGCTCACCCAACGTTTTCTGTATTTTTAAACAAACCTCCCAGGCACAGGTACCATAGCTGCGGATTTCCCCGGACGATACTAGGCAGCCGTGGCGTCAGTGCTAATGTGATTTCCCACTTATCTTTTGGTTTAATATTTAGTGACGTAAATATTTTGTTATATCCACGTGGTTTTGTAAATATTATTTCGTGGATTTAAATTATGTTTTTGAAGTAAATTGATGCATAACATATAGTTTTATTGATAATCAGTTCATAAATTGAAACATGAAATTGTAGTTGTGGTTGTGTTGGAAAATGAGAGCCTGAGGCTTAGTAGTTTGGGGGAAATTGTTTTTATGATTTTGGAAGTGTTAAATTTTATTATTTACAGGGTGGCAAAGTCCGAAAAACAGACAGGATGCTGCCCAAATTTTTATAAAATATTTTGAAAAGGTTTTAAAATAAAAATGAAAAAATTTCCCCTTGTTTCCGTTGTTTTCGAAAAAGATTGAGAAAGATTATGGCTTAGCTCTGCGGGGGATCCTTTAGTTAAGTGAAAGGGCTAGCTGGAGGGTCACTGTAGGGTGCCAGCAGATCGCCTAAGGAAAGGGGTCTGTCATTAATAATGATGATATGAATGATGTTAGTGATGATGGAGAGCAAGACACAGATGATAATGGTGATGGGACAGAGGATAGTGATGAAGGGGAAACTGGAGATAGTGATGAAGAGGAAGCTGGAATTAATGATATCGACGAGGATGAAAGGTTTCCAGAAATAAGATTTTCGGGTTTACAATTTCAGAACAATCCTTCACAACCATACTGGATTGTTCCCGGTGTAGAACTGGGCGACATTGAGGCTACTTCAAGCGCTATGTCAACTGTCTATCAACGTGGTACTTTGTATAAAGGTGCATTCTTTGATAGTAAACAAGAAATGTGTACAACTATTGGAGAATATGCTCTGAAATCCAAGTTTGAATATCGTGTTAGACGTTCAGACGCGGAACGATTTGAAGCTGGTTGCAAGGATAAGAGTTGTAGCTTTATAGTTCGTGCAAGATGCAGAACAGGTTGTTCGATGTGGTTTGTATTGAAGTATGTGGCGGAACACACGTGTCGTCAGGTAGCCATGGAATCACATATGAAAAGTGTGAAGACTTTTGTTATCGGAAAATTATATGCGGGAAAGGTGGGGAGGGATATTTATACACCTAATCGTTTGATCGGAGAAATGCTAGAGCAGTATGGTGTGCAGATCTTGTACAGTAAAGCTTGGAAGGCTTTACAATATGCAAAGAAACTAGCATATGGACAAGCGGACGAGTCATATCAACAGCTTCCGTCCTACTTTGAAATGTTAAAAGTATCAAACCCCGGCACCATGACGGCAATTGAGAGGGATCAAACAACTGGTTCTTGTATTCGTTCGTTGCACTTGGAGCTTGTATTGAGGGTTTTCGATCTTACATGAGACCGGTTGTTGCTATTGATGCCACCCATTTGAAAGGTAAATACAAAGGGGTGATTTTTTTTGCTGCCTACAAAGATGGGTCGGAGATTATTCATCCCATCGCTTTTGGATTTGCTGATGGAGAGTCAGACCATTCATGGACTTGGTTTTTAAGCAGATTACGAGAGGCGATCGGTGTCTCAAACGATTTGCTTATCGTATCCGATCGTCACAAAAGCATATCAAATGGGATGAGTGTAGCTTTTCCCGAAGTCCCTCACATATTGTGTTTTTTCCACCTGTGGCAAAACCTGAAGCAACACTGTAAAAAGTATTCGAATGTAGTGGAAAAAGCATTTTACAGTGCAGCATACAGTCATGTGCCATATGACTGCGATAGAATGTTAGAAGAAATTCGGGCGTTGCATCCGAAATCATATGACGCTTTGGTTAAGGTTGGGGTAAGCAGGTGGTCACGGGCATATTGTCCAAACAGAAGATATGACATGATGACCACTAACATTGCAGAATCACTCAACAATTGCATGATGCAAGCACGTCGTTTGCCAATAACTACCGCACATGAATATGTGAGAAATGTGTTACAAAGATGGTTTAATAATAGACGTGGTGTTGCTGAAAAACTCACGACTTTTGTTACCACTGCTGCGTACGATCAACTCAAAACCAACTCAAAATTTAAAACTATTTCCATTTTCTTAATTTATATATATATATATTGTTTTCTATTATACAGTTGCACAGCAGGTCACATGACATCTTTAGATATTTTTCATTGCCAACTCTTGCATTTTTACCCTGTGGAACTTTAACAATCTAACTTACTCTAAAATTCTCAATGCCTTGATTTCTTCAGCAAGCATGTTGAGCAATGTGAAATTGTTTTGTACTAATCTGGACTGTTCATTAGTTATATGGGATTTGTTGTGTGAAATTGTTATTGTATAATGTAACCGATGGGATTCGTTTTGATAAAATTGGCTGTGTTTTGGGGAATTGGGGACTTCGAAAACTTAATTTTCTTGTATTTTCTTAGCATCTTCACTTGCCTTGATGTAGTTTAAATTGTTGTATTTGGTTATTAGCTTCTTCCTTTTATTCTCCAGTTTTGTTGCGTTTAATCTATTGATTAGGAAGTCAGTCATCAAAGGCAGGCTGATGTCTCTTCTGCAAGTGTCTTCAATCTATCTTCACTTACAGAAATCCACTTGAAGTCCAACAATCAACGCCATATGATTAGTCAATCAAGCTATCATGAATATATTGATCCAAATTAAAGTGTTAGCTGTTTCAAGTCAGAGATGTAGTTTTCGGTGCGGACTTGGCAGCATCTGTATTCGTGTATGGCTGACCTTATTTGACACTCTACTTTAAGCAAATGAAGACACAGTAAATATAAATACTTGTTGTAGTCTGTTATTCTTTTAATGGAAAGATCATCTTCAATCTCCATTGAAGAGGTTTCCTAGCTCTATGATTTTAGTTTTATTCACCAATCTCTGCTTCTAGCTTTTTCTCAAACCACTCTCTGGTTTTATAGTTTCCTTTACCTAATGCAATACAGAATCTCAAGAAACAAAGCCTCAGGATCTTAATTATTTGCTTTCTTATTTTGGTGTGGTTTCATGTCTTTTTGCTATGATAAATGGGAATAAAGTTTCTTATTTGTTTTTTTATATGAATAAAAAAAAAAGTCAGACATGGAATCTATTAAGGGTCATTCAGTATTATAAACGTAATCTAAATAATTACCATCACCGTACAGAAAAGGGTGGCTCTATTGCCACCCAAAAAGCTTTTCTAATAGCCATATTTTGATGAAATATTTTTATGACTAAGATATACATATTTATACTTACTTAAAAGACTTATCAAATTAAAAGAAATAAATGTACCGAGCACCCATCCATCTACCCATCACGAATCTTAAATTATATTACAAATCAAAACCAATAATTCAATCATGTGAACAGTTTGTTTAAATAATAATATTGTTTTCTTGACCTACTTTCTTGTTGTTTACTAATGCTAGGAGTACTTTCAAGAACATTCTTTATGATTCCTCCATGGGTGCTTGCCTTGGGATATTACATTCTAATTGTCCTGATGTTGTTGTCAAACTAATACCTGCAGCTTTAGTCAATTTTTTTTCTCCGACAATAAGTAGAACCAAAAGCTAGGATCTTAAGGTAATTTGTATACTTAACTATGCTGAGATTGTGAATTGCACCAAGAATACACCCATGCTAGAGCCCACCATAACAAATAGAAGTGAAATTGAATTGCAGGAAAGAAAGAGGCTATGAACATAAACCTTGTTTTCTTTAGATTTTATTGGGTGTTAAAATTTAAAAAATGGATTTGAAGAATATATATATATATATATATAGAATTGAATTAGTTAATAACGCTCAAGGGTAGTTTTGATATTTTCTCAGGTGTGAGGAGTAGTTTAATTTCTTTTTCAATTTAAGAATGGGTGTTGAAAGTAAATGAGTTTGCTGAGAACTATTTTGGATGAAAATAGAACCAACCTACAAAAGAGAGGTCTTTTCACACTTGTTTGAGAAATGCATCTGGTAAAATTTAAATCCACCATCATAATTATAAATGGGAAAGTTTACACCTACTCAACCATAAATGGAAGTGTTAAAGTTTTATTTTTAATGCATAATTTGATCATTCTTAGTTTATTCTTACCATTTATTGAATTTAAGTTTAGATTGAAGGATTATTTTATTGAAAAATGATGATTGCATACGCCAACTGTTTGAGTCAGTGGGGTGTAACTCACAGTTGTTCATTATAATGAATTGGGGTAGCATACATAGGAGGATGCAATTCAGAATTCGATGACAATTGGTTTGTTTGCTTTTGAAATTATGAGAAAAGAGGAAAAAATATGTTATAACTTTTTCTAATGCATTTATGCAATTAAATTTTTATATGCACTCTCTTCTTAACACATCAATGCCATCATAGCTATAGTTTTGTAAAACCTTCAAGCTTGCAACTGCAGTTACTAAGTGATCACAAAGATTGACAATTTGACATAGCTGTGTTATCTCACTCCAATCCAAAGAACAAAACTTAGTAAACCATACACACCCACCTGCATTCTCTAAGAATGGTGATTTGATCCGAAGAGACCCACCACAACTCATTACACACATTAACTATTAGAAAACCTAGATCTGAGTGAGATAGCACGGTTATGCCCCTAAGTTTTCCCTAAAAAACCTAGAGGCAAGACTTTTTGTTTTCCTCTCCTTCCACAATTAGATCTAAGCTTTTGTGTTTGTTTTTCATATTTATTATTTTACTTTTAATTTAATTTAGTGTAGATTGTACAAACTTAAAAACTAGAGAGTCAAACAAATAATGATATCTGTTAAATAAAAATATCTATAATTTAATTGTGAAGGGCTAACATTAAAATTTGGAAAATATATAAATTAATGGGTGTACATACAATTTTAAAGGGGTGTAAATATGGCCGTTCTTTTGAGGAATAGCCCTGTTATCAGGGCCTGAAAGCCCATATGTTTGAGTTGTTTGATTCTTTTGGATCATATTATTTGGTCATTGGGTTAGAATTATTTGATAAGCTCTGGGCGAGGAGTCCCAGGGAAAAAGGGACTTTATTATCAAATACCAGTCTAATGTACCACTATTACGTTTATATAAGTTGATGTATATTAAGGCTTTTCTTGTCATTCCATGGATAAGTTAAATTTGTAACCTAAGGTAACTCATTATGTTTGATTATTTCAGTACTTACTTTAAACTCAAAATATTAAATACGGAGTATTTCCACATAATTTGGAAATTGCTTAGTTTAGTTTCCATTTGGAACAAGGATTTTCTGTCTTTTTTCTTCTATTTTTTTATAATCTATTGACAAATTAGTATAAAAAAATAATAGATAATCAAGATTATTATTTTTTCTCTCTCTTACATCACTCAAACTTAAACTTCTCTCATAAAAAAATTAGTACCATGTTAACATTGACAGAGAATCCTTGCTCAGTTGGTTGAAAGGGAAACTTTACGGAAGGTTTCCAAGTCACTTAACCTCTAGTTTACTTGTGTTTAATATTAGATTAATCATCTAATCCGTTTTAGAAGTTTACATTTAATGTAAAGATTGATCTTCGCCATAAGTGGTGCAAACACTGTGTGTTTCAGATAAAGGGTTTTAAACTAAAATGTTTAGAGGTATAACTTTTATATCAAATGTTTGGGCAAACATTGAAACTTTGTTTCATTAAAATTATGTTTAAAAAGTTTTTTTTGTTAGAGAGTGTTTTAAATTCTACAGAAGTTTTAAACAACTTATTTCACACCCTTCTAGATTTTATTATTATTATTATGGTGGAAGAGGAGATTAAATTTATATAAAACTATCCACACTTTATATTTTAGGACAAAAATGAGACTTAAAGTCTTAACTTCTTAGAATCAAAGGAAGTACTCAATCACTCCTACTAAGAGATGATCTGTATCCTTCTAGATTATTTTAACGTAAACTTAAATCTTACATATTATTATTATTAATTATCCTTGGAGATCTTGACTCTATGAATCGAGTGACTTTGATCCATTTAAGGGATGTTGTTTTATTGGCATCCAAAAATTGTCTTGCTACACCTAATTACTTTATAAACCCATATTAAAAAGATTAAAATTAAAATTTTACTTCCTACACTCTTTAAAATACCAAAACTATCCCTCAACTTTTTTTTTTCTTTTTGTGAGGGAGAGAGGATTAAATTCATAAAATACTACTACATCTTGTGTTTTAGACATTGTTTAAAAACTCGGTAAGTTTTGTCGAGTTCTTACTAAGTTCTCGTTGATTGGCACTGATCCAAGAACCTCCAGATCGGATATGCTACTCATCAAAGGTGGGTACTCGGCCCAACTCAATCGAACTGGGCCCAACTTAGCTAAACTTAGTCGAACTCAACGAGTCCACCCATTATAAAATTATGGCTAGAAATCATCCTAAAAACCACCAAAAAATGGGCCAAAATTACTCACAACAAATCAACAACGATAAACAAGCCATATAGTCACACAAATAAAAGTCTAATCAAACAAGTGAAACCCTCACTCATAGACATTTGGCAACGGCAATGACTTTAAGTAAAGAGATAGCGGTGATGGTGACGACTTTAAAGAAACAGCATCGATGACATAGAGGGGAAAAGAAGACTTGAACTGGTAGAGAAAGATACTTGAACGGCCGTGTAGAGGAGAGAGAAAAAGGGCCGATGACGATGAAGAGGGACTGGCTTCAGTTTCGGCAATGGCAACAACTTATTGGAACGGTGACGACAACGGTGACAAGGAAGTGGAACAGCAACGACAAGTCAGCGACAATGATGTTAGGAGAGAAGAGTGATGAGAGAAGAGAAGGGGGAGAGAGAGAATATGAGGGTCTTGACTTTTGAGTGGGTGTGTTTTATATATATGTAGTAAGGATAATTTCGCCATGGCCCTTAAGATTAAATAAATTTCAATTTATGCTTTTAAATTTTAAAAAATTATAATTTGCTTCCCTCCCCCCCCATCGTCGCCCCCACCCCCTCCCCCTTCCACCCCTCGCACTTTTCCCAAATAGTGCTTTTCGAGTACTTATCGATTATTCGCCATGTAACTAATTACTTGCTACTTGCTGGGTCACTAGTTAAGTAACGGGTAGCAAGTTTTGGAACACTAGTTTTAGGATAATGGTGGAACTTGAACTCATGATATTTTAGGATTAAGAGAAGTGCTTAACCACTTTTACTAAGGAGTGGTGTGTATTTTAATAATAATTTTAAAATAATAATTTTAATCATGTTTTTTTTTTTTTTTTCTCATTACACTCATTTTACGCTCATTTAAAACACAATTCTAGTTTTTCTTATTTTAATTTGGATTTGATTTAAACTTTTATCTATGTTATCATTTGTACTTCTTTCATTATCTTTTCTTCTTCCTTATCTTTTGGTTTTTCCTTATTATCAGTATTGTTACTTCCAAGGGATTTGCGGTTGAGTTCTAAATAAGGTATAGAAGCACTAATAGGGTAGACAGGGAAAGGTAAAGTTTCTCTTAGTGTGTTTGCAACTTGTGATTCGAGCTCGTAAATGGAAGTGAAAAGAAGATACTGTGATTTTTGCACCCTGGAAATGTAATCCAGGGCTGCATGACTCTTTAGTCATTTTTATCAAATGCTTTTTAAGGTATGCCAATTTTGACGAAGAATGTCATGATATTAGAGATTCACACACAGTTTCTATTAATGATCACAAATTCACAACTCAATATAGACAAGAATCCGATAAGTCACAAATATATCAATTAGTAAAAGAAAAAAAAATAATTGTCTGTTATTATATGCACTTACTTGGCAAGTCTAATGGTGCATGGTCTTGTTTTGACAATTGATCAAATTCACAAAGCATAGAAAAAAAAGGAAATTAACAGTGTCTAAAAAGTAGCCACAAGAATATTCCTTCAATTTTCAAGGCCAATTGCCCATCTTACCTCTATATCGCCTATGGTGGTAGTCACTAGCTGCTCCTGTTCAAGTTGATCAAGAAGCCGCTCAAAGGGAGCTTCCATTGTTGTCATGATAGCCTCATAAAATCCAGGAAAGTTTGTAGCTTTAAGCCTTTCAGATAGGATAACATTTGGTATGTTCTAAAGCATACGTTATCAAGTTTCGGGTCTGATCCAATATAGCTAAGCCACTCTTCTATGACAACAAAGGTGATCATAATCTCGGGTTTTCTTGAAATCAACAACCTGCACAGGTTCATCATAGGGTTGATATGGCCTCTGCCTGGAAAAGGCATTGCGATCAGGTGGAAAATGATAGTTGCTGGTGGGCTATTTGATTGATTCATGACCAAATATAACTGTTTATCTCGATGAAGTTTAGACAAAGAAGAAGAAGAAGCATAACAAGTAAGTGATCTCATAGTGAAATTTTTAATTATAAAAAAGATTAAAGATAAGATAGAATAAGATTATATACTAGTATAAACCAAACCAAAAGAAGACAAGTTTTGGTACAATTTGACTTCTCTTTGCCACCTCTAGCTGAGAGCATATATGGAGAATACACATGGCCTCTTTTGGGATAATTTTTGCTTTTGACTTTTGATAATAGAAGAAAAAGGGTAAAAGCTCAAACTTTTTAGATATTGTTTAGATTATATATTTCAGAAGAGCTTTTATATTTAGAAGAACTTTCAACACTGTTTGGGTGGAATATTGTTGAAATCACTTTTAATCATTATATGATTTTTATGTTTTTCTAAAAGAGCTTTTAAATGTGCTTGATTGAAATATTTCAAATTATCACCCATATATATATATATATATATTTTTTTTTAAACATTCTTTTTGAAATATAAACAATTTACTGCATAGACATATATATACATAACTTATTTTCTTAATTATATTTACATGGTTGATGTTGGATTTATATTATGCATCAATCTAAGCAACTAGTGTTATTACTAAGTTTTAGGAAGTTGTAGAGAAATTGATGAGATTGTTTCTAGTAATTACAGGTAGATGAGAGCTCTAAATTCCCCATGTCAATTACAGGTTCAAACTGAAGGATTGAAAAAACAAAAATCAACAATTTGTTTTTCAAAAAATTAAGGATTTTGCGGAACATTGAGTTTCAAAAACATTTTTAGAAAACTCAAGAACCCAAGATTGATAAAACAATGAAATAAAAATAATATAAAGAAATAAAAATCATATTTTTACCTTCTGTATTGATCTCTGTGGATTGCCCACCACCTTGCATTCCTTGATATATCTCGAAACCAAGAAACAAGTGAGTGGGCACAATTATATAGAATTGTACTCACTTACTTTTTGATTTCTTTCTAAAAAAAAAATCAAATTAAATCAATGATTATAAGAGGTGAGTGTTTGATTTTTGGTTATACAAATAACAAAGACACAAATTCTTGTTCTTTGTATTTGTTGAAAAAAAAAAAACTTTTTCTTTTCTCTTGTTTTTTCTCAAAAACATAAACAACAACCAAAAAACCTAGATGTAGAAAAAAAAACATTTTCTTTTTATAAGCAAACAATTAGGGTTTTAATTAATCAATATTAATATTGACTCTAATCTTATTATAATTAAACTTTTGCCCCATATAATATAATTAATCCAAAATTAATTCATATTATATTTTGAAATAGAACTTGTAACTTTTAATAAATTAATTCATAATTAATTTATACCAAAGTCACTAAGCATTGGATTCAAGACCTCTTATAAAATTAATTAAATAATTATTAATTCATAATTAATAATTAAATAATTTGAATAATCAATATTATTCAAATACCAAGTGAACACAAATTTTTGTTACTTATGTAATGCCTGTAATTGGACGGTCCAATTACAATATTCTATATACATGTTTCTTATAGTAAAATGAGCTATCAAGGGGACCCGATGGACCTACAGTTTTGAGCTCCAATAATATTGGAATTATTAATTAAACTCTTTAATTAAATAATTCACTATTATTAATCTTAAAGTTACTCCACTAAAAACTTAAGATTGCACTCTCAAAACTATAGATGTTTTTATACAATCTGAAATTTTTCAGTGTCCATTGATTTAATCACTACATATGATTTGACCCTCCTCAAATAGTTCATAATTAGAGCAAGGTCAAATGTCCGTTTTACCTCTCTAATTATTTCTTGATCCTTAAGTACCATTGATTCTCTAATGAACAATATATTCATAACAACTTATGAATTTATCTTTCTATTTACATATAAATAGAAAGTTGAGCGCTCTTATTGTTCAAGACCTGAATCAACCCTTAGGGGAACTACTTTTCTACTTCTCGCAAGAAGGAGTGGATTCCATTATTGTATAGAATGTTCCCAGCTACTTACTAAATCATATCCCTAAAGTACGAAGTTATTGATCGGGTATCTACACCGATCTCACCCATGTAAATCAAAGGAAATAACTTAACAAGCAGGAGTTCATAATACACTCAGAATTAAGATCAATTCATATATGATCATCTGGTTGATAAATATAAATCTCTAAGATTAACGGATATTATTTAGAGACCTATATTTATAGTGGCCCAGTCCTATATAATCTTTATTATATAAGGTGCCTCCATTTCCATGTCACCACATGAACAGTCTTGGATAAGACTATCGTATCAAATACAAAAGGGACCACAGCTGTAGACTTACCACAAATGAAGTACCCAGCTTCGTTTGTTTTCTACGGACTTTTTAAATTACTTATCTCAAACTAAATCCACTTGTATATAACACTTATATACTTAGTTTGAAATTACATCAGTAATCAAGGATGTTTCTCATGATATATACGATTTTTGCAAAATATATAAATTGAATGAAATGAATATTTTATTAAAATTTATAAAACCGTTTACAATATTACAAGCTCTTAGGGCAGAAACCCCAACAATCTCCCACTTGCCCTAGAGCAGATGAGACATATCTCGTAATCCTAGACCCTCTAGATGACCTTCAAATACTTTAGCCGTTAAGGTCTTCGTAAACGGATCAGCAAGGTTTTCTTGTGATGCAATCTTCATCACTTTTACATCTCCCCTTCGTACGATCTCCCTAATGAGATGGTATTTTCTCTCTATATGTTCCCTCGTTTATGGCTTCTTGGTTCTTTGGAATTAGCCACTGCACCACTATTGTCACAATAAAGGGTGAGTGGTTTATCCATGTCTGGAACAACTTCCAGATCAAGCAAGAATTTACGTAGCCATACCGCTTCTTTAGCTGCTTCACAAGCTGCTACATATTCGACTTCCATAGTGGAGTCAACAATGCATGATTGCTTAATACTCCTCCATGTAATGGCTCCATTACCAAGGGTAAATACTGATCCAGACATAGATTTTCTAGACTCTTTATCCGATTGAAAATCAGAATCTGTATATCCTAATGGGATCAAATCCTCTCCAGAATCTACTAGCATATAGTTTCTCGTTCTCCGAAGATACTTGAGAATATGCTTTACAGCCACCCAATGATCAAATCCTGGATTAGATTGATAACGACTAACTATTCCCACTGAATAACATATATCCGGTCTCGTGCATAACATAGCATACATGAGAATGCCTACTGCAGAGGCATAGGGAATCCGTCTCATATCCTCAATTTGTTGAGGTGTCTTAGGACACTGTTCCTTAGACAAATGAACTCCATGACGAGAAGGTAAATGACCTTTCTTAGAGTTCTGCATCGAAAATCGCATAAGAATCTTATCGATATATGATGCTTGAGACAGCGCTAACAGTTTGTTCTTACGATCCCTTATTATTTGGATCCCAAGGACATAACTGGCCTCTCCCAAATCTTTCATTTGGAATTGGCTAGCGAGCCAGTTTTTTACGTCTGATAATATTCCTATATCATTCCCAATGAGTAGAATATCGTCAACGTAAAGTACAAGGAAAACCACTTTCTTATTGATAATCCGTTTGTATACACAAGGCTCATCAATATTTTGCTCAAAACCATAAGACTTGATCGAAGTATCAAATCTTATGTTCCAAGATTGAGATGCTTGTTTAAGTCCATAAATGGACCTTTGCAACTTGCAAACATTTTGCTCTTGACCTTGGGATACAAATCCTTCTGGTTGTACCATATAGATACTTTCATCAAGATTATCATTCAAAAATGCAGTCTTGACGTCCATATGCCAAATCTCATAATCGAGACATGCAGCAATGGAGAGAAGAATCCGAATGGACTTAAGCATAGCTACTGGCGAGAAAGTTTCCTCATAGTCAACTCCCTCTTTCTGAGTATAACCCTTTGCCACTAGTCTAGCTTTAAAGGTTTCTACCTTTCCATCCACTCCTTTCTTCCTTTTGTAGATCCACTTGCAACCTATGGGTTTTATCCCATCTGGATGATCTATAAGTTCCCAGATAGAGTTGGAGTACATAGACTCCATCTCGAGATTCATTGCTTTAAGCCATTCTTCTTTATCAGAATCCTCCATTGCATCATGGTATGTCAATGGATCATCTACACTCTCATCAGAGATAGCAATCTGTGCCTCTTCGATCTTTCTGTAGCGGACTGGTGGTCTAATAACCCTCCCACTACGACGAGGTGGTAGATGATTCTGATGAGAATTTGTCTGACGTTCAGACGTGGTCTGAATTATGTCTTTGTCAACAACTATTGTTGATGAGGTACTGGTCGAACCAGGAAGTAATTCCTCTAGTACAACTTTACTTCGAGGTTTGTACTCTCTCATATAGTTCTCTTCAAGAAACGTAGCGTTTGTCGATACAAACACTTTGTTTTCTTCAGGATTATAAAGGAGTCCGCCCCTAATCTCTCTAGGATAACCTACAAATAGGCAAACTTTTGAACGTGGTTCCAACTTCCCAGTCTTGTTCTTCAGCACATGTGCTGGACAACCCCAAATGCGAAAATGTCGTAAACTAGCTTTGCGACCATTCCACAACTCTAAGGGTGTCTTTGGAACTAACTTAGATGGTACAACATTCAAAATATACATTGTAGTTTGCAATGCATATCCCCAGAATGAGCTAGGTAATGATGAGAAACTAAACATAGATCTCATCATGTTCAAAAAGGTCCGATTTCTCCTTTCTGCAACACCGTTCTGCTGGGGTGTTCCAGGAGCAGTCAGTTGGGATAGAATCTCATGCTCAAGTAAGTAATCCTCGAACTCTGTATCGAGATACTCACCTCCACGATCCGATCGTAGAGTTTTCAATGTTTTACCTAATTGATTTTCAACTTCAACTCGAAATTGTTTGAACTTTCAAAAGTTTCTGACTTCCGTTGCATCAAGTAAACATACCCATATCTAGAATAATCATCAATAAATGTGACGAAATATTCATAACCGTCTCTAGCTTTAACATTCATAGGACCGCAGACGTCCGAATGTATAAGCTCTAGTGGTTCCTTAGCTCTAAGCCCTTTTCCAGTAAAAGGTCTTTTGGTCATTTTACCTTCTAGACATGATTCACAAACAGGTAAAGTGTCGATCTTTAACTCACTTAAATGTCCGCTCTTTACAAGTCTATCTAATATGTCAAGGTTAATATGACCAAGTCTTAGATGCCAAAGATATGTGTCATCATTTTGAGAAATCTTTTGCCGTTTTGTTTTTGGTTTTTCAACCTTAAACATTTCAATATTAAACAGTGGGTTATGCATTTACGGTCTTAACACATATAAATTGTTTTCTTATCTCCCTGAACAAATTTTCAAACCATTTCTAGAAATAATAACTTATTTATTATAAAAAGAAACAGAATAATTAAATTCCAAAAGTTTGGATACAGAAATAAAATTTCTTTTAAAACCTAGAATATAATAAACATTGTTCAGTATGATAAAACAATTATTATTGAAATGAAGTCTAACTTCTCCCACTGCCTTTGCTGAAACGACTTCCCCCGTCCTGACTCGCATGTTGAACTCGCCCTCACCAAGCTGCCTATAAGAGTCAATCAGCTGCAAAGAAGAACAAACATGATTAGTAGCTCCTGAATCAATTATCCAAGTGGATGAATCATCCTCCACTAAACAAGATTCAATGACTAGTAAATCATATTTACCTTTCATCTTCTTCTCTTTGAGCTCATTGAGGTACTTAGGGCAGTTCCTCTTCCAATGTCCATCCACACCACAATGGAAACATTTTCCTTTGGGCTTGGTGGCCTTGGAGCTCTTTTTGTTCTTCTTCTTGGTAACTTGTGTTTTGGGCTTAGGTGTAGCCTTTTTGGTGTTTCTCTTCCTCTTGTTTTTAGTAGAAGAAGAAGACTCAGCAACGTTTGCTTCACCAGACTTACTCTTATCCTTATTCATTGACTCATAAGTAGTAAGCTCATTAAGTAATTGAGTAAGTGAGTAAGTCAACTTGTTCATAACATAGTTACTCTTGAATTGCATAAAACTCTTCGGAAGAGTTTCCAAGATCATACTCACTTGGCTACGTTCGTCTATTGCCCCTCCATGGCTTTCAGCTGTGTTAAAGTGGGTCATCATTTTCAAAACATACTCTCGAACAGATGTACCCTCCTTCATCTTAGCAGTCATCACAACACAAACAGCTTCGTGCCTTTGCTGCTCAGAAGGTTGCCCAAACATGCCCTGCAATAACTCTAGCATTTGAGTTGCTGTTGTCATTGACTCGTGCTTGGTAGCAAGCACCTCGGACATCCCTGCTAACAAGTAGCAGCGGCCTTTTCATCAGCTGTGACCCATTTCTGATAGGTCTCGCGCACAGCACGTCCAGCATTATCTGCTGGCTGAGGAGGACAAGGTTGAGTCGTGACAAATTTAAGGTCCTCACAGACCAGGACTGCGTTCATATTACTTTTCCATTTGACATAATTTTCCCCGTTAAGTTTATCATTAGCAAGAATAGAAATCAACGGAGATACCATTGCTGAAAATAAATAAAATGGAATTCATTTAATATCAATTTGCAAAATTTAATATCATGTAATTTTGACATAAAATTAAATGTGTTGCATGATCCACGAATAATAAATTATCAAAATCCCTAAAATTAATTATTATGCCACGATAATCTAACATGCCACAAATAGGTGCCGCCGTAGGGTAGGTCAAATATTTGTATGTTAGACTGAGACATTCTCAATCAAATAATATAACAGGAAACTCTTTTTCATATATTATTTGACTACCGTTTTTCGGTCCGGAAAAATAATTAACAATTAATTATTTCCTTTATAAGTGTAACCTATCATTTCGGAGTCCATAGACTTAACTCGAGAATTGCTACCGTAGGGTAGGTCAATCACAAGATACATCTAGAATTCCTATCCGTTAGAAAGTCAACCTTGATCAACCTAAATGGACACCATCCGTAGGGGGACGATAACAAAGCTGTCTCCAGGCGCCATTTAAATTTTACGGTGTTGAATTAATGATGGAGATCGCGGGATATATTGTCATATATCCCTCTCCCACTCACTATTTTAGGGTTAGAGATTTCTATTAAATTTTCCTAGTCATTGTCTTAGATTATTAACGGCTAAAAGGATAATCTAAATTACTAGGAATTTGTGTGTTATTAAAGTTCGAAACTTATTAACACTTAATAAATTATCAGATTTTTAACATTTAAAAATCTAATTTAATTTATCAATTTAATGAATTGCCGGATTTTTAACACTTAAAAATCTAATTCAATTTATAAATCTAATCAAAATAATCAAATTATAAAGACTAGATTTAATATGAAATCATCCGATTTTAACTAATTAAAATCTAATCCACATTATGAATGCCAATTTATTGAAATCAAATTTCTAATTTGAAACCTATGATTTTCTATTAAATCAATTCAAATTATTTTAAAGGCATTCCATGTATTATTTTTCTATTTATACTAATAAACAATTTTAATAGCAAAATAAAAATAATACATATGATGCATGTCATGTTATAATGTAGTGAGTAGGCACTTCATGATTCTATATGACATATTTTTAATGCATGTACATGTTATATATATTTATCCATTCATCTCATGAAAATAAAAAATAAATAAATAAATAACATGTGTATGACCGGGTTCTTTGGTTTTAACGACCTACAACTAATTTTAAGATTACAAAAAATTAACTAAGGCATTCCTTGGCCTTCACTTGTAGTCTTCATAGTCTTCATGGTCTTCAAGGTCTTCATGGGCTTATAATTAAATCTAATTTAATTATCAAAAACTTCTATCAAATAGATTAGACTAGAAAAGCCCATTTCTTAATTTATGGATCCAAGAAAATTATCCAAACACATGGACAATTTTCAATAGAGTTTCAATTGAAATGGAAACCCCAAAAATATGGAATACATAATTTTAGGGACTATTATTATAATTTTATTTGTTTGCACATCTAATGTGCAACGCATCTAATGCGTATATATTTATTCATAATAAATGTCTTATTGGACCGTTCAAAACAGCCTCATTAATAATCCATTTCAATTCAAGTAATTATATTTTAAACGGTAGTTTTAAATACTATTAAATAAAACCAGCAGTTTTCAAAATAATTTTCCGTTTCAAATCATAATTATACCATTCAAAACAGCTGCATTAAAAACCCATTTTAATGCAATTAATTATATTTTAAACGGTAGTTTTAAATACAATTAAATAAAACCAGCCGTTTTCAAAATAATTTTCCGTTTCGAATCATAATTATACCATTTAAAACAGCCACATTAACTATCCATTTAAATACAATTAATTATGTTTGAAACGGTAGTTTTAAATACAATTAAATAAAACCTGCCATTTTCAACATAAAAAAAAATCTGATTCGAATCATAATTCTAGCACAACAAATCAACCCCGTTGACTTCAATCTTCACCTTTACATTTTCAGAAAAAAAAAAAAATAAAGCCTAAAACTATTGAATTACAATGAAAAAAAAAATTGCCACAAACGGCTTACATATTAATCGAATAATTTAACCAAAGAACCATACAATTAACGATCATACCATGCAATCCCATTCATCAAACATGAATATAAAATATGCATATCAATCATCAAATCAAAATAATAGTGCCTACTTATTGACATACATAATCAATACAAACATATTACTTTAAAATTCATTGTTTTATTGAAAACCTTGGCTCTGATACCAATTGAAGGATTGAAAAAACAAAAATCAACAATTTGTTTTTCATAAAATTAAGGATTTTGCGGAACATTGAGTTTCAAAAATATTTTTAGAAAACTCAAGAACCCAAGATTGATAAAACAATGAAATAAAAATAATATAAAGAAATAAAAATCATATTTTTATCTTTTGTATTCATCTCTGTGGATTGCTCACCACCTTGCTTTCCTTGAGATATCTCGAAACCAAGAAACAAGTGAGTGGGCACAATTATATAGAATTGTGCTCACTTACTTTTTGATTTCTTTCTAAAATAAAAAATCAAATTAAATCAATGATTATAAGAGGTGAGTGTTTGATTTTTGGTTATACAAATAGCAAAGACACAAATTCTTGTTCTTTGTATTTGTTGAAAAAAAAAAACTTTTTCTTTTCTCTTGTTTTTTCTCAAAAACATAAACAACAACCAAAAAACCTAGATGTAGAAAAAAAAACATTTTCTTTTTATAAGCAAACAATTAGGGTTTTAATTAATCAATATTAATATTGACTCTAATCTTATTATAATTAAACTTTTGCCCCATATAATATAATTAATTCAAAATTAATTCATATTATATTTTGAAATAGAACTTGTAACTTTTAATAAATTAATTCATAATTAATTTATACCAAAGTCACTAAGAATTGGATTCAAGACCTCTTATAAAATTAATTAAATAATTATTAATTCATAATTAATAATTAAATAATTTGAATAATCAATATTATTCAAATACCAAGTGAACACAAATTTTTGTTACTTATGTAACGCCTGTAATTGGACGGTCCAATTACAATATTCTATATACATGTTTCTTATAGTAAAATGAGCTATCAAGGGGACCCGATGGACCTACAGTTTTGAGCTCCAATAATATTGGAATTATTAATTAAACTCTTTAATTAAATAATTCACTATTATTAATCTTAAAGTTACTCCACTAAAAACTTAAGATTGCACTCTCAAAACTATAGATGTTTTTATACAATCTAAAATTTTTCAGTGTCCATTGATTTAATCACTATATATGATTTGACCCTCCACAAATAGTTCATAATTAGAGTAAGGTCAAATGTCCGTTTTACCTCTCTAATTATTTCTTGATCCTTAAGTACCATTGATTCTCTAATGAACAATATATTCATAACAACTTATGAATTTATCTTTCTGTTTACATATAAACAGAAAGTTGAGCGCTCTTATTGTTCAAGACATGAATCAACCCTTAAGAGAACTACTTTTCTACTTCTCGCAAGAAGGAGTAGATTCCATTATTGTATAGAATGTTCCCAGCTACTTACTAAATCATATCCCCAAAGTACGAAGTTATTGATCGGGTATCTACACCGATCTCACCCATGTAAATCAAAGGAAATAACTTAACAAGCAGGAGTTCATAATACACTCAGAATTAAGATCAATTCATAAATGATCATCTGGTTGATAAATATAAATCTCTAAGATTAACGGATATTATTTAGAGACCTATATTTGTCGTGGCCCAGTCCTATATAATCTTTATTATATAAGGTGCCTCCATTTCCATGTCACCACATGAACAGTCTTGGATAAGACTATCGTATCAAATACAAAAGGGACCACAGCTGCAGACTTACCACAAATGAAGTACCCAGCTTCGTTTGTTTTCTACGGACTCTTTAAATTACTTATCTCAAACTAAATCTACCTGTATATAACACTTATATACTTAGTTTGAAATTACATTAGTAATCAAGGATGTTTCTCATGATATATACGATTTTTGCAAAATATATAAATTGAATGAAATGAATATTTTATTAAAATTTATAAAACCGTTTACAATAATACAAGCTCTTAGGGCAGAAACCCCAACACAAACAATCTTAACAAGTATAACTTTGAGAAACCAAAAACAACACAAAACCCACAATCCAAAATCCCATTTTTCCCAAACACAAGATCAAGAACACCCTATACCAACCTCAGAATCTAAATGTGTTCAATATCACCAGAGACAGAGAAGAACTCGTGAATCTTCCTCTTACTAGCTAGATTTGACAAGTTCTTCACTTGCACCGTTCTTGTCTACTAGACAAACAAACCCAACAAAAGAAAATTACTTTATTTCCAACTTAGGATTGAATTCATGGAATTATAGTCAGGTTCTTTCAAAAATATGCTTCTACTTAGCGTCACAAGACAAAGAGGATGGTGTCGAGTGAAGATATAGAGCTAGAAGGAGATAGATTCAAGCAAACACATTGTGATTTCATAAGCAAGATGATAGGACCCAATCCGAAAGCCTCCATACGTACGTCCGGAGGGCCCTGCCTGGCACCTCAACGGATCCCTCCTAACCCTACTTAATGGGCTAAGAGAAATTCGCGGAGCGAACCCTTAAAACATTTTCTTATTTTATAAAACTAAAAATGGTTGGATTTTTTTTTTCAAATAGAAAATTCGACAGCATAACAACTGCGTTTTTAACTTAGCCAAAATAACCTCCAAAGGAAAATACACTTCCATATACCTTTATTTTCCAACCCGACTTCTTTCGGCCACAAACATATAATTCAATATCACAAATCATAATGTTCGTTTTATCTAAAGTAAAAACATAAAATCAAAATAAGTTCAATTGCAACTCATGCAATGATTTAAAAACTAGGAACTTCATATCATAAATAAATCTAGACCACTCATATATAACTTAAAAATATATATATATATAGATATACATATAATTTCTTTTGGACATAAAATATGCAATGTATTTATATAAAAACAATGTCATGTCCTTGCCCACCTACTCTTCTGGAGGAGTCTTTTCATCTCGGTCACTCACGTCATACCTGAGGAGGTTTTTAACATAAAAACAGAAAATGATGAGCTATAAGAGCTCATTGAGTGCTTAATTTCTTTTTAACTTAAAAAGTTTTATTTATTAAAATACCTCCTTAAAACACTTTTCAAAATACATTTCCGTTTCTTAAAGTTTCTCATAAATTTCAAACATAATTTGTTATAAAGTGGGAGTGCCAAATTCATAACATGTATGTGTGCATAAAATTTTACATAACTTATAAAACCATAAGATTCGTACAAGTATCACAATATATATAAAGCCTAAAAATTGAAATTTTGTTTAAACTTATATTTGCATAAAATTTCATAAAAACTTATAATTAATAAGCATATAAATAAATTCCTACTTCTTAAACTTCCCAACTTAAATTCTCAATTTCAAAACATACTTAAATAACTCTAAAACTCATGTATATATAAAATTTCGTATAGTTTACAACTTAAAATGAAAACAAAATCCTTACTTAGTTTGCAAGACATACATATAATATACAAAAACTATAACTTATAAGTATATAAAATTTATATCAACTTATAATTAAATAACACCTTGAACGTAAACATAAGTAAGGCTTCACATAGGACTTATAGCTTATAAAACATATAAAAATTTAAATCTCATTTCTTTTCAGTACACAGCTTAAATTGGAAAGATCCATAAAACTTATATATACATAAAACCATACGCTTAAACTTATAAAGCTCATAAATTAATAAAACTTCATATAAAGCGTATTTATTCAATGCGAAATGTGCATGGAAAGTTTGTAAACTTAAATTTGCATAATTTCATAATAACTTATAAATTGAAAATCATACAATGTGCCAAATGCTTAAAATCTCTCATAGAAAATCTGAAAATTGATTTTCTTTATTTTTAACTTTCAAATACTTATTTTGGTTTCTAAAAGCACCATTCGTACCCCATAAACTTACAACCATGCGATTACTGTGATAACGCTAACCGACGTGGAGTCACATGGTGCTTTTAACAAACACCAACCGTGACACTTACTTACTTATAAAGACATCTCGTAGTTATATACGGAATATTACATCGTTAACCATGACACGAGATAATATCCCACAAAAGTAGAGGCGACACGACAGACTTAAATCCCCTCTGAGTTAGTGACGCATCCCCTTTGGACTTGTCATATTATTGTGGGATATATCGGCCGAGTTTAAAACTTACTTATAAAGGTGGGTATACTTATGACCTTTGAAAACTTATTTTTATTTTTCTTTACTTAGTGCAAAAGCACAAAATATCATTTTGAACTTAATTGTAAACCCTCGATTCCTTATTTATGGTTATCCTAGTGACAGTCCCTAGGCAATGAATTGAGACCTTAAAAGGTCAATGAAAGTGCCTAAGATTGTAAAGAAACTTTAGAGATTTATTAAACTCTAATTAGAGAATAAATGGAATGGTAAAATGGTAAACAAAATCAAGTAATTATTAAGTGTAATTAGAGACTAAATTGAAAACAAGTTTTAATAATTGTGGTCAAATTAGAATTGATCTAAAAGCTAAGGGAGGAGACTTAAATTTTCTGAGGATGTGACCGTCAATTCTAAAGTTGATTGGGGAGGAAAATGTGAAGCAAAAATTGAATAAAAATTTTTTTTATAACTTGCAGGGTGGCAAAGTCCGAAAAACAGACGGGATGTTGGCCAAATTTTTATAAAATGTTTTACAAAGGTTTGAAATAAAAATGAAATATTTTCCCTAGTTTTCGTTGTTTTCAAAAAGGTTTCAGAAAGAACATGGCTTAGCTCTGCGGGGATCTTTTAGTTGAGTGCAAGGGCTAGCTGAAGCATCATCGTAGGGTGCTGGTAGATCGCCTAGGAAAAGGGGTCTATCAGTTTGGTATTAGAGCCGAAGTTTTGAAATGGGGTTAGGTGCTTTTATATTTTATTACATCAATACGAGCAACCCAAACTTTTTCTTTTTACTACTGTCATGCTTATGATTTTAAAATTTCAAATTGTTTCATAAAGTTATTTTGTTGAAATTACAGCACTATGCATCGATGGGATCAACGGGGTCGACGGGGTTCCAGTAGAGCTCCTGGACGAGCTCCAGTGCCAGAGGTACCACCTATTAGGGAGGTGGAGCAAGCGACGGGGTCAGTGAATGCCACAAGAGAGCAATCTCAACCAAGCCCAGCGGGACCAGCTGAATAGGTTGGCGGATAATTTAACGCCGAGCAGGTTGTATAGATATTGATGACGGTAATGCGTCAGCCGCGGAGGCCTCTAAGGAGCCAAAATGCTCTATAGAACGTGCATGCAAGTTGGGGGCGAAATCATTTAACGGTAGTGGCGACCTAGAGACTGCTCTAGCATGGCTAGATAGAGTCAGTAAGATTTACAGGGTGATGGGTTGTTTCGATGAGCAGAGGGTCCAGTTCTCCTCATTCCTGTTAGAAGACAAAGCCAAGGACCGGTGGGAGGCTCTAGAAATGAGACACCCAACTAGGATATCATGAACATTATTTCAGAGAGAGTTCACTGATTGATTCTACTCGTCTAGTTACAAAGATGCCAAAGTTGAAGAATTTTTCAAGTTAGAACAGGGATCGATGTCAGTGACAGAGTATGAGAAGAAATTCTTCGAATTGGTTCTGATAGTTCCATTTATCGCTGATGATGAAGAGCCAAAGTGTAAGAGATTCCTCGCAGGACTAGATTCCAGCCTCAGAATCCATCTATCATCAGCCCTCAAGACACATTATGGGAGATTAGTTGAGGCAGCACTGGAGGTTTAGAGGAGTGCTACATCCACTTCTTAGAGTGGGAAGACAGAGGGCAAGCGCAGTGAATCTAGTTTGTCACGAGAGGGGCCCAGTAAACTAGCCAGAAGGAATCCAAAGTCGAGATGGACAGGTGGCAGGAGGATGAGCCAAGGAGCGTCATCCAGTTAGGGATCATTCAGGTCATCTACAGCACTCGAAGGCTTCCGTGTTATGAGGAGCACATTGCCTAAGTGTGGCATCTGTGGAAGGAAGCATACGGGAGAATGCCGATCTAGAAAGAGCATCACAGCTTGTTTCCATTATTGGCAGGAGGGTCATTTTATAAGAAAGTGCCCACAGTTAGCTGCCACAGCTAGTTCAGAGGTTGGATATTCAGCAGTATCTCCTACACAGTCCAGTTTCAATCAGAGGCATAGAGGTAAAGGCTCCCAAATCAAAGGATGAGGTACTTCAGTCTTAAATAGGGGTGCAGCGGGCAGAGGATCATTCTTAGTAGATCAGACGATTAAGCCCCGCACCCAGGCTCATGTGTTTGCGGTTACTCAGTTGGAGGCCGATGTAGCTCTAGAGGTAGTCATTGGTATGATATCTATTCTTGAACACTCAAAATATGCATTAATAGATCATGGAGCCACACATTCTTTTGTATCTGTGCCATTTTCTACAAAGATTAAAGTAGAATTACAGCCCTTGGAGGGTGGTATGGTAGTCTCCATGCCTATTGGCTGATAAGGTAATAAGGGATGAAACTATTGTGATAGCAAATAAAGAGTTTTCGACGGATTTGATAGTGTTGGATATTCGAGATTTTGATGTAATTTTAGGGATGGATTGGTTGTCAAGACATCGAGCTATGGTTGATTGTTATATGAATGAGGTTAGATTGGCTGGATTAGGGGAACCAAAGGTAGTATTCCGAGGGATACGGAAAGTAATTGCTACCAGTATGATCACTACCATGATAGCTAGTAAGATGCTTCGCAAGGGATATCAGGGGTATCTAGCATATATGGTTGAGCCTAATAAGGATGAAGTTCACCTTGAGGATATTCAAGTGATTAGAGAGTTCCCAAATGTGTTTCCAGAAGATCCCTTAGGATTACCACCAGACAAGGAGATAAAGTTTGAGATAGAATTGACTTCGGGAACTGAACCAATATCAATTACACCCTACAAGATGGCTCCAGCAGAGTTGAAAGAGTTGAAAATACAGATGGAAGAACTATTGAAAAAAGGTTTTGTGAGACCCAGTCACTTACCATAGGGGGCTCCAGTACTGTTTGTAAAAAAGAAAGATTAGAGCCTAAGGTTGTGTATCAATCACAGGCAATTAAACAGGGCAACTATTCGAAATTAGTATCCGCTTCTGAGGATTGATGACTTATTTGATTAGTTACAAGGATCCGGAGTCTATTCGAAGATTGACCTGAGGTCGGGCTATCATCAGTTGAAAATCCATAATGAGGATGTTTCAAAGATTGCTTTCAGGACTCGGTATGTGCATTATGAGTTCTTAGTTATGTCATTCGGACTAACAAATGCCCCAGCAGCATTTATGGACCTAATGAACAGGGTCTTCCGAGCTTACCTGGATAAGTTCGTAATTGTGTTTATTGATGATATTCTAGTGTATTCAGGCAGTCATGAGGAACATGTGGAACACCTCAGAATTGTGTTACAGACCCTACGAGAGCACCAGTTGTATGCAAAATTCAATAAGTGCTAGTTTTGGTTAGATAGAGTTGCTTTCTTGGGTCATGTGATTTCAGCTGAAAGATTAAGTGTGGATCCCCAAAAGATAGAAGCTATTATGAGTTGGAGACCGCCCACTAATGTGACTGAGATCAGGAGTTTCCTTGGATTGGCAAGCTACTACTGGAAGTTCATCGAGGGGTTTTCTAGAATAGCAGCCTCGTTGACTATACTGATGAGAAAGGAAGATTAATTTGAGTGGTCAGATGCCTATCAGCGAAGTTTTGAGGAGTTAAAGAGAAAATTGACTTAAGCTCCTGTACTTACATTGCCTTCAGGGACAGATAGTTTTACGGTATACATTGATACCTCGAGACAGGATTTGGGTTGTGTTCTGATGCAGAATGATAGAGTGGTAGCTGTGGTATTTGCATTGAAGATTTGGAGGCATTATTTGTATGGTGTTCCCTGTCGGATTTTCACGGATCATAAGAGTTTGCAATATTTGTTCCCCTAGAAAGAATTGAACTTGAGGCAGATGAGGTGGTTAAAGTTGATTAAAGATTATGATTGTATGATATAATACCACCCTGGGAAAGCTAATATAGTGGCGGATGCCTTGAGTAGGAGATCTACTAGTTCTTTAGCACATTTGAAAGCGGTGTACCTGCTACTGTTGGTGGAAATGAGATCTCTGGGAGTAAGATTAGAGATGGCAGACTCAGGAGCACTGTTGGCTACTTTTTAGGTTCGCCCCATCTTGGTTGATCAAATCAGGGAGCGACAGAAAAAGGATCCTCGGTTAGTCAAGTTGAAATGAGAGATTGAGAGTAGGTAGAGATCAGATTTTGTAATAAGAGGGGATGGTACAATGATGATGGGTCAACATTTATGTGTACCGGATATAGAGGATCTAAAGAGAGAAATTATGGAGGAGGCTCACTCTTTAGCTTATGTCATGCATCCGGGTAGTACGAAGATGTACCACACACTGAAAAAGCACTATTAGTGGAAAGGCATGAAAAAAAAGACAACAGACTTTGTTTCTAGATGTCTGACTTGTCAGCAGGTAAAAGCAGAACATTAGAAACCCGCAGGACTGTTGTAGCCCCTCCCTATCCCAGAATGGAAATGGGAGAAGATTACTATGGATTTCGTTATAAGGCTTCCATGTAGTCAGATGGGACATGATGTTATATGGGTTATTATGAACAGGTTAATGAAATCAGCCCATTTTCTGCCAATCAAGAATGACTACTCCTTAAGTAAGTTTGTTCAGCTCTGCATCGATGAGGTAGTCAGACCCCATGGTACTCCAGTTTCCATTGTCTTAGACCGTGATCCGAGATTCACATCGAAATTTTGGCCCAGTTTGTAGAAAACATTAAGTACACGGTTGAACTTCAGTACATCTTTTCACCCTCAGACGGATGGTCAGTCTGAGCGGACGATCCAGACACTTGAAGACATGCTTAGAACATGCGTTTTAGAGTTTAAAAGGAATTGGGATACACACCTACCACTGATGGAGTTTGCTTACAATAACAGTTATCAAGCCAATGTAGGTATAGCCCCATATGAGGCACTTTACAGACGTAAGTGTAGGACTCCAATATGTTGGGATGAGATAGGTGAGAGGAAATTGATAGGTCCAGAGCTTGTCCAGATCACTTCAGACAAGGTTAAAGTCATTAGAGATAGCTCAAGATAGCAAGTGACAGACAAAAGAGTTATATAGATCACCATCGTAGGGATCTTGAGTTTGAGATTGGTGATAAGGTGTTCCTAAAGATTTCCCCGTGGAAGGGTGTACTTCGATTCAGAAAGCGTGGTAAGTTGACCCCGCATTACATTAGGTCATATGAGATCACAGACAGGGTTGGATCAGTGGCTTATAGATTGAAGCTGCCACCACAGTTAGCCAGAATTCACAATGTATTTCATGTATCTATGTTGAGAAAATACATTCCTAATCCCTGCCATGTACTAAAAGAGCAACCTGTGGAACTAAGGAAAAACTTGTCATTTGAAGAGGAACCGGTTCAGATTCCAAATCGTAGGGAGTAGGTCCTGCGTAGTAAAGTCATTCCCTTGGTGAAGGTGTTGTGAAGAAATCATGCATTGGAAAAAGCTACTTGAGAGCAAGAAGAGCAGACGCGTACTCAATATCCGTACCTCTTTGAGTTAGATATATAATTTAATTTTGAGGACGAAATTTTTTTAAGGAGGGTGGAAATTGTAAACCCTCAATTTCTTATTTATGGTTTTCCCAATGATAGTCCCTAGGCAATGAATTGAGACCCTAAAAGGTCAATGAAAGTGCCTAAGGTTGTAAAGAAACTTTAGAGATTTATTAAAATCCAATTGGAGAATAAATGGAATGGTAAAATGATAAGTGAAATCGAGTAATTATTAAGTGTAATTAGGGATTAAATTGAAAACAAGTTTTAATAATTGTGGTCAAATTAGAATTGATCTAAAAGCTAAGGGAGGAGACTCAAATTTTCTCAGAACGTGACTGTTAATTCTAAAGTTGATTGGGGAGGAAAATGTGAAGCAAAAATTGAATAACAAAAATCAAAATCAGACAAAGACTATCGCTAACTAAGAGAGAAAAAAGAAAAGAAAAAGAGAAAAAAAAGAAAAAGAAGAAGAAGAAGAAGAGAAGAAGGAGAAGTTGCTATCGGACCAGTCACCATCGCCGAAGACCTCGCCGTCACCGCTGCAAAACAAGATGCCAAGCTGAGCAGAATCGTGCGACGTGAACCAGATCTGTCACAAACCGAACCAGATCGCCGACCGAGTAGACCTCACCGAACTCGACGACAGAAATGACGAGCAGTTGGCACGAGCTGAACCCGATGCCGAGCATACCAAGATCGAGCTGAACCGAACTGAACCCATCTTCCATGCGTGCGAACCGACAGCAGATTAGCAGCGAAAGTCACGGCAAGTCACGGCGAAACCAAGGGAAAGAGAGAGAGAGAAAGAGAGGAGGAAGAAGAGAGGAAGATCCAACCAAAAACCCATCCATTTTCGCATCAGATCTGTCACTAGATCAGTTCAAAACCACCCCAAAATCAACCTCAAAACGAAGTCAATGCGAAGAGGAAATGAGTAAATTGTTTAAGCTTGACGTTGATGATTTTGTTAGTGATTAAGTTGATTTGAAATGAACTTTATTTCGATTTGTTTGTTGGTTGGTTTTTGAGAAAAAAAAAAAAAGAGTTGAAATCTAAGTGAATTAATGTTTATTGAGAGCTTAAGAAACCAAGAAAACCATCCGATTGGGCTAGGAATTAGGTTCGGCCAAAAGGAGTCGAAATCGGATAATTTTCATTTTGGACCTCCGAACGTGATTCCGTTAGTGCCAGAATGACCCTAAGTGATAGTACATAGGTTCCAGATGAAGAAAACTAAGTTCGAAACCTTAGAATCGATAAAGGAACAAAATACGGAAGTTTACGAGTAAAACGGGTCACTTAGGGGCGATTATGTAATTTTAGTTATTTCGAATTTTCAGAAGTTGACGCGAACGTAAATTTATGTATATATATGATGTGTAGGTGAGGAGGAAGAGAGCGGAGCATGACACGGCCCCTGAGTTTCCATATACGAAGCTTTAAGACCAAATGAGTGTCTTTATAAAAATGTTGTTTTTACTATGATTGATTTTAGATGCATGTTGTTAAGAATATCAAATGAATTCTAAATTGAAATTGTTACATGGATTATGGAAATGATTTATATGAAATGTGATTTAATGAGAAAAGAAATTTAAAATTGAAATGAAATTGAAATCTGGTGGTACACCTGATTGTATGTTATATATCTCCAGTTTGGACTGAGTACCTTAAGTGTGCATTGGCTGTGTTATGAGAGTCTGTCACTAACAACGGGTGGGACCGTGTTTGTTTAGTTCTATGAGTCGTCCAATGCACGTAAGAGGTATATTATTAGCTAGCTTCCACCCAAGTGATGTAGAATTCCGCTACGTAAAAACTGGATCGATGGCCTGAACGATGTGGAATTCCATGATGGCCTGAGCGATGCAAAATTCCGCTCTACTCTTAGGGTACCATGTAATGCAAGCTAATAATGGTTGGCCTATTTATATTTATAAATTCCTTGAAAGTTATTATTGCCACCATTATTAAAATGTTTTGATAGAAATGGAAACCATGCAACCTATGGATTTAAATTTGATTTATTGGGCATGAATTCTATTAAATTTTGATTGATATCTGTTGTTTTTAAATGAATGATGAATTTTAGCTATATCAATTATTCAATCATGGTATTTGATTATGCATAAATGTTTTAAAAGATTTTTGGGAGGCTATTTGATAAGTTAGATTTAAATGAAAATTATATGACACTCACTGTGCTATCAAGCTCACTATATTTTATATTTTTGTAAATAAAAACCTCCCCAGGCACAAGTACAAGTACAAGCACTTTAATAGCAGGAACTCCAGATCGTGACTAGAAGAGTCGAGTAGACTGTGCTGTCATTTTTGAAATGTGGGACCATTTGTATAATTTTTGGGATATGTAAATAAAAATCTGCATATGAACTTTTAAAGCTATTAGAAATGAGTTTTAAAATTTAGTTTGGTTGTTTTGTTGGAATAGATTGAAATTAATCATGCATGACTTATGAATTTAATTTAATATATTTTTCTAAACCGTATACATGTTTGTGGTTGCTCATGGATTGAAAAAAATGAGAGTCGGGGGCTCTATAGTTTGGGGAAATTGATTTGTGATATTTTAGAAGTGTAAATTTTTATAACTTGTAGGGTGGTAAAGTCTTAAAAACAGACCGGATGCTGCTCAAATTTTTATAAAATGTTTTACAAAGGTTTGAAATAAAAATGAAAAATTTCTCCGAGTTTTGGCTGTTTTAAAAAAAGTTTCAGAAAAAACACGGCTTAGCTACGGGAATGCTTTAGTTGAGCGCAAGGGCTAACTGGAGGGTCACCGTAGAGTGCCGGCAGATCGCCTAGGGAAAGGGGTCTGTCATTGACCATATAGATAAAATCTCATATATACACATAAAACTTCATATGAAACTTAAAATTTAATAAACATATAAATGGCTAATAAAACTTTATATAAAACATACAAGTATATAATAAGAATTCATGAAATTTCATAATTATATAAATCTCATATAAACATATAACTTGCAAGCTTATAAAGTACTAACACTTAAAATCACTTATAGTGAAATCAAGAAAATATACTTACTTTTGCATGACATAAAACATAACTTTATTTATAAAAGAGATTTAAAACTTAAAACGTAAAATTAACATTTTATTTCATACAAACTCATACTTATAAAATCATAAATAATAACTTTCCATACCAAATGTCAAATAATCAAAATATTCATTTATAAATAAAAATCATACTTATAAATTCATAATTATCAAACCTTTCCTACAAAACATAACATTAATAAAATGTTTATTTTAAATTCCAAAAAGGACAATCATACTATAAAAGATTTCAATGGCTCAAATTGAACACAACTTTCCCAAGCAACTTATTCTTATAAGATCATAAATATTAATTTTTTTTTTTTCATACAAAATGTCTTATAATTCAAAATACTCATTTCAATTTCCACATGACAACATACTTTATAAATTGCTTAAATACTTCAAATAAATATAAACTTATATATAAAATTTCTTGTGCACTCACAATAGAAATTCTTCTTGTAACTTTCAAACTTCATTACAAATGCTTCAAAATAAAGTATAACACTCAACTTACTCAAACTTGATTTTAGGACTCCAAATGCCCTTCGCTCATTCCACTTACTTGCCCTTTACCTATATATCACATTTTAGCTTAGAATAGGCTAAACTTAACTATACAAAACTCATCACATAACTTAAAACTCAATTAATTCACTTGAAAACTATTTTACCAACTTACTTCCCTATTCGGTTTCAACTTAATCAAAGCTTTAAAATTCTGTTTTCTTTGCATGAATCCTACTTATTCTTACCTAGAAACACCCTCATACACTCGAAACCATCATTCGAAGCTTGAAACGAAAATTGGTGTTTTCACACCCCCTTTGGCCGAATATAACACAATCCCCTATCCATTGATTTTCTTCACTCAATTTTTGCTCCATTCACTTCCCTAACTCACACTTAAGTCACCCGTAAAACGGTTCTGAAAAATCTCAATGAACGGGTGATGAAATTTAGGAAAAACCTTATTTTTTCATCACTTTTTCAATGCAACTTCCACCGTTTTCATTCTAAATCTTAATTCTTCTTTCCTTAATGCCATACATACTCAAACATATTCATTTAATGCATGAAAACATACACATGAGATGGCATTCCATAATACTTATTACTGCCCTTCATATGGATTACAAGTTGGAATTTTAGCTACTTAATTTCCAAAACTTCCATAAGCTCATCATGAATTTCCTTATCATGATTTCAACATAAAATCATGCTTAAAATATCAATTGACTTGGGTGTCATACTCCCCTTTCTATGGTCTTACATATACAATCATATATCAACTTTAGTTCATTCAAATTTTCTATTTTAATTCTTTCAAGCATTTCATCAAACACCTTACCTACATCAAATTAAATTAAAACAAGCTTAATCAAAATTAGAGTTTATTCCAACCAAGCCCTAACCCATTCAAACTTAATCATTCCCATGTGATTTATACTTATTGTTAATCTCATAAAACTCCACTTTCATCATATATAAAACCCCATCAAAATCCAACCAAAACCAACAAAAATCATCATCACCAACATCATTAAAACAACTTCAAAAACCACAAAACTAACCTTGGTTTTCCTTGGATTTTGCTCCAAACTTGTTTTCCTAGCTTAAGTTAGCTTGAATCCTTGATTTGGAGGCTTGAAAATGGATTGGATCACTTGATTCCCCCTTGTGCCTTCATAGCCAAACACACCCCTCTTTTCGTTACTCTTGATGGCTAGAAAAAACAAAAATCAACAATTTGTTTTTCATAAAATTAAGGATTTTGTAGAACATTGAGTTTTAAAAACTTTTTAGAAAACTCAAGAACCCAAGATTCATAAAACAATGAAATAAAATAATATAAATAAATAAAAATAAGATTTTTACCTTCTGTATTGATCTCTGTGGATTGCTCACCACCTTATCTTTCTTGATATATCTCGAAACCAAGAAACAAGTGAGTGGACACAATTATATAGAATTGTGCTCACTTACTTTTTGATTTCTTTCTAAAAAAAATCAAATTAAATCAATATTTATAAGAGGTAAGTGTTTGACTTTTGGTTATACAAAGAACAAAGACACAAATTCTTGTTCTTTGTATTTGTTGTAAAAAAAAAAAAAAACACCTTTTCCTTTTATTGTTTCACAAAAACATAAACAACAACCAAAAACAACATAGATGTAGAAAAGAAACTTTTTCTTTTTATAGGCAAATAATTAGGGTTTTAATTAATCATTATTAATATTGACCCTAATTTTATTATAATTAAACTTTTACCCCATATAATATAATTAATTCAAAATTAGTTCATATTATATTTTGAAATAGAACTTATAACTTTTAATAAATTAATTCATAATTAATTTATACCAAAGTCACTAAGAATCGGATTCAATACCTCTTATAAAATTAATTAAATAATTATTAATTCATAATTAATAATTAAATAATTTGAATAATCAATATTATTCAAATACCAAGTGAACACAAATTTTTGTTACTTATGTAACACCTATAATTGGACAGTCCAATTACAATATTCTATATACATGTTTCTTATAGTAAAATGAGCTATCAAGGGGACCTGATGGACCTATAGTTTTGAGCTCCAATAATATCGAAATTATTAATTAAACTCTTTAATTAAATAATTCACTATTATTATTCTTAAAGTTACTCTACTAAAAACTTAAGATTGCACTCTCAAAAACTGTAGATGTTTTTTATACAATCTGAAATTTTTTAGTGTCCATTGATTTAATCACTACATATGATTTGACCCTCCACAAATAGTTCATAATTAGAGCTAGATCAAATGTCCGTTTTACCCCTCTAATTATTTCTTGATCCTTAAGTACTATTGATTCTCTAATGAACAATATATTCATAACAACTTATGAATTTATCTTTCTGTTTACATATGAATAGAAAGTTGAGCACTCTTATTTTTCAAGACTTGAATCAACCCTTAAGGGAACTACTTTTCTACTTCTCGCAAGAATGAGTGGATTCCACTATTGTATAGAATGTTCCCAGCTACTTACTAAATCATATCCTCAAAGTACGAAGTTATTGATCGGGTATCTACACCAATCTCACCCATGTAAATCAAAGGAAATAACTTAACAAGCAGGAGTTCATAATACACTCAGAATTAAGATCAATTCATATATGATCATCTGATTGATAAATATAAATCTTTTAAGTTTAACGGATATTATTTAGAGATTTATGTTTATCGTGGTCCAGTCCTATATAATCTTTATTATATAAGGTGTCTCCATTTCCATGTCACCACATGAATAGTCTCGGATAAGACTGTCGTATCAAATACGAAAGGGAACGCAGCTGTAGATTTATCACAAACGAAGTACCCAGCTTCTTTTGTTTTCTACGGACTCGTTAGATTACTTATCTCAAACTAAATCCGCCAGTGTATAACATTTATACACTTAGTTTGAAATTACATCAGTAATCAAGGATGTTTCTCATGATATATACAATTTTTGTAAAATATATAAATTGAATGAAATAAATATTTTATTAAAAATTTATAAAACCGTTTACAATATTACAAGCTTTTAGGGCAAAAACTCCAACAACTCTTTCTTGATTTGTTTTTGTGTTTGGCTTGAAATGAAACAAAAAAAATGACTTAATCAATTTATTTATATTAATCTTCTTTAAAAATAACCACTATGTCCCTTAATTAATTAGATTTTTAGCCCTTAACTCTTGCTTATTCTATCTTGGCCCATGTCATGTAAACTTATTTCAAATTGATCCATAAACTTCAATAATTATCCATTCTATTGTCTTTAATCAATTTTAATTAATCTCAACCAAAACTTTAGTCAGAAGATGACTATTAGGTGTTAATCCACCATTGTTCCATCAATAATCACATGGATTGTGCTTTTAGAATGGGTTTAATATCATAAAATCTCATTTATACCTTTAACGTTAAAATTTATACAATTCATTCCGAAATAAATTCCAATTAATTATATGCACCCATTCATCAAATTAACTTTACAGTACTCTAATTAGATCCCTTAGAACTCAATCCATAGCTTCGAAAAAAATTCAAATGGAGTTTAAGCCAACAGTATTCACAATCCTGTCCATAAGGGCGTTTTCGTCGGATAACTTTCGGAACCTTCAGAGATAGCCAAACTGACTCATTTTTACTCCGTTTCAATTTTATTGGGTCCTACTAATCATTCTAAATATTTTTGATTTTCCAAAGTCCATCTCAAAATTTTACTATTCATCGGATACTATTCACCCGAAGACACTATTCATCCGAAAATATTACTATTCATCCATAAATAAGGTCAAGGGCTTACACAAGATCTGATAAGAAAGGAGAAAAAGAAGATTGGGCAAGAGAAGAGAACAACAAAACATATGGAAGGATGTGATTGAGAGTTTTATTTTGGTATTTATAGATTGAGGGGTAAAATTGGTATTACAAAATTTTCATTAAACATTTTTGGCTCTCGTGTTCTCACTCAGAAGCTCCTTTCCAAGAAGCCACAAATTGTAGTGTCTATTTAGCATAGTTTTTGGAGGGTCCAGAAGCACTTCTTGAGCCCAAAAGTGACTTATTAAAGTGTTTGGATAGTTTCATAAAAAATGGCTTTTGATCTTGCGAAGAGCTTCCAAGTGAAGCCATAATTTCTAGCTTTTGGAGAAAAAGCTTCCTGAAAAAACACAGGAAGCTGTTTTGAAGTTTAATGAAACTTTTATGTTGTTTGTTTTACCCTTATAAGATGACTAACAAATGCAAAATACCATCCATGTCTTTTCATAATTCTCTTCCTTACCACCACAGATCAATAACCTGCTCCCTATGTTAGCCCTCCTCCTATTGATGGATGGCAGCAGCTTGCCTGTGAAAGTTGGCAGCAACATGATTTTTGTTAGGTTTACGATGACAGATTTGAAGATGGCTGTCGAAACAGCTAAGGTTGTGAACCAAGTGCAGGTCCAGGTTAAGTTAGTGAGGAAAAATGAAAAAATTGGATTTTTATTGTGTTTTTGGTTTTGATTTAGGGCGTTTGATTGATTTTGTGATTGTTTGGTTTCTGGCGTTGTGTTATTGAGGAGGAGGGGGCGGATTAAAAGTGGAAGAGTTTTCTATGACTGGGAAGAGGAGATTGATGGAGATGCATAGAGAGGGATGAGCAACAATAGGCAAATCTAGGTATTTGGATAAATTTTCCAGGTTGTGTTGTTGAGAGGAGCAAAGAAAATGACCAAAGAAAAAAAAATTTTTGACAAATGAAGTGGTGGTGTGTTCAATTTTCTCTCTTTATTTCTTGAATGGAAGTTAAATGTTGGCATCAGGGCTCACTACTCGAGATAAACTTGGAGAGGGTGTGTTGAATAATCTAGATGCATAAACTGATAAGCAATAGTGGGCAGATTCTATTAATACAAAAGATATATATATATATATATATATTTTTTTTTTTAATTCACTTTTAATTATATATGTTTTCTTAATTTTTATTTTTTTAAGATTTTTTATTCATTTTCTTTTGCTAGATTCTTTACTTATTTTTATATTTAATTAATTTTTACTCATTTAATAATTATATATTTTAATTAAATACATTTTAATTTTGTCAATTTTTTAATTTTAATTGAAATAAAAATAAAATAATTAAGGGTATTTTGGTCTTTAATCATTGAAGTTTTCCCATTTTTAGAATATTTAAAATTTTCAATCAAATAGTTTCAAAAGTTCTTTTAAAGCTAAAGTCTTTTTTGAAATACATTATTCAAACAGTTATTGAAAAGTTCAGGTTTCTACTTCTGTTTTTCTACTATCAAAAGGCAAAAGTAAAATCTATCTCAAACGAGCCTATAGCCTCTTTTGGAAGTGCTTTTCAAAGCCAAAAGTCATTTTCAACTTCAATCCAAACATCTTTCAAAATGGCTTTTGGCTTCTAGAAGCTCAAAAAAGCTCTTCCACCTGCATCCCAAAGACGCACTTAATGAAATATGTCATCACATGCCCTGCCTCTCTGTCTTTTTCTTCCCTTCCATCCTTACCATTTTGCTTCAAAGCAAACAAAATTTTAGAGTAAAAGTCAAATTTGTGATGCTAGGATGAGGAAATTTTGTTCCATCAATCATATGCTAGAGTCACCTATTGTTAAAACACCTTGCAAACTCTGATTTTGACCTGGAATAATAACAGTTTGACTTCCTCAGATTGTCTATGTATTGTTCCTAGTTTATTCATTCATGTCACACCAATGCAAGAAATTTAAGGCAGAGAATCATAGAAAATAATCAAATATATTTATTTGACTTCAAATTGTCTCCATCATCATCAGGAATTTCTTGAACAGAAGTTCCATTTATTTGAGCAATGAAAATGCAATTAACTATTTATGAGTGGTCTAGTGAAACGTGAAATGTGATTAATAAAGGCATACAGGTTTGTTTCAGATGATCCAATTTTATCGACTGTTCGATGACGAATCTCTCCAAAGTTCTTTTGCTCTTTTCCTGATAGTCTGCGCCTCAATGCTTTCCCGATCCATGACCTTCTGCACTAGCTTGGCTATTTCTTCTCTGCTCACAGTAATTTCATGTCCTGCTTTTTCCCTCACCCTCCACCCAATTTTCCAGTTTTCGACAATCTGTCTTTCGTTCGAATGTTGATCAAAATATATTGGCAAAGTACGCAAAGGACAGCCGGCAAAAACAGCTTCAAGAGTTGAATTCCACCCACAATGTGTCCAAAACCCCGCAATGGAAGAATGGCACAAAACCTTCAATTGATGACACCAAGGCACTATCAACCCCAGATCACCACAACTATTTTTCAACCTAGAGGTTTCACCACGAGCCACCCACAAGAAACGAGCACCGCTACTTTTCAAGCCAGCCGCGATTTCATCCATTTGTTCGCTTGAAACTGAAAGGAAACTCCCCAGTGAAACATACAAGACAGAACTTGCAGGTTGAGAATCAAGCCATTGTAGATAGTTGGTGTCGTTAGGGCTAACAGATGTAGCGAAATGGTCCTCTAATTCGAAAAAAGGTATGGCAGGACCAATGGAATAGATAGGCAAAGAGTATGTTGCTTTGAGTGTGTCATAGACTTGGTCTTCAAGCTCATACACTGAGTTGAATAGAAGATAATGTGCTTTTCGCACCCAGAGAAGGCCTTTCAAGCTGAGCTGAATCACTTGCCTGCCACATCCATGAAAGAACATTCGAAAGTCAGCAAGATTTGTTGAAGAAATTCCTGGAATCTTGTCCTCTTGCTCGCCAGCCCCATGCTCTGTGCCATAGAGAGACAAAAGGGTCGGTGACAAAAACAGAATTGAGATCTGAAGCTGTAGAGGTGATCAAAAACAGAATTGAATTGTTTTTTGTACCCAACAAATCAAGCAGGAAATTCTGGTCTTGAATGCTGTCAAAACAATGGAGCAGCCTAAAAAATGTTGCTGATGCCGTGCAAAGCAAGGCAACTGGAATTTTCCTGCAGTTGCCAGTCCGGAGTGTCCAAAAAAGCTCAACATCAGCTACGATGGTAGTCACTGGTGGCTTAAGCTTATCAAGAAGCTGACAAACAGGAACTTCCATTTTTGTCTGGACAGCTTCGTAGAACGCAGTATAGTTAGCTGCTCGATCTAGCTCAGATGGGATCACATTTGGTATTGAAGCATAACGTATGTTTTTCAACTTGGTATTAGAGCCTATAAGGTGATGAAAATTTCATGTGTTCTTGAGGCTAAAAGCTTGCAGACATTCATCATAGGATTTACATGACCTCGACCAGGAAATGGAATTGCCACAACATGGCAAACCGCAGCAGAACTCATTTTTGGAGTACTCTAAGCTACATATATAGTAGCACGTAATTGAATGCAAAGTGATGTAAAATTTTTTAAAAAGGTGCAGACCAAGAGCCTAAATTATAGGAGAATCAATACAACTGGGTAGCTTAAACAAAAATTCCTCCATTGCAGCTTGCATAGCATATATGATTTGATTATATGAAATACATATGTATGGTCTCAAATGCATGGTAGATTTTGACATTGATCATAATCTCTGATGAGTTGAAGCAAACTTGTTATCAAGAAATTACTAGAGAATATGTTCATTTGTATGTCAATTTGGACGTTTAAGATGACATTAAGTCCATTTATTTTTTTTTTTAAAAAAATGTTGATATCAAATGAATCAAAAAACTGTCAAAATCAAATATTACTTCCACGATCTAAATATCTTAGTAAATAGAAAGGTGTCCAACTATCTATATTGAGAGATGATATGCATGATAACATCAAATCTTAACCATGCACCACTGTACATATACCATATCGCCGCTTGGACACAACCACAATTCATTAGCTTATTTCAGCAATTTGTCTCTTTTAGAGCAATAATGCAGGATTGATTGAAAAGTCCAACGAGAGATTCATGAGAGGTAATTTTCTGATCAACAAAGACAACAAATCATGCCGGCCACTCGATATTATTGGACACATTATAATTGGAAATATCAATATGCTGTGAATTATATTAAACAAGTTGGCAATTTCATGCTATACAAAATATCTCAACATTAAAAATTATTTTAAAAAGATATAAAAGCATATATAGGAAGGGAATTTTTTCTGGATTCTTTTAACACTAAAAAAAACATGACTTTTGAAAATAATATTGAAGAACTTAAATAAGTTTTTTGGTTTTTTTTTAGCATTGAAAATTTTCGTGAACTGAACTATAAAGGAAACAGTTGGCATGGTTTGCAGTCTTCATTTATGAACTATTCACGAATTATGCGAGCCATTTCCTTTGTTTGTGAAATATAGATTGTGAACACTAATTATGCCAAGAAAATCCATTCTAGTTCTTTGACAGCATTTTCAATTTTTTTTTTTTGTTTTTTTGTGTTATTTAATGGGATTTTCTCTATACAAGAACTCAGGGTTTCTAGCTTCTAGTCTTCAAGGGACTGAGTGAAATGTATTGATCTGCTCAAAGTGCTTGGCCTTATAAAATATTTTGAACGAAATTCAGCATAAAAAATTCAAGATTATAGTGTAAGCTGATCACCTTTTTTTAGTATATGTAACAAATCATAAATTCTCACCCCCTCAATGGCACAACATTCTCAATAGGTCACACAACCAATCTGAGATCTTAGCAGCCAGCTGAGAAGTATCCTCATACCCTACCTGTTTTCAATCCAACAACCATTTCATCCATTTGGTAACTTGAAACTGAAAAAAAAATCAAAATCAAAATAATAAATAAATAAATAAAAGAGGATGAAGAAGACTCATAGATGCATAACCATTCTAAATAATAAGCATTATATATGGTCAAGAATGCAAATGCATGCCTCCCTTATAAAAGTAATTTATAGATATTTTGCATGGAGGAGGCAAGCAAAGCCAATTGACTATGCCTCATCCTACTGATCAACAAACACAATAAGAAGATATAGATAGATATCTGTGCAAGCTTTTAGCTCCGAGAAAACATAAAATTCCCATTTTCACATTTGTGTTTAGTGAAGAGTGCATGGCTTGGTTTTATTGGTTCTGATCCTTATTATCCGCCAAGCCCATACATGCTTCAATATTTTTTTCAACATAGGGTACCCTCAATGCGTATAGGTTTGGTGGATTAAACATGTGCCTAATCCTAGTGATTATTGTTTTTGTTGTTGTTGTTTTTTTTTATTATTTTTTTAAAATTATTATAAATTTGACAGTTAAAAAGATCGAGAAAACGTTTAATTTTGTTGTAGCTTAACAACATATCGTGGGATCAAATCATGATTAAAAATTTGTGAAAAATCTATAAAGGAGACATTTGCAATCTTGGGCGTAATTAATTTATGAAACTTTTTTCTATCCTGGATGATCCTGGTGGATTTATTTATCCATCTTAGTGTCTACTACGTTACCTCGTTCTACACAAGTTTTGTGCTTGATTCTCTTCCTTTTATTTTTTATTTTTCATTTTTTTTTTAATTTTTATTTTACTAGTACATTTATAATTACCGAGACCATCCTGTTATGAACTCTATGGTACAGCCCGGATCTCAACATTTTTTTCTCTCTACTCCCTATAGACGAGATAGAGTAACCCCCAGTAAGTGGAAAAACTGTCCTTCAACTTGAAAAATATATTAAAAATTTGCTCACACACCTGGGTAGAGTGTAACTGTCCACTTTTGAACAATGGTACTCAGACTCTACCAATGCTTTGGGAAGAAGTCGGCAAGGAAAATTGAAATCATCACACCAATCCACTAGTGAGTGTCTCTTCTATTTTTTGAATGATGAAAGTTGTTAGATATCTTTAAATGTGGAGAAAGTTTTGAGTGCTTTTATTTTATCCTGAATCATTCCTTTAAATCATGTTTCATATTACCCAACCTTATCCCTCAATTGGAGCCCTTAGATTGGTTTCAATAACCACTGTTACAACTAATCCAACGGCTCCCATTGGGAGATAAAATTAGTGATTGAATAAGGTAGTCAAATTCTAAATAATATGATTAAAATAAAAGATGTTAAATATATTAATTGCACTAATTTCTTTCCTTTAATTAATACAAAGAATATGCGATATATTGGAAATAATTTATTTATTTACCTCTTTGCTCCTTTACGTGTTATCATATATATAACTTGAATATAGACATTACAGGCTACAACAATCAACAGGAGAAAAAAATAATTAAAAGAGTTCTTTACATTAAGAAACCTTTTTTATAGGTAAAAATGCATCAAATATACGTTTTAAGTAGACAGCCCATATTCAATTAGTTTTTAGAAAATTCATAACATCAAATGTAAATGAAAATATTCTCAGTTTCTAAAATAAGTGAGATTCGAGTGTAAAATCTCTTGCACACCAAGAAGAAACTTTACCAATTAAATTGTTATATTATAACAAACGTTAATGTTTTTTATATTCTAGCGATTGATCGGAGTTGTACGTTAACATCAAATTTACTACTGTAGTGACCCTTCATTGCAAATCATTCTTGATATAGAGAAATCCTTAATAATTCCTCTTCGCCATGTTTGATGAACCTTTTGTTCAAATTCAAGTTTGATCCAATGGTGAATGAAGGAGTTATCACTCTTTGAAAAAATTAGACAGTTCAAATCTTGTTTTTCGACTAGCTTTGTTTTGAAGGCCGAACTCATCACAATAACCTTTGACCGACGATCCGACCATTCAAACTCAAAAACTACGAGTGTTTGTAGATACTTATTGTTATTTATCCTATAGTGAAGATTAGTAGCAGCTCTATGGACGTAGCCTACTTTAGATGAACCACGTAAAATTTATGTGTTGTTTGTCTTTTTTTTTTTTTATATATATTTCATTATTATTTCCGTATTATTTTATCAGTTTATTAATATGATGTTTTGGAATGTTTGTTTCCTAATAAATGAGGGAACCCAAACAAACATAATATAGGATTTTTCATAGTCAATTTTGGTTTGAAAAGCTGATTATATTGGTGATATCTTTCATTATAAATTGCTTAGTGGCTGATTCACATGGAAACGATATCAATTAAAAACATAACTATTTGGGAACACCTTGTTTATTGAATGAATAATTATTTAATTAATCATGAACCTTATGATGGAATATTTTATGTATAATTGATTAATTAATATATCATAGCTAAACATAAAGTATCAACATTTATCTTTCAAAGTCAATGGCACCATTGGTGTAAGCGACAGGTGCCCCCATGCCAAAGACTTTGGCATGGTTCAACACTTGAGTAGGCAAAAATAATTAAGTTCTCCATCTTTATATGTGGGTTATTCCCCTACTTTTGTGTGGGTCTCTCCTTCATCTCCATGTGGGTAGATTTCTCCTATATAGGAGCGATTTTCTTAATTGCACCATTAATATTCCTATTCTGATTGGTCCTGATAGTCTTCTAGGTCAATCCCAATCCTAAAAAAAATATATGTATGGGAAGCTCACTTTATATATTATTAACGAAAAGGGAGAAGATGTTGCAAATAGAAAAGCTTTCTTCAGTCTAACAATTATTAGGTAGAGCCCTCCTTGTATAATATCAACAATGAGGAGGAGCATATGTTGCAGAGAAAAAGTTTCTCCAACCTAGCAATAAACGTGGAGCTCGCCTTATAATATCAACGATACGAAAGCAATTATTGATAAGACTATTTATTGTTTTAAATTATCTATAAATGTTGTTAGTTACTATTAGACTCAAAAGTTTAAACTGATAGACTTGATTATAGCTTAAGCTAATAAGAAAAATACGCAATTATAGTATTTAAGACTTGAGGTTATGATACGTTAACACGCCTCCTCACGTGCAACGTGAACAGGTAACAAATGACGGACACATTCTAAATGCCCTCTATTGTATAACATATATAACGAAAATATTTTTAAATAAATGAGGGAAAGAGAGTTGGAACCAGGGACCTCCAAGCTTTGATATTATATTATTAGACCTAAAAGTTTAAACTGATAGGAAATGACTCGACTATAATATTTAAGACTTAAGGTTATGATATGTTAATAATATAATATTTCTTTATTATGAGAAGTAGATGTTATATATATTCAAATAGTATAGAAAGTAATGAATCTCGATGGTTCCTAATAAACGTTTGGTGCCTTTACTATCACATTTAAAAATAATAATAAATAAATAAATAATGAGTGATGTAACCAAAGTATTTGGGGCCTTGTGGGAGCTATGTATACTTGAAAAAAAACAAAAGCGTGGAGCAAACCATCATTAAATTATTGTTAGATTTGACTAATTTACAACTATGTTATCTACATATTTTCCAAAAAAAGGAAAACTATGTTATCTACATATTGCACAGTAATCATTAACAAGTAGTCAATCGATTTACCTTCCTCCAAAGTCAACATTTAGTAGAATAACAATCCAAGGCCAATAATATGTATCACATAGTGATGATGCCATTTTTGCTTTAGGACACATTAATCCGATGATGAATCTCTGTAAGCTTTTAGCTTCAAAAACACAAGACATTCTCACCACATTTGTCATCGAAGAAATGTATCCCAAGTCCATTGAAATTTTCCCAGCATAAGGTTTGCCTACATACCAAACAATATTATACCCTCACAGGAATCTCGCATGGAGGATGTACTTTGTTTCGGTCAAGCTATGACCAAGTTGGAAGCTCTTTTTGAGCAAATACTTGATAGCCTTCAAGTACCTCTTATGATTACTATCCTAATTAACTGTTTCCTACCTTGGGCAGTCCATGATGGAAGTCACAGAAACATTCCAGTTGCTACGCTTTGGACGACAATCATAATCGAATTTTACATGTATTATCATATGAATCTCTTAAAAAAAAAACAATTCCCAACTGATTTGAAGGGTCAGATTCCAATATGATATTTATGTCCTTATTTTCATTACATATAGCACAAGTGTTGAAGATATGTTTTCTGTATATTTTGAATAGCTGATGATATGTTTATTTGTTAATATATATTAAACTTTTCTTATATGAGGAGCATGCTAACGAGGTTGTGGACTTCATCCTTGCAATTTCTCTACTAAAAATATCTGATCTTCCATGTCACTTTATTGGAAATGACCATGGTGAGGCCGTAATTCCTTGTGATATTTATTTTCCCATGTCCAAAATACAATATCTTGTGTGTATTTCCATCTATGAACTAGAATTGTAGGTCTTTGACTTTCTAAGAGCAAAATTCAATTTCCCTCTCTATCCTTTTGGTCCCCTCATATCTTTTTTTGAACTCAACAATGAGAAACCCACTACAACCCTTGACTATATAGAATGACTCAATTCTCAACCTACAAACTCTGTCTTGTATGTCTCAATGGGAACTACCCATTCACTTTCAAGTGCCTAAATAGATGAAATGGCTGCTAGACTAAGAAGTAGTGGTGTTCCATACTTATGGTTGGGCGGTGAGAACACTTCTCTGCTTAAAGATGAATGTGGTGAACTGGGAATGGTGGTGCCTTGGTCTGACCAAATGCAGGTGTTGAGACATTCTTCTATTGGGGGATTTTTGACACATTACGGGATGAGTGCCACTCTTGAAGCTAGCTTTTCAGGCATTCCAATGTGTACTTTTCCTATATGTGGGGATCAGTTCGTAAACTGTAAGTTGATTGTTGAAGATTGGAAAGTTGGTTGGAGATTACGAACGGAGATTAAAGGGAATAAATTGATTACAAGCGAGTTATTGCAAAAATTGTTCACAAGTTTATAGACATCAATGGGAGTGAGCGTAGAGAGTTGACTAAAAGTGCAAAACAATTCCAAGAAATTCTGACGGAAGCAATTGCAAAAGGTGGATCATCATATGCTAATCTTGACGCTTTCCTCCAAGACATTACACAAGGCCATGCTCATTGACCATGCATGCATGGGTTTCCTCTACTGTCTTGTTCATTTTTCGAGAATGAGTTTAACTAGCTTATCCAACTATTAATGTTATCTATAAATTGTAGCTCTTAGATTAGTTTCAATAACTATAACCTGACAATCAATTCAAGAGCTATAAATTATGGGTAATATTAATGGTTGAGTAAGATAATCAAACCATTTTTAAAACTTCTAAAATATATATAATCTCTTTTTTAAGAGATTTAAATATGCATGGTAAGTAAGCAGGGAAGGGTTTAACCATCCTTTCTAATTCTAAAGTGAAACTATCTTTGTTACATAATTAATTATTTATTTAATAAAATGAACAAAGGAGATCTCATAGTTTAATAGAATATTTTGAAAGTATAACAACATAATTTTACATATTTTAATTAGATTTATACTAACAAGTCCACCTTCAGATAATATATATATTTATTTATTTATCATAAACAATAAATACACAAAATATTACCATTAGAAAAAAAAAACAATAATATAAAAAATCTCAATAATCTTGTCACAATAAATTCTTTCAGATTATATAAAATGAGATAGATATAAATCCTAATAGCTCTCCACCTGCAATTACTTCGAAAATGAAGATCGTTAAACTGAAAGAAAACACCCAATTTTCATGTTTTTTTTTTCCTTACTTTCTTCTCTCTTTGCTTTCTCGGCTGCCACACAGCACCTCCAAATGGCCCCAAATCACAAAATTTCCCTGCAATAATTTGGACCAGTGGGTCCATTATCAATCCTCATTGGTTCGACCACTTGGGCGTAGAGCCCAACACCACTACATACTTAAATTCGAAGGACAATGTATCTACTAATTTTCATATCAAAATAATCATAACACTACATTTTCTAGTTTTGTCTCTACCACCAAAAAAATACATGACTCTTTACTGGATCACTAATATCCATGCCTGGTCAGAAACGGACTAGATTTGTATTATCCGGAACAAATATACACCGTGTGTCCGGTTGCAATTACCACTTTTTAGAAAATGTATTTCAAGTTTTTAACTTTGAATAGATATTAATGTTCCTTATTCCTATAGTGGAGTATAATGCACGAATAGCAGTAGTAACATTTGTAGTGGAGTATATCTTCCAAAGAATGGAGGTTGAATGGTAGATTTGAAGAGTATGATCCTTTTTGGTTACTTCAATATTTCTACACCCGTAGCATATATATATATATATATATATTTCATTGAATACATTTTAATTTTAATAATACACATATTTCTTATAAAATTTTTAATTGATTTAAAGGAAATGTGATTTGATTTTTTGTATAAAGGATTAAACCAATGCAATAGACTTGTAAAAGAATATTGAGATTTTATTAATTATAATTTTAAAAATAAAATATTAAAAATATGAAAATATCAAAAAAATATAATTTGTGGATCAGAAACAAACAAAAAAACTTCAAAATTTCTCCAAATGTGTACTTTTTATTGTATCATCTCCAACTGTATCCTTTAATTAATTTTGTTATATTACATACAAAAAAAAATCATATACAAAATTTCATAAAAAATGTTGATTAAGAAAGTTTAATATATATATATATATATATATGTGGGTTAGAATCGAATGACATAAATTTTGACACACAAATTTTTAACCATTAGATTGAAAAGTAATTAATGATAAGAATTTAATATTTTTTTCGGAAGATGAAAATTATTAGAAAGTTGTGTCATACCATATTATTGCCTGTGCACTAATTTCCCTCTTTTTATTTATGTTCTTTTTTATTTTATCTTTCATCTATTTGTTTTTTAATTGATTTTTCATTTTAGACTATTTTAATCAATATGTTTATTTAAACATAGGCAATATGGATCTTATTTGAAAGTTTATTTTGAGAATTTCATATTCATAAATTGTTTACATAATTTGGTTAAGAGAAAAGATTAAATGAAAATTGAATTGATAATTTCACAATAATGCAGGATTGAACGTTTATTTCTTCTCTGCTCACAGTAATTTCATGTCCTACTTTTTCCCTCATCCTCCACCCAATTTTCCAGTTTTCGACAATCTGTCATTCGTTTGAATGTTGATCAAAATATTGGCAAAGTAAGCAAAGGACAGCCGGCAAAAACAGCTTCAACAGTTGAATTCCACCCACAATGTGTCCAAAACCCCGCAATGGAAGAATGGCACAAAACCTTCAATTGATGACACCAAGGCACTATCAACCCCAGATCACCACAACTATTTTTCAACCTAGAGGTTTCACCACGAGCCACCCACAAGAAACGAGCACCGCTACTTTTCAAGCCAGCCGCGATTTCATCCATTTGTTCGCTTGAAACTGAAAGGAAACTCCCCAGTGAAACATACAAGACAGAACTTGCAGGTTGAGAATCAAGCCATTGTAGATAGTTGGTGTCGTTAGGGCTAACAGATGTAGCGAAATGGTCCTCTAATTCGAAAAAAGGTATGGCAGGACCAATGGAATAGATAGGCAAAGAGTATGTTGCTTTGAGTGTGTCATAGACTTGGTCTTCAAGCTCATACACTGAGTTGAATAGAAGATAATGTGCTTTTCGCACCCAGAGAAGGCCTTTCAAGCTGAGCTGAATCACTTGCCTGCCACATCCATGAAAGAACATTCGAAAGTCAGCAAGATTTGTTGAAGAAATTCCTGGAATCTTGCCCTCTTGCTCGCCAGCCCCATGCTCTGTACCATAGAGAGACAAAAGGGTCGGTGACAAAAACAGAATTGAGATCTGAAGCTATAGAGGTGATCAAAAACAGAATTGAATTGTTTTTTGTACCCAACAAATCAAGCAGGAAATTCTGGTCTTGAATGCTGTCAAAACAATGGAGCAGCCTAAAAATGTTGCTGATGCCGTGCAAAGCAAGGCAACTGGAATTTTCCTGCAGTTGCCAGTCCAAAGTGTCCAAAAAAGCTCAACATCAGCTACGATGGTAGTCACTGGTGGCTTAAGCTTATCAAGAAGCTGACAAACAGGAACTTCCATTTTTGTCTGGACAGCTTCGTAGAACGCAGTATAGTTAGCTGCTCGATCTAGCTCAGATGGGATCACATTTGGTATTGAAGCATAACGTATGTTTTTCAACTTGGTATTAGAGCCTATAAGGTGATGAAAATTTCATGTGTTCTTGAGGCTAAAAGCTTGCAGACATTCATCATAGGATTTACATGACCTCGACCAGGAAATGGAATTGCCACAACATGGCAAACCGCAGCAGAACTCATTTTTGGAGTACTCTAAGCTACATATATAGTAACACGTAATTGAATGCAAAGTGATGTAAAATTTTTTAACAAGGTGCAGACCAAGAGCCTAAATTATAGGAGAATCAATACAACTGGGTAGCTTAAACAAAAATTCCTCCATTGCAGCTTGCATAGCATATATGATTTGATTATATGAAATACATATGTATGGTCTCAAATGCATGGTAGATTTTGACATTGATCATAATCTCTGATGAGTTGAAGCAAACTTGTTATCAAGAAATTACTAGAGAATATGTTCATTTGTATGTCAATTTGGACGTTTAAGATGACATTAAGTCCATTTATTTTTTTTTTTAAAAAAATGTTGATATCAAATGAATCAAAAAACTGTCAAAATCAAATATTATTTCCACGATCTGAATATCTTAGTAAATAGAAAGGTGTCCAACTATCTATATTGAGAGATGATATGCATGATAACATCAAATCTTAACCATGCACCACTGTACATATATCATATCGCCGCTTGGACACAACCACAATTCATTAGCTTATTTCAGCAATTTGTCTCTTTTAGAGCAATAATGCAGGATTGATGGAAAAGTCCAACGAGAGATTCATGAGAGGTAATTTTCTGATCAACAAAGACAACAAATCATGCCGGCCACACGATATTGGACACATTATAATTGGAAATATCAATATGCTGTGAATTATATTAAACAAGTTGGCCATTTCATGCTATACAAAATATCTCAACATTAAAAATTATTTTAAAAAGATATAAAAGCATATATAGGAAGGGAATTTTTTCTGGATTCTTTTAACACTAAAAAAAACATGACTTTTGAAAATAATATTGAAGAACTTAAATAAGTTTTTTGGTTTTTTTTTAGCATTGAAAATTTTCGTGAACTGAACTATAAAGGAAACAGTTGGCATGGTTTGCAGTCTTCATTTATGAACTATTCACGAATTATGCGAGCCATTTCCTTTGTGAAATATAGATTGTGAACACTAATTATGCTAAGAAAATCCATTCTAGTTCTTTGACAGCATTTTCAATTTTTTTTTTTTGTTTTTTTGTGTTATTTAATGGGATTTTCTCTATACAAGAACTCAGGGTTTCTAGCTTCTAGTCTTCAAGGGACTGAGTGAAATGTATTGATCTGCTCAAAGTGCTTGGCCTTGTAAAATATTTTGAACGAAATTAAGCATAAAAAATTCAAGATTATAGTGTAAGCTGATCACCTTTTTTTAGTATATGTAACAAATCATAAATTCTCACCCCCACAATGGCACAACATTCTCAATAGGTCACACAACCAATCTGAGATCTTAGCAGCCAGCTGAGAAGTATCCTCATGCCCTACCTGTTTTCAATCCAACAACCATTTCATCCATTTGGTAACTTGAAACTGAAAAAAAAATAAAAATAAAAATAAATAAATAAATAAAAGAGGATGAAGAAGACTCATAGATACATAACCATTCTAAATAATAAGCATTATATATGGTCAAGAATGCAAATGCATGCCTCCCTTATAAAAGTAATTTATAGATATTTTGCATGGAGGAGGCAAGCAAAGCCAATTGACTATGCCTCATCCTGCTGATCAACAAACACAATAAGAAGATATAGATAGATATCTATGCAAGCTTTTAGCTTCGAGAAGACATAAAATTCCCATTTTCACATTTGTGTTTAGTGAAGAGTGCATGGCTTGGTTTTATTGGTTCTGATCCTTATTATCCGCCAAGCCCATACATGCTTCAATATTTTTTTCAACATAGGGAACTCTCAATGCGTATAGGTTTGGTGGATTAAACATGTGCCTAATCCTAGTGATTATTGTTTTTGTTGTTGTTGTTTTTTTATTATTTTTTAAAATTATTATAAATTTGAGAGTTAAAAAGATCGAGAAAACGTGTAATTTTGTTGTAGCTTAACAACATATCGTGGGATCAAATCATGATTAAAAATTTGTGAAAAATCTATAAAGGAGACATTAGCAATCTTGGGCGTAATTAATTTATGAAACTTTTTCTATCCTTGATGATCATGGTGGATTTATTTATCTATTTTAGTGTCTACTACGTTACCCTCGTTCTGCACAAGTATATGATTAAAATAAAGATGTAAAATATATTAATTGCACTAATTTCTTTCCTTTAATTAATACAAAGAATATGCGATATATTGGAAATAATTTATTTATTTACCTCTTTGCTCCTTTACGTGTTATCATATATATAACTTGAATATAGACATTACAGGCTACAACAATCAACAGGAGAAAAAAATAATTAAAAGAGTTCTTTACATTAAGAAACCTTTTTTATAGGTGAAAATGCATCAAATATACTTTTTAAGTAGACAGCCCATATTCAATTAGTTTTTAGAAAATTCATAACATCAAATGTAAATGAAAATATTCTCAGTTTCTAAAATAAGTGAGATTCGAGTGTAAAATCTCTTACACACCCACAAGAAACTTTACCAATTAAATTGTTATATTATAACATATGTTAATGTTTTATATTCTAGCGATTGATCGGAGTTGTACGTTAACATCAAATTTACTACTGTAGTGACCCTTCATTGCAAATCATTCTTGATATAGGGAAATCCTTAATAATTCCTCTTCGCCATGTTTGATGAACCTTTTGCTCAAATTCAAGTTTGATCCAATGGTGAATGAAGGAGTTATCACTCTTTGAAAAAATTAGACAATTTAAATCTTGTTTTCCGACTAGCTTTGTTTTGAAGGCCGAACTCATCACAAGAACCTCTGATCGACGATCCGACCATTCAAACTCAAAAACTACGAGTGTTTGTAGATACTTATTGTTATTTATCCTATAATGAAGATTAATAGCAGCTCTATAGACGTAACCTACTTTAGATGAACCACGTAAATTTTATGTGTTGTTTGTCTTTTTTTTTTTAATATTTCATTATTATCTCCGTATTATTTTATCGCTTCATTAATATGATGTTTTGGAATGTTTGTTTCCTAATAAATGAGGGAACCCAAACAAACATAATATAGGATTTTTCATAGTCAATTTTGGTTTGAAAAGCTGATTATATTGGTGATATCTTTCATTATGAATTGTTTAGTGGCTGATTCACATGGAAACGATATCAATTAAAAACATAACTATTTGGGAACACCTCGTTTATTGAATGAATAATTATTTAATTAATCATGAACCTTATGATGGAATATTTTATGTATAATTAATTAATTAATATATCATAGCTAAACGTAAAGTATCAACATTTATCTTTCAAAGTCAATGGCACCATTGGTGTAAGCGACAGGTGCCCCCATGCCAAAGACTTTGGCATGGTTCAACACCTAAGTAGGCAAAAATAATTAAGTTCCCCATCTTTATATGTGGGTTATTCCCCTACTTTTGTGTGAGTCTCTCATTTATCTCCATGTGGGTAGATTTCTCCTATATAGGAGCGATTTTCTTAATTGCACCATCAATATTCCTATTCTGATTGGTCCTGATAGTCTTCTAGGTTAATCTCAATCCTAAAAAAAATATATGTATGGGAAGCTCACTGTATATATTATTAACGAAAGGGAGAAGATGTTGCAAATAGAAAAACTTTCTTCAGTCTAACAATTATTAGGTAGAGCCCTCCTTGTATAATATCAACAATGAGGAGGAGCATATGTTGTAGAGAAAAAAGTTTCTTCGACCTTATAATATCAACAATACGAAAACAATTATTGATAAGACTATTTATTGTTTTAAATTATCTATAAATGTTGTTAGTTATCATTAAACTCAAAAGTTTAAACTGATAGGCCTGATTATAGCTTAAGCTAATAAAAAAATACTCAATTATAGTATTTAAGACTTGACGTTATGATAGGTTAACACGCCTCCTCACGTGCAACGTGAATAGGTAACAAATAACGGACACATTCTAAATGCCCTCTACTGTATAACATATATAACGAAAAGATTTTTAGATAAATGAGGGAAAGAGAGTTTGAATCAGGGACCTCCAAGCTTTGATACTATATTATTAGACCCAAAAGTTTAAACTGATAGGAAATGACTCAACTATCGTATTTAAGACTTAAGGTTATAACATGTTAATAAATATAATATTTCTTTATTATGAGAAGTAGATGTTATATATATTCAAATAGTATAGAAAGTAATGAATCTCGATGGTTCCTAATAAACGTTTGGTGCCTTTACTATCACATTTAAAAAATAATAATAATAATAAATAAATAATAATGAGTGATGTAACCAAAGTATTTGGGGCCTTGTGGGAGCTATGTATACTTGAAAAAAACAAAAGCGTGGAGCAAACCATCATTAAATTATTGTTAGATCTGACTAGTTTACAACTATGTTATCTACATATTTTCCAAAAAAAGGAAAACTATGTTATCTACATATTGCACAGTAATCATTAACAAGTAGTCAATCGATTTACCTTCCTCCAAAGTCAACATTTAGTAGAATAACAATCCAAGGCCAATAATATGTATCACATAGTGACGATGCCATTTTTGCTTTAGGACACATTAATCCGATGATGAATCTCTGTAAGCTTTTAGCTTCAAAAACACAAGACATTCTCACCACATTTGTCATCGAAGAAATGTATCCCAAGTCCATTGAAATTTTCCCAACATAAGGTTTGCCTACATACCAAACAATATTATACCCTCACAGGAATCTCGCATGGAGGATGTACTTTGTTTCGGTCAAGCTATGACCAAGTTGGAAGCTCCTTTCGAGCAAATACTTGATAGCCTTCAAGTATCTCTTATGATTACTATCCTAATTAACTGTTTCCTACCTTGGGCAGTCCATGATAGAAGTCACAGAAACATTCCAGTTGCTACGCTTTGGACGACAATCATAATCGAATTTTACATGTATTATCATATGAATCTCTTCAAAGAAAAACAATTCCCAACTGATTTGGAGGGTCAGATTCCAATATGATATTTATGTCCTTATGTTCATTACATATAGCACAAGTGTTGAAGATATGTTTTCTGTATATTTTGAATATCTGATGATATGTTTATTTGTTAATATATATTAAATTTTTCCTAAATGCAGAGCATGCTAACGAGGTTGTGGACTTCATCCTTGCAATTTCTCTACTAAAAGTATCTGATCTTCCATGTCACTTTATTGGAAACGACCATGGTGAGGTCGTAATTCCTTGTGATATTTATTTTCCCATGTCCAAAATACAATATCTTGTGTGTATTTCCATCTATGAACTAGAATTGTAGGTCTTTGACTTTCTAAGAGCAAAATTCAATTTCCCTCTCTATCCTTTTGGTCCCCTCATATTTTATTTTGAACTCAAGAATGAGAAACCCACTACAATCCTTGACTATATAGAATGACTCAATTCTCAACCTACAAACTCTGTCTTGTATGTCTCAATGGGAGCTACCCATTCATTTTCAAGTGCCCAAATAGATGAAATGGCTGCTAGACTAAGAAGTAGTGGTGTTCCATACTTATGGGTGGGAGGTGAGAACACTTCTCCGCTTAAAAATGAATGTGATGAACTGGGAATGGTGGTGCCTTGGTCTGACCAAATGCAGGTGTTGAGACATTCATCTGTTGGGGGATTTTTGACACATTACTTGGACTGGTAGTGGTTATTCAAATTGTAGTAAGCATATAAAGATTACTCCGTGGGTAAATAATTTGAAACCCCGTAACTAATTTTATAATTTGCTAAAAGAAAGAAAATGGAAACATTTTCAATCTTTATAAAACGATGCGTTTTAGAGAAATCAAATGTAAAACACTGTCGTTTCAAACACCAAATTGTTTTTGGTGAATTTTACCGTCAATGTCGAGTTCAAATAAATGCAAAAAGTTGTTGTCTTTACTGTTTTTGTTGTGGTGCATTCAACGAAAAATAACGGGCCGTGGCTGTTTCTGTTAGGATTTATTTGGAGTGTTTTTATTTGTATTGATTTTATCTTTTGGAATTCGAATATGAGTTATCTTTGGAGACAAATGAGAATGTTTTGTTTCATATGGTTGGCAGTAATCAATTGTTGTGAAATATATATGAAATCTGATTGTTTAGAAACTGTTTGATAAACACCCTTTTCTTTTCGGATGTCAAATGTTATTCGATGGGAAGCATTAGGTTGATTAGGGAGCTTATTTTGAGATGGATATCAGTTTATAGTGTATATGATAACTTATTACGCCAACTGGATTAAGGTTTATGGGTCGTTTGTTTTTAATCTGAAGACTGAACAGTACTACTGAAGACTGAAAATCAAATAGTGACTGAAACTAGAAATTTGAATTACATTTTTATTTTTTCATTTTCTTATCTCTAAATGTATAGTTATCTTATTTGTTTTTTAAAATTAAAATTATCTTAAAACTAATAATTTGACATTTATATCATTTTATTATTAATTATTACGTAACTTCATTTAATATAATACAAACAATTATAATAAATTATTTAACAAATATTAAAACACTTATATATATTATTAATATTTTTATTCATAATTAAAATATGATTGATTATTATATTAAAGTTTTTTTTTTGAAAATTATAGATTCATAAATAAATTATTATAGTATAGTAAACTAAATTTATGTATTTAAATAAAAATAAATAAAATGATCTTAAGTTGAATTATTATTGTTATATGTTTGAATAAAAATAACATTAAAAAGAAAAAAAAAATAAAATTAGGATAAATTTATAAATATATTATTTTGAAAATGATAGATTTGAAATAATATATTCAAAAAATCAGTAATTGATTTGATATTCAGTTGAAAGACAGAAATTATAGTTTCTTTTTTTTTTCAATGATTTTATGTGATTTGACTACTTAAGAAAATAAACAAAAATCATATAATAGTTGTAATTTAGACTCATTGAGTGAAAAGTGATAAAAATAAATGATCCCTTAGTCTCTAAGGTGGCATGTAATGAAGTCTCATCCTACCTAATGCTTGATATTTTTTCACAATCGACATCATTTACATTTTGAAATTTGCATTCTTCTGGATTAATATCTATATCTGATTTGATTTTAAGATTTGAAAGCTCATGTCGGGAATACGATATTTTTTCAAGTGGACAAACTCAATTGGTATATTTGATACAACATTGTAGTTCATAAATAGAAAAAATTGACCAAATTGATTCTGGACTGCTTGGTAATGTTTTAGATACAAAGGAAATTTTTGCTGCCATCTACTTCTTAGAGTATTTTATGGTTCGCTCTTTGTCACTAAGGTTTGTGATTCTTGCATTAATCAACCGATTTGCTTCATTTATTATATCAATGCATAGCATTGACACTGTAAATCCACCGTGCTTGGAGACGCTTTTTCACAAAATGCAAGGTCCTCTAATAGGAGATGTCAAAAAGTGCTTTCATTGGATAGGTTCTGTGTTAGTAGGCCATTAGTTCCTTAAAATTGTTTCTTGGTTATAAAAATTACAACCAAAAGGCTCTTTCAAGCAGGAATTTAGTTTCCAGATTTAAGATCTATCTACAGCCAAACTCATTACTTTGTCATAGATTTTTGTGTGCTTTTGTCTCTTTGTGACGACAGCATTTTTAGAATAACTAATTCTTGTTTAGATAAGAGCTGTATGTGCAGCCCAATGTAGCAACTTAAAGCACATGCTGCCTGGAAATTGAAAACATTATCAAAAGAAAGAGAAGTGAACCAGTGGTCCACTACAGGGACCTTACCATTCAAAATAAAAAAAACTTGTATCCATTTAAAAATATAGTATCAGAGCATACACCACCCTCAGTCCCTCACCTCCCTTTTCACAATACATTACAAAATGAAGAGACCACTCAAAGAAAACTAAAAGATAATGTTCAACCATTGGAAAGTATAGACAAATCCAACTCAAAATTTAAAACTATTTCCATTTTCTTAATTTATATATATATATATATATATATATTGTTTTCTATTATACAGTTGCACAGCAGGTCACATGACATCCTTAGATATCTTTCATTGCCAACTTTTGCATTTTTTCCTTGTGGAACTTTAACAATCTAACTTACTCTAAAATTCTCAATGCCTTGATTTCTTCAGTAAGCATGTTGAGCAATGTGAAATTGTTTTTTACTATGCTTCCTTTGAAATGAGGATAATCAATCACTCTTTGGAAAACTTTTAAAAGAAGTTGAATATATTCTGATGGGCACTATTAATTTCGATTAAGACTTAAATAAATACCAAAAAAAATCTTTCTAGCTTTCAATTTCTCCATCAGCTAATGAAAACAACAAAAATTAAAGTAGAGAAAAAGCCATTCTTTGTGAGACTATCAATTTTCTCTTTGTCTATACATCATTATATCTTAAAAGGTATGACTCCCACTTGTCGTCACAACCACGATTGCCTAATTAATTAATCGTTACGTCAAATAAATCATTCTAGATTGATGTTATATATGTGTATCGTACTTTTTGTCTTTCTTTTTTTTCAATTCTTGATATCAATTTTGTGATCAGATCTAATCAATTGGATTATTACCTTTTTGAAAATGTGGAGAGAATTAATCACAAAATCTGTAGGTACATTAGATAGATTAATAATCAAATAATTATCATGATGGTGGTGTAACTTATGGTTAATTATATGATGAAAATTTGTTAATTAACAAAAGAAAATTTATTTAATCTCATGATTAATTTGATTTATGGGCCCAAGGTGGGTAGTGGCTGTGGGGCATGAAATTATATGTTGTGAATGACATCACATACGCAGAAGCATGACGCAATGAGAGCCGTTGGATTGTGAACAAAAGTGAGTCAAATCCATTGATGAAGAAAATAAACACCTTAGCATGACTTAACTGGAATACAATAACGTGTAGACTTTTTAAACCATTCAAATGTACAATATGATGATGTGATCAATTTTGTTTTTTTTAATAAAAATCAGATTTCAAAGTGCTATTATTCTGTTATATAATTATGTATATGTGTGTTGGATATACAACATTATATTAATTAATTCTAATTACATCATAATGATACCTAATATCCTTTTAATGTCTGTTTTAAGGGGATTCGAGTATTAAATATTATGTAAGAAATAATTTTGCTTTTTTTTTTTTTTGAAATAATAATTTTGCTTTTCTATTCTCTTATGATTTGAGTTTTGTCATTTGTTATATGAGTTTTTATGTTAGGTGTGCTTCGTTAATGTATAATTTTAGAGCATATGTTAATATGTTTATAATAATATTAGAAGAAAAAATCGAAACTATCCAAATTCAAAAAGAAAAAAAAATTGTTTGTAGCTCATTTTAATAAAAAAAAAAATTATTTTTACTCCTTCAGATAAAGTAATTACACCTAGTATCCCATATTGACCTAAATATCCTTCGGTCGTGCTCCTTCTATCATGGTATTTTTGACATTTTATTCATAGGGATACTTTTGAAATCACAAGATATTGGGTGTAATTTATTTGTTTTAAATGTGAAAAACAAATTTTTTTTTGTTTGAGAAAGGATAAAAACAATTTTAGCTTTTGAAATGAGAATATTTTTGAAATTTCCACTATATTGTTTTTGAAATTTCCACTAATATTAGGGTGTATCTTTCGGATGCATATTAAGAGAGATTTATTAAGTTACAAGTTTGCATTTGTATCAAGATAATAAGATTTTTGTTTTTATATAAATTTGTAATGCTACAAATCTTCTAATACCGTGTCTTAAGAGAGTATATATGTTAGAGAACCTGTATTAATATAACATGAGAAAAAACTTGTGTGAGGTAAATTTGACCCATATGAGGTAATATTCGTAATACAAAAATTCTTCTCCATGATAGGACATGATCAACTTTGAATATTAGTCGTTCTTAATCCTTATCTAGAGGTACATGGGCACTGCTATTAGTTGATGATCGAGATTGTGACTTTCTATTATATTACATTTCCAATTATCGATAAAATATACATGAACTATCATGCACTTGATTTAAAAGAGTTGGTGGATTTGGTCAAAACTCAGTCTACTTAAATATAACGTTAGTCAATTTATAACGTCTTCAATCCCCTTCCATTCTATATATAATTCTCAGTAAAATTCAAAGAACAGATTAATATGTATAATTCCAAATAAACTAAAATTAAACAAGTTAAATTAAGAGATAAAATCATGAATAACAAGTTAAAAACGTTATCAACATGCATGCATGGCGGCACAAGTACAGGGGTCAATCCTAAAACCAACAAAATCACACATTACATATGAATCCGATCACCAATAATTAACATAAGTTATCATTTTTAATTTTAATATAAGGGTCAATTGAAGTTTTTAATACTGTAAATTTATGTGAATATTGTATCTTTATTTTAAAATGATTGATCTCAGTTAATTTTAAAGCAGATAATATAAATCAATCCTAAAATAAAAAATTATTTATTTGGATATATAACATGTATCTAATGTGAAAAATAATTATCTTAAATAAATATAAATCATATATGAAATCAATAACACAAATGAGTTCCACTTTTCTTTTTTAAAATTTTCCATCAAAATACATAGAAACCTTTATTTTATATGATCTCAAAGGATATAAGCATACGTTGAATGTATTTTTGAAAAGCAATTATCTTTTTTTCTAATTTAACAATCAATTATTGAAAAAAAAATAAATGAATTTTCAATCCATCTCTGAACTCCTTCCAAAGGATTTAATTTTTTTTTCCGGTTTAATTTAACAATAAAAATAAATAATTTAAATGAAGTCTATCAGGGCCACATTATGAATATTGCTCTGTTCTCTTATGTGACGACAGCTGCTACCATCTTCTGCCAACTTGATTTTCAACATCTATGTAATTTCTTAGCTCTGTCAATATTGTTTCTCCGACTTGAACGGAACTATATACAACCTTTTAACCTTTCTAAGCTTTTTAATTTTGGATGGAAAATCAATCTTAAAGCATATGCTAATGTTAACCTTTCTAAGGTTTTTAATTTCTTAGCTCTGGTTTGTCTTTCCATCTCTTGTCAAGGGTATTTGGGTTCATTCCGTACCCCTTCTCAAGGTGATTGGATTGGACGCTATCGCGCCCCTTCGGGACCATGTTTTGGGCTCCCTCTTTGGGCTTCTTCTATGGACCAACTCTAAATTTATCTTTTGGGCTTCTACATTGGGTTTCTGTTACGGACTGACCTTAGGTTTCTCTTTTGAGTTTCTTGTACAAACCGACTTTCGGCTTATCCTCTGAGCTCCCCCTTTGGACTTTTTCTACGGGCTTGTCCTTCCCTTAAGCCTCTACCTTGGGTTGACTTTGTAAATTAATGGGTTTTATAGTCTGGGTCCATTTTAATTTTATGTGCTAATTTCCTCCCCAAACATGAGTTTTGTGTTTTATATGGATTTAATTGTTACAAATCTTCTCTAATATTTGTTAAAATGAGTTTTGTTTTTATATGGATATGTAATGTTACAAATCTTCTCTAATGTGTATATTGTACCCAAAATAGATTGATATCTATATTTATAGGAGAAAAAACTTGTCCTACATTTATTTGACCCATGTAATTGATATATATCAGTAATGTAATTGGTTGTACATATTACATGATGTGATATAAATAACTTATTAATTAAATAAAGTCCCATCGTCGTAATAAGACATGATCACTTCTAATATAAGTTGTATCTTCCTATATAAGAACTTTGACGTGCAATTATGAAACCGTCAACTATATGAATTTTTCAAACTTTCAAGTTCCAAGTTACAGTAAGTCCACATTCAATTAGAAAGCTTTTCGTTTTACAAAAACTGAATTTCTTTTTCCGATTTTGTTGTTAAACACTTCGAAACTTATTTTTTGACATAAAGAAAATTATAATATGTTGAATGTTATTTTAGAAAGCTACTTAACTATAGTAACAAAACAATCAAGTTCTTTTTTCAAATATAAAAATAAAATAACTATAAACTTTTTTCTAATGATGACAAAATAATAAGATACTAATGGGTTAAGATTAAGCGGCAATTTAGTGGGCAAAAAATTGTACATAATTTAAATTTTTCTCGCATAATAAGAAAAGAAAACTCTTCACACATAATAGATAAATATATAAAATAGGATTTGAACTCTCATGACTCTGAAAAGAAAATGTACTAATTATATTACTAAACAACTTCTTCACAAAGTAAAGACTATTTGTAAAATAATCAAATGGTGAGAGTTAGCTTTCCAAATGGTATTTATGACGGTATGATTGATCCCATTAAATCAGAATCATACTAGTAACAATTGGTTGAGCATCTGACTTTTTTTTTTTAAAAATTCCATTAATCTTTGCAGATTTTAAAGGAACCAAGCCCAGCCCGTATATTTATAAAAAGAACAGGTGTATGGTTTTAAAAAGACAAGTTGGTGAATGCGTGCGTAGTTAATAAAAAGTCATCATGTTATTGGATAAAGATTAAGTAGAATATTAATAGGATTAGGATATCATTTGCTATATAAACACCACTTAACTAATAAAGTCATTGTATTATTGGATAAAGATTAGGTAGAATATAAATAGGATTAGGAAACCATTAACTATATATATACCATTTGTCACAATTAAGTCACACCTTTGATCATATGATTCGGTTTAGTGGAAGAAAAACATGAAGAAAAGTTTCTGTGACATGGAACACCGAATGGCTTCAAGACTGCAGATCATCACCATCACTATTGTTGGATCTGCGTCTTCAAGTCTTTCGGTGTATCATTCTCAGAGAATCATACATGATAATTAATGGCAACGCCAACACGAACGACAACAATGCAGGTACGTACATTCATATGCATGCATTGTTAATAGAATCTAATGATGTATAGTGAAAAAAACTATAAAAGATTCAACAGTTCTTTTCATGATTAAATTGGTTTTTTTCACTCCCTTCTTGTCTGAAATTTATCATATTTATTTTGATTCAAGAATTTGCCACGGTCTAATTTTGCTGATCAAGTGCAGATTTTATAGAATTACGATAAATGTAGTTCAGATAATCCAGTCTAAAAGTTGTTTAATCTTTTTTGGGTGGAGTTTTTATTTTTCTTTTCAGTCCTATTGAAGGACGTTGATTAAGTATTTTATTATTAATAATTAAGGTTAATTAGGTTTTAGTGTTTGATAATTAACAGTTGATTACTTTTCCAAGGTTTATTAATACATTCTTGATTTTCATTATGTATTGATTTTATATTAATTATTAATTGTTTTTGTAACGATCAGTTTCTCTTAAATTCCTTTTTAATCAAAGATTTGGATATATAGTAAAAAAATATAAACCATATGTGCAATTAATAGTATATTAATGAGTTCCAACTTTAATTTATGAATTACTGGTTTAATTTATATATATATTTCAATTTTTTTTTTTATTAAAACACAGTTTAATTTAATAAACTATTAAATTCTGTTTTTAAAAAATAGCTTCTACAATTTCTTGGAGAGGGAGAGATAATGCGACCATAAATCTTACTCCCCAAGAACATGATATAAGTACTCGTATTAGGTTTCGGTTAAAGAAGAAACATTTTTCTGGCATGAAGCACAGAAGGGAATCAAGAAGGAGATCATCATCATCAGAATTGTTGGATCTACTTCTTGATCTGCTTCTGTGTCTCATCCTCAGAGAAGTACCGTGTTATATGCATGATATCAGTGGCACCTCACACATGAACAACAATGCAGACATGTACATATATACATATACATTGTTTCTTGTTCGATTGAAGTTGGCTAGCTCTCTTTTATATTTCAAGAACTGAAATCTTGATTAGATATTATATGTGATGACATTGTTAATTTTTATATGTAACCAATTATATGTAAGGATATTCTTGATTAGAATCTAACTACGATCCACAGTGAAAAGTTTAATTACAATTAAGATTATTATTGTTTTTTTTTTTATCACCAATTAAACTTTACAAAAGTTGTGGTTAATTGTGTTTAATCTTTCTTGCTTATATTCAAGAGCTTGGATTTGTCTAACATATTTGTTCAAGTGTAGATTTTTTAGAATGATCAAAGAATCCAATCCAAGAGTTGTTTGGTTTTAATCTTTTTTTTCCCCTTATTTAGTGTTTTATTAATAATTCATGATTGATTTACATAATTTGTGGAATTTATCTTAAATTCTTTTTATAATCAAACTTTCTTTTGATCTGTAATCAAAACATATAGAAACTTTTTTTCCCTTTAAGCTTAAACATATGTTGAATGTATTTTCAGAAAGAATATATTTAATTTTTTTCTTATTTAACCAAACAATTAAATTTCTTTTGGAAAAAAAAAAATAAATTAACTACGAATTCCTAAAGTTTGTGTTTTTAATTAATTTTTATTATAATCTAATGATACATGATGAATATAATATAAGAGATTCAACAATTTTTAATGATTAAATTAGTTTCTTTTACCAGCTTTCTTGTCTTAAATTATCATATTAATTTAATTCAAGTACTTGTTGTGGTCTAATATATTTGGAAATAAAGTGCAAATTTTATAGAATTAAAGACCGATCAAATCTCAAGAGTTTTTTAATTTCTTTTGTATGGGATTTTAATTTTTTTCCAGTCCTACTAAAGGTTGATTAAGTATTTTATTATTAATAATTATGATTAATTAGGTTTTGTATTTAGTGCTTGATAATTGACAATTGTAATACTTTTCCAAAGTTTATTAATACATTCTTGATTTTCATTATGTATTGATTTTATATTATTAATAGTTATCATAATCCTTTTTATTTTTTTAATCAAAGATTTGGAACATAACATGTTGTAACAAGAAAAATAATTATAGTAAAAATGTAAATCATATATATTGTATATTAATGGGTTCCAACTTTAATTTAAGACCAAATTACAATTTAGTTACCCAATTCAAACTTTAATTCTATCAAAGTTACTATTTCGTTTTTATTGTGATTAACCATTTTCCGTTAAATCTGACAGTAAACCATGTAAAAGTAGTAGAAAGACCAAAATATCTTTGGAGATTAATTAGAAAAAGATTAAATAATTAAATAAAAATTAATTAGAAAAAAATAATAATTATATTAAAGCTAAATCAATCTTCAATGAATGTTGTTTTTCATTCTTCATCAATATATACCAAACAAAATCATCATCATCAATCAATAAATAACAAACAAAATCATCAATAAAATTTAAAAAAATTAATGAATGTTGTTCTCCGTTCTTCATCAATAAATACCAAATAAAATCATCATCATCGATCAACTAATAACAAACAAAATTATCAACAAATAACAAACAAAATCTTAAAAAAAAAAAAAAAAAATCAACTCAACAAAATCAAACCAAAATCAATCTTCATCAATGTCCATCCATCTGCTCAACAAAATAAAAGACACAACCCAACAAAACTAACTAATCAACCAATTGGGTTCATCGCAATGGCAAACATCAACCAGCAAAAAACCCACCAATCGACCATTAGATTGGCAAACATCAACAATATCATCCACAAGAAAAAAAAACCAAAAAAGAGAAAGCAAATTTTTTTTAAAAAAAAAAACCTAAAAATGAGGATCGACGATATGGGTAGATCACCGTTTGCTGCAAACCTAAGTAGGTTCACCGTCTTTATCGATGATGGTTTATCGTCATCGTCCAGGGTTTGTCATCAAATGGGTTTGACTGGGTTGGAGGCCAGAGATGGAGGTTGGGATCAAGAGATAGATGTTCGAATCTAGATTCAAAGAAGAAGAAGAAGAAGAAGAAGAAAGGCAGATGAAACCCTAAACCAATCTTCAAACCAAAACAATCAAATCCAACCCAATACAATCAAACCCAACCTTCGAATCTGGATTCGATTCTTGGGTTCGAACGAACCCACCTAGCATGCAAATGGAACCTAAAAATCTGGGTTCGATTTTTGGATTCGAACAAAATCGAACCTAGATTTCTGGGTTTGATTTGAACCAAGAAGAAGAGAAGAAGAAAATGAAGAAAAAGAAAAAGAGAAAAAGAAGAACAGTTGAGAAAGGGAATGGTGGCATTGCGAAGTAAAGAGAAAAGCAAGAGGGAAGAAAGAGAAAGACACAGAGAGAGAGACTGGGATGAGAGAGAATACTTTTAGTTTTTATTTCATCTTTTAATTTTTTTTTTTCAAATTGATCTCCACTCTATATCTTAAGATGGACGGTGAAGATTTGATTAAAAAATTTTATTTAATTGTTTAATTTTATTTAATAATTTGATTTTTTTACAAATTAATCTCCACCATCCATCTTAAGATGGACGGTGAAAATTTGATTTTTTTTTTTAATTTAATTTATTTAAAGTTTTTAAAAATTATTTTTTAAAAAAATAAAAAAATAACGGAGATCTATTAACGGCAGGAGCGTCAATTATAATAAAAGCAAAACAATAACTCTATTAAAATTAAAGTTTGAACTGGATAGTTAAATTATAATTTACTGTTAATTTAAAAGTTTTATATATATTTTTTCAAATTTCCTATCAAAACACAATTTAATTTAACAAAAAATTAAATTATTTTTTTCAAATAAATTATTTATATATAAAAGTGTAAAGATTTTTTTTTCGATATAATTTAACAATTAAAAAAGAATTTAAAAGAAGCCCATCAAGCCGTACCAAGGGCCCACATTACTATTTCATTGTTCTCAAATTGTGTCATTCTGACTGCATTTTCAACCTCCATTCAACTTCTTGGCTCTTTCATTTTAAGACCCTAATCGATATTCATCAAAACTTTTTGACTCTTATGAAAAGTAATCTGATTTTGGATGAGAAATCAGTTTTAGAGCATTGGTTAGCAGGTTTATAATAATGTTAAGGTGTGTCTATAACTAGGACATACTTCAAGTTTAAATAGGATATACTTTAAAGTAGATTTGTTAAGCTGTAAATTTATATTAAAATGAATTTAAATAAGCTTTAGTGTGTTGAGGTAATAAAACATTTGTTCTTATATGAATTTGTAATGTTACAAATTTTCTTTATGTCGACAATGGCAGATGACGCCTAAACTCATGCATTTGGTGATATGGGTTCGACACCTGAGTAGTCCAAAAATAACAAAATTTTTCCATTTTATGTGTGAGGGCCGGAGGTAGGGAGAGAGAAGGGAAGATGCATTGAAAGAGAGAGAGAGAAGGCTGAAGGTAGAGAGAGAGAGAGAGACAGTACAATAGAAAATCTTGTGTGATCTCACTCAACGTCATCTGCATGTTTGATTTTTCAACCTAGTCTATAGTTTATTATGTTTGGAATAGAAAATCTGATGCGATCACTTTTTTTTTTTTTTCTTCTCGAAGCAATGGTGTGATCACTTACTTTGGAATAGAAAATCTATTAATTTTCATCTTCATGTTATTTGGTTGACTGGTAGAATAGAAAATCAATTTTCTATTATTTTGAATCTGGTCAACAAATTAAGTAATTGAACGGGTTTGTTTCTTGCAGTTGAACGGAGAAATGAGTAGTTGAGGAGGAGAGACTCTTGTTTGTTTGTATCTTCGTGTGCTTTCGTATCGTTGTCCTCAGGTGTCAAGACCTGGGGCTTGGGTTTGTTGAATTTCAATTTCAATTTTATATAATAATAGTAACAAAGTATACGATCTTTTTGTTTGAATTTATTTTTATTTTTTAGGTTTTTTAAAAAACTAAAAAAATGAGTGTATTTTCATCTTTAATTCGTATGTACATTGTTTACCGTCAAATCTAACGAAGATTTACTATCTATGGATGGGTTAATTATAGTAAAATAAAAAAGTTTACTCTATCCGAATATAATTTCAAATTGTGTAGTTAGATTATAATTTGTTTTAAATTTAATAACTTAAATAAATTGGTTTAGGTTTATTTTGGATATTTTTAAAGAATAAATTGGTGTGAGGAGTAAATTTTGTTTTAATATTTTAAGCCCGATTGTGCTCTCAAATTGGGCCCTGCGGACTGATGAGCCTTGAAAATCAAGCAGGCCCTCACAACTTAAGGGCTGAAGTGGGCTTGACTCTCAATTTCAGGGCCTGGCTGGGCCGCCTGGGTCAATTGAAAGTTTTAGCAGCGATTGATCAAGTTGCTTGAGTTAATCAGCTGCATTAGATTTTAGAAAATAAAAATATGAATATAAGATAAGTGAAGGAGTTTGTAGTTAAGGTAAAGTCTATCTTTCATTAGATAAAGATTAAATAGAATATGATTAGGTTTAGGAAAAAGGAGTTTGTAGTTAATATAAAGTATATCTCTTATTAGATAAAGATTAAATAGAATATAAATAGGATTAGGAAACCATTAAGAATATAAATACCTCAAACTCACAATTAAGTCACACTATTAGCTAATAGCCGGTTTCTTGGAAGAAAAGCAAGATAAAAGTTTCTCTGACATGGAGCACTGCAGGGCTTCAAGACTGCAGATCATCATCATCAATATGGGTGCACGTACCTATGTCTTGAAGGCTTGCAGTGTACCATCCTTAGAGAACTATACATGATATCAATGGCAGCACGTACATGAGCAACAACAATGCAGGTATGTACATATATACATTGTTTCTCTGTTTGATTGAAGGTATAGCCCTTCTTTATATTTCCGAAACTGAAATCTTGTGCTCTCTCTTCTATTCAAAATTTTCATTGAATATTATATGTGATGACATTATTAATTTTATGTATGATCAACTATATTTCAGAATATTAATTCTTGATTAGAAAATAATTAAGATTCACAATGAAAAAACTACAAGATACAACAATTTATTATTATTTTTTTTAATCACCAATGGAACTTTATTAAAGTTTTGGTTAATTTTGATTACTCTTTCTTGTATATGTTCAAGAACTTAGAGTGGTCTAACATAATTGTTCAAGTGCAAATTTTTAGAATATGATCAAAGAATTGTTTTATTATTATTATTATTATTTTGCCTTATTGAAGGTTAATTAGTTTTGTAATCAGTGGTTTATTAATAATACATAGTTGATTATATGTGGAATTCATCTTTAGTTCTTTTGTAATCAATTTGTTTTGATTTGTAGTGTTTTTTGGATGAATGATATTTGGATATATAACATGTATGTAACAAGAACATATAATTTTATATAGTAAAGTAAATAAATAGCATTAATGAGTTCCATTTTTAAACCAAAATTTTTCGTTTTGGAAAAATCTTTTTAGTTTGTCTAATTTCGTGCCAAAGCACATAAAAACTCTTCTGCTTCGTATTTATAATTTAATCTAAAAAAAAAATAAGCAGATGTTGAATGTATTTTCAGAAAGCAACCTATTTGATTTTTTCAAATTTAAGGAAGCAATTAATTTTTTAATAATAAATTAAAAATGAAATATTTCCTTTAAAGGATTTTCTTTTTCTGATTTAATTTTACAATAAAATAAATGATTTAAATATGAATTATTTGATCCTTTGCTATAGCTTACTTGCAGACTTCCTCCTCATTTGTAAAGTACACTATTATATAGTATCATGGGATCCTAGTTGTTTTACTCTAATACACACATAGGAAAGTTTAATGAGTTTACTTTTAATCCAAAAATTTTTCGTTTTGTAGTTTTTTTTTTCTTTACTCTCAGAACCATAAACATATTTTTTCTTTACTCTCAAAAGATGAGCATATGTTGAATGAAATTTTAGAAAGCAATTTATTTATTTTTTCTAATTTAACAAACAATTAACTTTATTTTTAAAAAAAATTAAATTATCTTAACATGGACTCCATCTCCTAAGGGATTTTTTTTTTCCCGATTTAAATTAGCTAATAAAAATAAATAATTTAAATGAAGCCCATGCCCAACAAGCCCTGTCAAGGTCCGCACCACTATTGCTGTGTTCTCTAATGTGACAACAGCTGGTACCATTACCATCTTCTTCCAAGTTCCGTCTCCATTTTCAATGTCGATGTAACTTATTAGCCCTTTCAATTTCGTTTATAGGACGCTAATCAATACTCATTGAAACTATTCGACTCTTACAAGGTTTTTAATTTTTTGTTGCTGATTTTGGATGAGAAACCAGTGATAACCTTTTCCAAAAAAAAAAAAAAAAAGTTTGTAATAACATTAAATCGTGTCTTTAGGATCCACTTTATCGGAGATTTTATGGGAACTCCTGAACTTTGTTGTGTATTAAGATGAATTTAATGGACCTTTAGTTTGTTGAGATAATAAAAGTTTTGCTTTTATATGGATTCGTAATTTTACAAATTTGCTCTATTGTGTGTCATAAGAGCACATATTACAGGACCTATATTAATATAACATGAAAAAAAAAGCTGTAGCATATATATTTTACCATAAAATATGCACCTCACCCTTTAATAGGAGTGGTTAAGTACTTCTCTTGATCCTAAGAGGTTAAGAGTTTAAGTTTCACATTTGTCGAAGGTGTAAGTAGTTTTCTTTGAATTTAATCTCACTCCCCCACCCTAAAAATAAAATAAAATAAATAAAATAATAAAATAAAATAAATAAAATACCAAAATAAAAATGGTAGGAGATGACACTTTTGAGTACAGATCACTGACTCTATCATTTATGGTATGTTTACTTTATGGATTACATAATGAGATTAATTGATGATGTTTATTTGTTTAAAATATATTTCATAATAGGAATGAAAGTGTGAGTCACACAATTTTATTTAGGGTTATGGAATGGGAATCCCATTCCCCCCACCACATTTTGAGAATCTCATTCTCATTCTCAAATCCAATGTAAAAAGTCCCTTATACCATTCTTTAAAAAAACAAAACCTATTTTGATAATTTTGTCTTTGCTGATGAATTAATTTATTGTACTTATTGGGTTTTATGTTTATAAATATGAATATTTACATATGCTAAAAGCTTTAAAAAAAAAAAAGTGTTAGTGCAAAGTGTTTTATTTTATTCCAATGATCTGCAATTAGCACTCAAATTTTATAATGAATTAAAAAATGTTACACATTGATGATGTTACTACCACTACCATGGTTGTTAGGCTACTACATTTACAAAAGCAAAACAAATTTAGGTAACATTTTATATGAAAAAAAAAAAAAATTATGATTTGATATACAATACAGATATACAATATGTTCTTCTTAAAAAAAAAAAAACGTAATATGCTTACAATAATGTTGTTAAGAAAATTTATTTTTTTCGTCTATTACGACGAGTTACATGATAAAATTATAACACTATATCTTAAATAATATTTTACATATTATAATTAATTCATAATTTTAATCAAAGATATTTTTGTAACTTGTAATTAATTTATTTCGATTTTAAAGTAAAGTAAATAGCTCACTGGGAATACTGCTGATTCCGATTTTGATTCTTACAATTAAAGTAAACAACTTATTCTAATTCTAACACATTATTCAAGTAAACAACTTATTCTAATTCTAACACATTATTCCGATTTCAGATCATTTTTATTTCCATTATGATTCAATTAAAGTAAACACACCATTAATTTATAATTCATTGTTCTTCCTAAAGGTGAAACAAAAGTAGTCGTCACTTGGGCAGCGATGCAGTGGTTAAAGCATTGCTGATCACCCATGATCTCTTGTGAGATTATGGGTTTGACACTCCCAACCCCCCAAATTGATGGGTTTCTCCTCCATATATGTGAGTTGTCATCTCCACTTAATGTGGATTGTTCTTTTCGGACTTAAGAGTTATTTTCGAACTGTATCTCAAAGTCATATATTTATTAATTCCGGTTATCTCATTTGTTTTATACCGATAATAAAAAAACCAAAAACAAAAAAAAAAAACCCAAAAGCGATATGTAGAAATAAAAGGTGAAGAAATGAATTAAAGGTGGAACAAAAGCAGTCGTGATATTATGAAAAACCCCCTGGAATGAAAACTAATGGAAATTTACCCCCCGTTTTTAAATTATTAGGTAAACCGCCTCCTACCGTTAACTTTCCATCCAAAATGTTAATATTTTCCGTCCAAACTAATGAAATGACCAAAATACCCTTAATAACATTTTCCGGCCAAAATTTCTGGTTTCCGGTTGAAGAAAAAATTTGAACCCAAAGAGACCAAAATCAAATTTGAAATCAAAACCAAATCTAAAAACTCAAGTCAGCCACCATTATCATCAAAACATCAACAACATCTAACCACCATTATCAACATTAACTCACAACATCAACAACAATTTGAGAAAAAAAAACCCAGACCCAACAGAGACCCATTGTACTACAAACCACCAAAAACAACCATCAACCACCCACCCACCACCTAGAACAACCCTAAATCAACCACCCACAACCACCACAACCACCACAAACCACCCACCACCACACCCCACCCAGAATCGTCTGGTGTTAAGGTTCGAAACCTAGAACCAGACTGGTTCTGGGTTCTAATCGACCCAGAACCGTCTGGTTTTGGCTCAATTCGAACCCAGAATCGTCTGGTTAAGGGTCGATTAGAACCCAGAACCAGTCTGGTTCTGGGTTTCGAAACCCAGAACCAGACTGGTTCTGGGTTCGCCAAACCCGGAACCCGTCTGGTTCGGGGTTTCGAAACCTAGAACCAGACTGGTTCTGGGTTCGCCGAACCCGGAACCGTCTGGTTCTGGGTTTCGAAACCCAGAACCAAATAACCAAAACAGAAAAAGAAAAGAAGAAGGAGATGGAGGAGAAGGGTGTGGGTTGGTCGCCGGCAATGGAGGAGGACACAGGAGGCGAGAGAAAAAGAGAGATGGAGGAGTGTGAGAGAGAAGAAAATGGTGAAGTGAGGAAGAGATGAAAGAGTGAGAGACTGGTAGAGAGAGAGTTGAAATAAAATTATATATTCAATTACTATTTTACCCTTCAAAATTAATATCATCCGGTTTTTTTAACCGGTATGGGGCGGTTTACCTAATAATTTAAAAACGAGGGGTAAATTTCCATTAGTTTTCATTCCAGGGGGGTTTTTCATAATATCCCAAAGCAGTCCACAAAAGTAAAAAAGTGAACTGATTTTTGTGGACCAAGTGAGTGGATTATTGGTTGGTGCCAGTATATCTACCTTTGGAATTTAAATAAAACTTTGGTGGAACATTGAGGGAAACAACAAATCATGTACAGTGAAATTACGATATCTTTACTTTATTGTATACAATTTCCAGGAAATGAGATTCGAGACATCCAACCACTTGTCACGTCAATGAAAGAACTTATTATTCTAAACCAATGGAGACTCGGTTGTTCTCAGTATCCATGTAATAATATCAAGGAACTTTCCATGAAGCTGAATTTTATTTACCGGGAAATGAAACAACCAACAATAAATCAAGGTCAATGAAAGACTATAAGATCAAAGAATTGAATCTAAGAATTGTTTTAGTCCTTTTTTTTTTGCCTTGATGAAGGTTAATTAGGTTTTGTAATTAGTGGTTTATTAATAATATATGCCTGATTTATATGTGGAATTCATCTTTAATTCTTTTTGTAATCAATTTGTTTTAATTTTTAGTATTTTTTTTTTTGGATGAATGATATTTGGATATATAACATGTATGCAACAAGAACATATAATTTTATATAGTAACGTAAATAAATAGCATAATTGAGTTCCATTTTTAATCCAAAATTTTTCGTTTTAGAAAAATTGTTTCTGTTTGTCTAATTTCCTACCAAAGCACATAAAAACTCTTCTGCTTCTTATTTATAATTTAATCTAAAAAAAAAGAGAGCATATATTGAATGTATTTTCAGAAAGCAACTTTTATTTTTCTTTTTCAAATTTAACGAAACAATTAATTTTTCAATAAAAAATTAAATATGAACTCTTTCTCTTAAAAGATTTTCTTTCTCCAATTTAATTTTATAATAAAAATAAAAAAATGTAAATCAAGCTCAATAAATGTCCATATAACTATTGCACACTAATATATCATTGTAACGGTTTATACCACTAAAAGAAAATTTTTATATATACTAGTAAGTATGTGTACCAACAAATTATCTGATCCGATGTATATTTACTATGTTTTTAATCTTTTTGGTCGTTTTTTTTTTTTTAAAAAAAAAAAAGCTGACTAAGAAATGAACAAAACTACACTACCCAGACTGACCAAGTACTCTTGCAACATTTCCAATATTTGTTGCTAATTTTTACGATTTACTATCAAATTTCATGGAAGCTTCATCGCGGTTGTAATTTTTCCCTTGTGTCACTTATTTTCTCAAGGATAACGCGCATCAACAATTGTACCTTCTTGTGCTAGTTTACCATCAAATCCTCCTGTTGGTTCAAACATGTGATGCTTGCAATTTTAATAGTAGTAATTTATGACTTATTAGTTCTGATTTTGTATTCTAGATGGTTGACTCATTATTATAACAATTTTTTGAAAGTACGCTATTATAACAATTGACGTCACTTAACTAGGTTTAATTTGGGCACTATATGCATTGAACCCTTGAACAGTGGCTCCAATATGCACCATAAACAGTAAATACAGAATTATTTGATCTTTTGCTGACTTAATTGCAGACTTCCTCCTTATTTGTAAAATAAATCAATCACTCATTTCCAAAGAGTGGTTGTACTATGTGAAATTGTTTTGTTATATGGGATTTGTTGTGTGAAATTGTTATTGTATGATGTAACCGATGGGATCCGTTTTGATAAAATTGGCTGTGTTTTGGGGAATTGGGTACTTCGAAAAGTCCATTTTCTTGCATTTTCTTAGCATCTTCACTTGTCTTGATGTAGTTTAAATTGTTGTATTTGGTTATTAGCTTCTTCCTTTTATTCTCCAGTTTTGTTGCGTTTAATCTATTGATTAGGAAGTCAGTCATTAAAGGCAGGCAGATGTCTCTTCTGCAAGTGTCTTCAATCTATCTTCACTTACAAAAATTCACTTGAAGTCCAACAATCAACACCATATGATTAGTCAATCAAGCTATCATGAATATATTGATCCAAATTAAAGTGTTAGCTGTTTCAAGTCAGAGATTTAGTTTTCGGTGCGGACTTGGCAGCATCTGTATTCGTGTATGGCTGACCTTATTTGACACTCTGCTTTTAAGGAAATGAAAACACAGTAAATATAAATATTTGTTGTAGTCTGTTATTCTTTTAATGAAAAGATCATCTTCAATCTCCATTGAAGAGGTTTTCCTAGCTCTATGTTGTTAGTTTTATTCACCACTCTCTGCTTCTAGCTATTTCTCAAACCACTCTCTGGTTTTATAGTTTCCTTTACCTAATGCAATACAGAATCTCAAGAAACAAAGCCTCGGGATCTTAACTATTTGCTTTCTTATTTTGGTGGGGTTTCATGTCTTTTTGTTATGATAAATGGGAAAAAAGTTTCTTATTTATTTTTTTATATGAAAAAAAAAAAGTCAGACATTGAATCTATTAAGGGTCATTAAGTATTACAAACGTAATCTAAATAATTACCATCACCGTACAAAAAAGGGTGGCTACAAAAAGGTTCTTCTAACACCCATATTTTGATAAAATATTTTTACAACTAAGATATACATATTTATACTTAAAAGACTTGTCAAATTAAAAGAAATAAATGTACCGAGCACCTATCCATCTATCCATCACGAACCTTAAATTATATTAAAAAAGCAAAACCAATAATTCAATCCCGTGAATAATTTGTTTAAATAATAGGGATAAATCTAATTTCCCCCCTGTAGTTTGATATAATAGTCAAAAAACCCCCTCTACCTTAAAAAAATCACTACAGACCCCCTTTTAGTTTATAAAAATAATCAAAAAACCCCCTCTTGTTTATTAAAATGGTCAAAATGCCCCTTACTGTGAACTTGGACGTTAAAAATTAATGTTTGACCATTAACTAGAAAGGGTAAAACTGTCAATTCAATATAAAATAGATTATATTTTTTTAAAATAATTAAAAATATAAAAATAAGAAATAAAAAAATATAAATTTATTAATAATTTTTTAAAAAATTATGTCCACCGTCCATCAACATGATGGACGTTGGACATAATTAACAAAAATAAAAAATTAAAAAAAAAAAAGAGCAGCTCTCTCATTCTCTCTCTCCCTCTCTTTATCTTTTTCTCTCTCTCTGATCTCTTACGCCGATTGCCCTCTCTTCTCCGCTCTTTGCCTGCCACCATCCCTTCCATTCTCCAGTCTCTTCTTCTTTTTCTTCTTCTCCTCTTCCTCTTCTTCTCATTCTCCTTCTCAAACCCCCATCATTTGGGTTCGAAAATCGAACCCAGACGCGAGCTTCTAGGTTCGACTTCTAAACCCAGAAGCTCGCGTCTGGGTTCAACTTCAAACCCATACGCTCACATCTGGGTTCGAAGTCGAACCCAGACGCTTGCATCTGGGTTCGACTTCGAATATAGACGCTCGCATCTGGGTTTGATGCTCACATCTGGGTTCGAAGTTGAACTCAAACGCTCGTATCTGGGTTCGACTTCAAACCCAGGCGCTCATATTTGGGTTCGATGCGAGCGTCTGGTTTTGCTTTTGAACCCAGAAGCTCGCATCCGGGTTCGACTTCTTACCCAGATACGAGCGTCTGGGTTCGACTTCGAACCCAAACGCGAGCTTCTAGGGTTCGACTTCGAACCCAGAAGCTCGCGTCTGGGTTCAAAATCGAACCTGGAAGCTCACGTCTGGGTTCGAAATCGAACCCAGATGCGAACATCTGGGTTTGACTTCGAACCCAGATGCGAACATCTGGGTTTGACTTCGAACCCAGACGTGAATTTCTGGGTTCGAAATCGAACCCATATGATGTTTGTGATGATTAAATGTTTGGTGTAATTGTGCTTGGTGTATTGGTGATGATATTTGATGTTTGTGGTGATTAAATGTTTATGTTTCTGTGTTTGTCTGTTTGATGTTGCTGGTGAAGATTAGTTCCAAGCAGATTCTAGCTGCTGGGAACCTAAAAAATGGGTTTTCAGTCACCGAAAAATGAATAGGAATTTTTTTTTTCATTTTTATTTTAGTTTTTTTGATAATTTGTTTTGCCTATAATATGAGAGGCAAGATCGTCTTTTTGCATACTGTCCATGTCAGGGTATACTGTTCAGTAACAGAATTAATAGAATGGGGAAAATGGGATTATGCCAAACTATAGGGGGGTTCATAGCGATTATATCAAACTACAAGGGGGAAATTAGATTTATCCCTAAATAATAATATTGTTTTCTTGACCTATTTTCTTGTTGTTTACTAATGCTAGGAGTACTTTTCAAGAACCTTCTTTATGATTCCTCCATGGGTGCTTGCCTTGAGATATTACATTCTAATTGTCCTGATGTTGTTGTCAAGCTCATAGCTGCAGCTGTAGTCAATATTTTTACTCCGACAATAAGTAGAACCAAAAGCTAGGATCTTAAGGTAATTTGCATACTTAACTATGCTGAGATTGTGAATTGCACCAAGAATACACCCATGCTAGCCCACCATAACAAATAGAAGTGATATTGAATTGCAGGAAAGGAAGATGCTATGAACATAAACTTTGTTTTCTCTAGATTTTATTGGGTGTTAAAACTGAAAAAATGGATATGAAGAAAAAAAAGATTAAATTAGTTAATAACGCTTAAGGGTAGTTTTGATATTTTCTAGGGTGTGAGGAGCAGTTTAATGTCTTTTTCAATTTTAGAATAGGTGTTGACATTAAATGGGTTTGCTGAGAACTATTTTGGATGGAAATAGAGCCACCCTACAAAAAAGAGGTCTTCTCACACTTGTTTGATAAATGCATATGATAAAATTTAAATCCACCATCATAATTATAAATGGAAAAGTTTACAGCTGCTCAACCAAAAGTGGAAGTGTTGAAGTATTATTTTTCAGTACATAATTTGATATTCCTAGCTTATTCTTACCATTTATTGAATTTAAGTTTAGATTAAAGGATTATTTATTGAAAAATGATGATTGCTTACACCAACTGTTTGAGTAAGTGGGGTGTAACTCACAGTTTTTCATTATAATGAATTGGGTTAGCATATATAGGAGGATGCAATTCAGAATTTGATGACAATTGGTTTGTTTGCTTTTGAAATTATGAGAATAGAGGAAAAAATATGTTATAACTTTTTTCAGTGCATTTATGCCATTAATTTTTTATGCACCCTCTTCTTTACTCATTAATGCCATCATAGCTATAGTTTTGTAAAACCTTCTTGCTTGCAACTGAAGTTACTAAGCGATCACAAAGATTGACAATTTGACATAGCTTTGTTATCTCACTCCAATCCAAAGAATAAAATTTAGTAAACCATGCACGCCGACCTACATTCACTAAGAATGGTGATTTGATCCGAAGAGACCCACCAACTCATTACACACATTAACTATTAGAAAACCTAGATTTGAGTGATATAGCACGGTTATGCCACCAAGTTTTTCGGAAAAAACCAAGAGGCAAGACTTTTTGTTTTCCTCTCCTTCCACGATTAGATCTAAGTTTTTGGTTTTGTTTTTCATAGTTATTATTTTACTTTTAATTTAATTTAGGTTAGATTGTAAAAATTTAAAAAACTAGATAGTCGAACAAATAATGATATCTGTTAAATAGAAATATAGATAATTTAATTTAAGGGCTAACATTGAAATTTTGAAAATATATAAATTAGTGGGTGTACATATAATTTTAGAGGGGTATAAATATAGCCATTCTTTGGAAGTATAGGCCTGTTATCAGGAGTGGAAGCCCATATGTTTTTAGTTGTGTGATTCTTTTGGATCATATTATTTGGTTATTGGGTTAGACTTATTTGATGAACTGTGTAACGAGGAGACCCAAGGAGAAAGGGACTTCATCAATCAATACCACTCTAATGTACGAAGTATTATTTTTATATAAGTTGATATACATTTCGATTTTTTTCTTGTCATTCCGTGCATGGATAAGTTTAATTTGTAACCTAAGGTAACTCATTATGTTAGACTATTTCAGTACTTATTTTAAACTCAAAATATTAAATATGGATTTTTCCGCATAATTTGGAAATTGCTTAGTTTAGTTTCTGGTTGAAGAGGAAACTTCAAGGAAGGTTTTCCAAGTCACATAACCTCTAGTTTACTTGTGTTTAATATTAGATTAATCATCTAATCCGTATTAGAAGTTTATATTCAATGTAAATATTGATCTTCGCCATAAGTACTGGCGCAGACAATCTGTCTTTTAGATAAAGGGTTTTAAACTAAAATGTCTTGAGGTATAACTTCTATATCAAATGTTTGGCCACACATTGAAGCTCTGTTTCATTAAAATTATGTTTAAAAAGGTTTTTATTAGAGAGAGTTTCAAATTCTACAAAAGTTTTTATTATTATGGTGGGGGAGGGGATTAAATTATGAGAAAAACTACTCACAATAGAAACACCTTCTATTTTAGAACAAGAGTGAGATTTGAACTTTTAATCTTTTAGGATCAAAGAAAGTATTCAACTACTATTACTAAAGGCCGGTGTATACTCTTCTGGATTATTTTAACATCAACTTAAACCTATACTCTTCTGGATTATTTTAACATCAACTTAAACCTTACATATTATTATTATTAATTATCCTTAGAGATCTTGACTCTATAAATAGAATAACTTTGATCCATTTTAGGGATGTAGCTCTATTACAACCCAAAAGTTTTCTTGCTACATCCAATTATTTTGTAAACCCATATTAAAAAAGTTAAAATTAAATTTTTACTTTCTATGTTATTTAAAATACCAAAACTATCCCTCAACAGGTTTTTCTTTTTTCTTTTTTTTTTTTTAAACTTCATTTTAGTCATTAAAGTTTTTAAAAATATCAAAATTTTAAACATATTTTAAAAACAGCTTTTTACATCCCCAACTTTTCTAAAACTTTTCAAAATAGTCCAAACTGTTAGTCAACTGATGGTCAAAAGAGACGGAAAGTTTGGATAGGAAGGATATTTTTGTCAATTCTTAAAAGAAAGCAACGATTACGACACGTGTAAGGTCAGGATTAAAATGAATATATATAATTTTAAAAAATAAACAATTAATTAAAATTAAAAAATCAATTAATTAATTAAAATTAAAAAATATGAAAGATCGCCACTGTTCATCTCTAAATGGATGGTGGGATTAAAATTACTTATGAAAACAAATTCAAAAAAAAAAAAACTTTTGGGTTTGAATCAGATCTTCAATTCAAATGTTGAAGATTTAAGATCTTCAACACAATTTTTTTTAAAAGAATTACAAAAAAGGAAAAATTGAAAACAAAACAAAAAAACACTAGAGACCAAACAATCACCAGAAACCAAAGCTATGCAAAATCAATTACCAGAAGAACCCAAATCTTCTGGAGATGGGGGCTGAAGACACCTAATTACAAAGAATGGAAGAGCTTTGGTTTTGCAAACACCAGAAACCAAACAATCACAAAAAACTAGAGCTTGCAAAATCAATCACCAGAAACCAAACAAACCCAGTTCTTCCATTCTCTGCAAGTGAAAAAAATTGAAAACCAAACAAGAAAATATCTAAGACCAAACAATCACCAGAAACCAAACAAACTCAGCTCTTCCATTCTCTGCAACTAGGCGTCTTCGGCCCCCATCTCAGTCACGAATCGTTAATGCACACCTCCAACTATCTCTCCAACATCCTCTAGCTCTCTCTTATCCCCTCATTTTCAACCTCATTCTCTGTAACTCGGCGTCTTCAACACTCATCTCCGTCGCTAATCACCGATGCACACCTCTTACTCTCTCTCCAGTTCCCTCCAGCTCTCTCTCGCTCCCTCATTTTCAACCCCATTCTTTGCAACTCGGCGTCTTCAACCCTCATCTTCATCACGAATCGTCGGTGTGCACCTCCAGCTCTCTCTCGCATATCTCAAACTAGTCTTCAAACCTAGATCCTAGTCTATATGTGATAAGATCCCTCCATCATCCACATCGAGCGATGGAGATGATGGAGATGGGTCTCTATCGAGCCACGGTTTGTCTTTCCATTTTTTTTTTTTTTTTTGTTTCATTTTGATTTCTTTCAATATGTAACTTTATCTTTATCTTTTAATATGTAACTTTATCTTTTAATTTCTTTTTCTTTTTTAATTTGTTTTCAATATTTATTTATTTATTTATTTTTTTATCTTTTAAATTTTTTATCTCCATCTCAACATCTTTATTATTGTTTTATTTAAAAAAATAATGATGATATTTGAAAAAACAATAATTATATTTAGTACACATGTCAATTTTTTATTGGTGAAATAATATGTAATATTTTGGCTTTATTATAGGTAAAACGGTCATTTTAGGTTATAGGGGCAATTGAGTCTTTTTTATTTTTCTATTTGGTTTAACCGTTAATTGACTGACGGTTTGGACTATTTTAAAGAGTTTTGGAAAAGTTAGGGATGAAAAGAGCTGTTTTCAAAATATGTTTAAAAATTTGATATTTTTCGAAACCTTAAGAACAAAAATGAAGTTTTTTTCATTTTTCATTTTTTTTTTTTATTTGGTTGTGGAGGAGAGACTAAATTCATAAAACACTGCATTTACCTTGTATTTTAGGACAAGGATAGGATTTGAACCCTTGACTTTTTAGGATGAAGGAAAGTATTCAACTATTTTTACTAAAAGGTGGTATGTATTTTAATAATAATTTTAATCATATATTTTTTTCTCATTGCACCAATTTTACACTCATTTAAAACACAATTTCAGTTTTTCTTATTTTAATTTAGAGTTGATTGAGACTTTTATCTGTGTTACCGTTCTTACTTCTTTCATTGTTTTTTCTTCTTCCTTATCTTTTGTTCAATTTGTTTTTCCGTTTTCATTTATTTTTTATTTTTTATTTTTTATTTATAATAATGATTATAGTGATGAGACTTTTTTTTTTTAAAAAAAAAAATATATATATATATAGTGATGAAATTGCATATGTGGTTTTTAGATATGTTAATTGTTAAGTTCCTTTAATTTCATCTTAATTTTTAAAAAACTACATATGTGTTTGATGAAATGCTCCAAAGAAAAAGTCAAGCTACAAAATTGTTTAAGAGTAGTGTTGGTTTCTGGTTTTAGTATCCACTACATATACGTTTGATGAAATGCCCCAAAGAAAAACTTATGTGAACATTTTTTCTTTTATTATTTACACAATTTTTATTTTTGCTATTTTTGTGGATATTATGTGTATGAAAACTTATGAAACAAAATTGTTTTCTTTAAACAAAACAATTTTTTCTTCAATCATAGATTAGTTATTTTGTTTTTTGTTTTTTGTTTTTTTTTTTTTTATTATGAGACTAGTTCTTTTTGTTTAAACAATTTTTTTTTTTATTTGACATAAAAAGATAATCATAAAAAGCTATTAACATTAAATATACTAGAAGTTAAAATAAACATACTTGTATACATTCATAATTCAACAAATTAATTATTTATTCATCCATTCCTTGTCGTCTTGTAAAAATAATTATATTTTTTTTATGTTATATTACTTTTGATGTTGTATATATTATTAGGGTTCATATTAAATTGGGTGTAGAAAGCAAATTGGAAATTTTAATTATATAACTATGTACATTTAGGTAATTACATATAAAGATATAACAGTAATAAAATATTTTATTAAAAAAATAGGTGTAGCAAGGAATTTTTTGGGTGGCAATAGAGACACCCTTACATTTAACTTATTAGTGGTTCACTTTTGACATTATTGACATGGATTCACGTTCCAATTAAGATATTACATCGTCACATGCTATAATTAATTAGGAACTCCTTTCTCCGAATGCTTCTTAGCAGCAGCATCGTTGGGAAGATCAAGACCACTAGGAATCTTTCCAGGGTAGTTTGTCGTTGTAGGATTTGAGGTCACCATACTGCAAAGCAAAGAGATTTTTTTTTTTTGGTCAAAAAAGAATAAAAGAAAAGAAGTAAATGAATGTGACACAATGTTCATGAGCAAGATAATTGAGTTCTCTTTTGAGTAGATTCTTAAAATGCTCACCTTCTATCAACAATAACTATCGAACGAAGCTCACAATTAACATAGCTGCAAGCACAGATTCCAAAAAACATGTAGCACATTATTCGTATTGAATTAAAATATAGACATTCCATTAATTAGTATCTTATATAATCTTTGTTTGTAGATTAATATTTCATTATGTTTAAGTTTTCAACGGGTCTTTAGGTTACTTAATAGGGAAGAAATAAGTCGGGTTCTTGGGCGAATTAGGCCTTGGATACAACAAAAACTATACTAAATATCAACTCACGGGTAAGTAGAAGATAGTGATTGAACTTCAGGCAAATTCAAAGTTTGTACTCTAATTCACATCCATATTGGCATGGGATTATAAATAATCATGAATGCGACATGTAGACACAACAGCTGAACAAGAACTAAAAGCCCATATGTAAATGTGTTTATTATCAAGTGACAGTCAACAATGGCAAAACTTACTGTTTGCATATTTCACTCTTTATAAATGGATGACAATCATTTCCAAAGGCTCTTAGGGTCTGGTTCAAGAATCCACTGTGAGTAACAACTGCAATCTCCTTCTCTTTCCGCGTCCACAACCTGGACCGATTGATTAACAAGAGAAGGCAGGGAAGTTGTCAGGAATAAATTTGATGCCAAATCTCCAGCAGTTAATAAACAATTGGCATTAGATGTCTATAACCATCTTATTCAATCAGAGGAAAAAAAATGAAATCACCCAAATTCCCTTCTTTTTCTTTTCATGACAACTAATTATTGCATATTTTCAATATAAACTCTAATAAAGATTCATCTATGAATGCATACGATAGAAATTTAGTGTATTATGACGGCAATGCCAAACTTGTAGTAACCATTTATATAAGATGTCACACTACATGACAAAATAGAACGGTAGTAACTTGAATTTGTTGCAAAACAATGATATCTCAAAGACTGTCGTCACTGTAAAACCATATACCAATGGATGGAAAGGTCATTACAAATATCACTGGTAAAATAGCTCCCCTTTTATTTTATTATTTATTTTTTTGAGTTTTAATATATGGTCTTTATTTTCCCAAAACGAAGAAAAAAAAAAAAAAGCTCCCTTTTAATGCATGGTTGCATACTAGTAGTTCTGAAAGGGACTCAAAGGTCCTGATAATTTAGTTTATACAAATATTTTAGTTAATTTAGGCATGTGTCATTTTATATTACATGTAGATTGCATAAATTTTGAGTTGTTTGTTACGTATTTATAAGTGGGGAAAAAAATTGAAAATAGAGGCAAAAGTGGTTCACCAGTTTATAAACTCCAGTCCCCTCTTTGCAATTGATTCATTTGTCTCTCTGGGTTCAGGCTTCCACCAAGTGTCATCATCGCTCTCTATCTAAGCAACAGATTAAACAGAAAAATCACACTTGTTGTATTTAAGAATAAAGTCAGGGCCAACAGGCTGCCAAAAAATGGCATTAGTAACTGCTAAGCTACAAAACTTAAACCAATTATAACAAGTTACTTGCCAGAGAAAAATCAACAGCCGGAAAAAGAGGTTTATATTCACTGATGCTTCTTCTGTTACCAGACAGGTGAACTCCCTGTAGTGAAATGTACAAATTACCATTAGACCTAAAAACTTAAACTGATTGAAAATTGCTCAACTATAATAGTTAATACTTGAGATTGACACATAACACGCCCCTCACGTGTAACGTGGACAGATAACAAATATTGGATATATGCTAAATACCATTTACTGTATAACATGTATAATGAGAAGATTTTTAGATAAAAAGGGAGAGAGAAGATTTGAATCGGAGATCTTCAAACTCTGATACTATATATTAGTAAGCATTAGACCCAAAAACTTAAACTAATAGAAAAATATCTAATTATAATATTTAAAACTTGAAGTTAACACGTGACAAAACATATAAAGGGAAACAACAAAATCTTAAAAGCTAAACATCTTTTAAATTTCGATTTGAAACCATGTAACAAAAAGAAAGATCACAAAATAAATCCAACTTAATTAGTATAATCAACTTATGTTTCTTGATCACATAAAGATGCAAAAATATATTACGCCAAATAAATCTATTGTAGGAACCCAAAATTTTCTATGAATTTAAAATTAGTGAACCCTACATACAAGGAAACAGACAATGATCTGCAATTTACGATCCAACTGGAAATATTGGGGTATCTTACAACAACTTACACAAACACATTTGATGGGTTTTGAAACAGGACTTGGGGCATGTCTGTATAATCAAATGCAATTTTATATTATATTGAAAACTTGAAGAGAAAACTTGGAGTGAAACTGCAGTTTGAACAAGTCTTTCCTGATGATACAATATCCAACAATGAGTAAGCATGTCTATATTGATTTTGGAGGTCCAAGCATTCATTTAACTAAGAATGTAATGAAAATTAGGCAGAAATGCAATACTAAAGATTTACAGATTGTCACATTATTGATGTATAAGCAACATGCAATGGAAGTTAAAAAAAAAGAAAGAAAGAAAGAAAGAAAGATATTGTAATCTAATAGGCCAGTGCTAGATTCTACAAGGCAAGAAGAACAAACAGATAATTAGGTCACACTAGTATACAACAAAGTATTTCAAAATGTAAAGCTTATTAGATGCTAATTTACATAGGAACGAAAACAAAGTTTGTTGTCAGAGCATATGGTATTGCACAGGTAAACTGCAGATACAACAAGATGTCATACACAAATTCAATTGCTAAAGGAAATTCCACCAAGAACAGAATCTGCTTTTATTTCTTTTTATTTATTTCGAGGTGAAGGAAATCATAGCAGATTTTGTGAAGAAAGAGTTTATTCTACATGACAATTGTGTTGCAGTTAGATACCAAATTCCCTCGACAAAGCTCGACTGCTATAAATGGGGGGCAATTTGAACTGGAGATTGCAGAGCGGTCACTGTTCCCTGCATTTGCCACCATAAGTGGAGGTACATCTATCCCATCTGCATACCCTTCACCTCCGAAAACTCCAACTGCTGTTTGTATGGTCCTATAATGCAAACTATTAGTTACCATCACACGCAAAAATTTAAACTAATAGGTAAAGACACAACTATAATATTTAAGACTTGAGGTTGACACGTAACACAAACAATGATAGTCATAACCTACAATGCCATATTATACTAAAGGACAATGGAAAGTATAAAAGAATTTATGTTAGTTATGCTTTGTTAATTATTAATTATTGATAACAAAATATGCTAGATCATAAAAGCTGACTTCTTGAATAGTGATGCCTTTCTATAAGATTTGACAAGTAATACCTTAACAATGGAGAAGTGATCACCAACTCGATTCTCTTAGAAAGTCCTGTTTCTTTAACATGCTTGTGAAGATTGTCAACCTGTTATTATACCATAGAATCATTTGCAAAATCAAAAATTTTGAAATTAAGAGAAGTTTATAAGATTCTCTTAAACTTTGCAGGTTTATACGATGAAAATACTTAAAAGGACCATAAAGCTTGGTACCAATGATCATACGACATTAAGTGAATACCTGCTGCCAGCCAAGTGGGGTAAGGTGGGGATCAAAACAATCATAAGATAAGTATGCATCACGGTTCTTTTGCCCAACCACGTTGTGAATACCCTGAGCATGCCTCACCTGCAATCAATATTTAAAAAAAACGGTTACGCTTTCCATATTTAAAATTATATGATATGAATGCACATCCCTACGTAAAAATGGTTAAGTACTTTTTCTTTCACCTCTGTGATAGATATTTCAAATTTAAGTCCCACCTTTACATTTTAAATCACAAAGTGTGTGAAAACTCCTTATAGTGGGAATTGCATTTCAAATCATACTAATAATAGTTAATATGATAAATTCTCCCACAGAGGCATAACTAGAAGTTTTACAGTGAGTGAGCTAAATTTACCATAGAATGAAACTTTCAAATATTTAGACATGTTTTTTCGAATTTTTAAATTTTATTTGGAGATTTTAGGGCTTAAATTTATAATTAATTCATTGAATTTCTAGTATTAGGCTATAATTGTTGTTCTTTAAGACATAAAAAGGCCTACTACTTTTTTTTGTTTTCAAGAAACTTGGTAGGCTAAGCTTAAGAGTGGCTCCGCTGCTATATTCTCACGTACTTTTAACCCGATTGGTGTCACGTTTGAAGAAAAAAAGAAAAAAATCTGTGATATTAAAAGAAATAGAAAGTTGATACCAACCAGGTGAACCGTTTTACATCGGTGCGACGGATACAGACTAGTACCAGCTGGGGCATCCATATTATCTGCACACAAACTTAATGAAGATTCAAAATTACAAATTACAATTTCCAGACACAATTAATACGAAAAGCATGCAATGTGTAAAAATATGTTCATCCCTGCTCAGTCAAAAACCTATCTAATCATGAGTTTTGACTCTTTAACACAGAAACAACAATTAATTCAACTTTTTAAATCTAAAAAGCTATGGTCAGATATGAACAAACTAAAACACAATGTGTTTAGGTTGATAGACTCAAATGCAATTCTTTATTTTTGCAAATAAGAGAGATGTAAACATAAAGAACTTCTGAAAATTAGAATCAAACAGACCAATTGCTTAATAAAATATAGTGTTTGGATTCTGTCTATGTTTAAAACGAGTACATTTAATAATAACAAAAACTTCTTTTTTTGGATAATTAAGATTGGTTCAAAAAAATATCGGGACCAACCAGAATGGATTACTGATGGCACGACCCAAAGAGCTATTCTCATACGGGACGAATAGACCCACATGGGGGTGGGGGTCTACCCAAACAAATTGCTGGGAGAGGGGGGAGAATGAAGTAGTTTTACCGAGTGTAGAACCATGCCATGAGTCATGGGGCTATGGCATTTTTACCAAAGACACCAACAGCCAGCTACCATAGTAACAAAAACTTGTTCTACAGTCTTTTTCAAACACATGCACACTAAATTCTCCAAAAATAGAATTCAAGCTCGTGAAAACAAAACTCAATAAAGTATAGTTTTATTGTCTATACCAAAGAAAACAGATATGGTACGAAAACTTGTGCGGGCTCTTAGCTTGGAACTGATTAAAAAGAAAAAAAAAATTGTACCTGTCAAATTTTGGAAACAGTTGAAGACAATGTTGAGAGTGTGACATTAGGGAACATAATTAAGGTATATATAGGCATAGATTTGGCTGGTTATTTACTAGATCTAACGTGCACAATAACGCAAAGGATCAAACGTCTTTGTCACTCTTTTTGGTGAGTCAATCGCTGACAATTTCTCGTTTAGTTTACGTTTGTCGTGTAACACAAAATTAGTATACGGTATGATTGTTTGATCACCTTTTTGTTTACTCCTTGCTTTTTTACCGCCTATTGGTTTTGAAGTTTGAATGGAGAAACTTCCCTGAAAGCAACACTAGCGTACATGACACTTCTCTAGACTTTGAACTTTGAAGTTACTTTATTTGGTTATAAAATGATTATTCCATGCCATTACTTATGTAATTAGCCTATGTTTCTATAGAATTTTGCTATTATAGATTTATCAAATTAATGGGGTGGTTGTATTATTAACTTGATATCCAATTTTTTTTTTAAATGATCATAATCTAAAAATTAATTATAAATTAAAAGACAATAAGTATTTCCCATGATTAATCCATGTATTTGTAAAATTGTTGCGCATTAGTTAAATCCTGAAAGGTTGAAACTATATATCATTTGAATCAATTGAAAAACGTTGAATTGCTACCAGGTCCATTGAAGAATTGTTTGTTAGCAATAGAATATGAAATGAATTTGGACCATAAATGTAAAGCCCGAATCCAAGTAGACTCAAGTGATTAATTGAGTTTAAGTAAAAATTAATAAACGGACCCAAATTGAGTATAAACCCAAATTGTGTAATAATATTAAAGCAATTGGATAAAAGCCCAATTGGGTGAATTTGGTGGCAATGCAAAGAATAAAAAGAAAAAAAAAGGCACAAATATATATATATATATATATATTTATATTTATATTTTCCCTATTTGCTATTAGGGTTTGAAGCTTCATATAAAACATTATTTTTCTCTATTCTCAGCAGCCACTTCTCTCCCTTAAAAACTTTCATATATCATTCAAAAAAATTCTCTTCTCTATTAACAAAGTTAAATCGTCAACCACAACAATATTGGAGATTGATGTTTATTGTGAAAGTATTTGAGAATCAAGTAGGTTTTCTTCCATTTCTTTCATATTTTTTATTTAATATTAGAATTTTATGATATCTTTTGGTTTATGTTTGGAGTTAGTTCATAAATAAGATTAAAATTTTATGGATTTCTTTTAGAAGAAATAGAGGCTATTGGAAACTAATTTTGTTTCCTAGTAAATGTGTCAGATTAATTTAATTGTTTGACTAGGTATATGAAGGTATAAAATTATGAAAATTGGTTTGAATGATCCTTAGAATGCTAGGATATGTTCTGGAAACTTTCGTGATCATATGATAAATATGCAATTAATTACGAATTTTTTATCACCTCTAACTCAGTGAGATAAAAATCTGGACAACACTAAACTAGGTTGAATATTGAATTTTTTGGACTTGCGATTGATGTTATTTTAGTGTCATTGAATTTCTATATGAACAATATGAGTCCTCTGTAAGCCATTAAATTTTGAAGGATTTTTATAAAACAGTTTATTTTTAAAAATTTAGACATCAAGAATTGTTCAGTTTCGAAACTAATGCCGATACAACCTTAGTTTGGATTTGGAGATTGAAGTTGATGGGTTAGCAGAGGTATTTAAGGTTGGAAATTTTTATGGTATTTATTCTGAGTCTTTAAAACATACATATGAATTTCGAGACGATTATCTTTATATACAATTTATTAAAAATGGAGAAAGTATGCTACATCAATAGAGGTAGTGTTAACAGTGGAGAATTTTAATGGTATTTGGATTTGGACCAATTTAGTAAGTTATAATTTCCTATGAATTTATGAGTCTCGTTAGGTTAATAAGAGGAATTAAATTCGTAAAATTATTTTCTCTATTGGGATAAACGGAAAAGGTAAGTAAACCTTATACATTACCTTAATATATTATGTGTTCAACTTCAAAAAATATTTTGATCAGTTCTTTTAAACAATTAAATGAAACCTTTAGTTTTTCAATGTTAAGTTTAATTATATTTTATTTAAATAATTTTGCATTCTTAAATATATGTCTTTTTATATTGTTCAATTGTATTAAAAATATTGTCCTCCTATTTGAAAAATGCGATATATTTTATTAAAAGTATTCCTCCATCTTTGAAAAGTATGATATATATTATAATTGCAATTGTAATGAAAATGTTTTGGCTTATTTGTCCATAGTTCATTTAATTGTAATGGTCTAGGCATCGGGATTACAGGTGTCATAATTGTATCGTATTGGTCCAGCTGAAATATTTATTATTGCGCAACATTAATGGTATTGGCTCTGCACCGGGATTATAAGTGCTAATTGTATTGGTCCCGTATCGGGATTACAGGTGCTAATTATATTGGCCTCACACCAAGATTATAGGTGCTAATTATATTGGCCTCACATTGAGATTACAGGTGTAAATTGTATTGACCTCGCACCAAGATTATAGGTGTAAATGATATTACGTGACATGAGTCACTTCCATTTTATTTAAATTCGTATATGAAATGTTTTCTATTTTATTGACTTCGATTTTGAATATTGAATGTTTCCATATTGTATCGTTAAATGTTTTATTTGACATTACTATATTTACTGTTTTTCAATTACTATGAAATTACAATTTTATTATTATTGTAAAGTTATTTTACAAAATTTCAATATCTCTTTCTGATTATATACTACATTATAATGTATAATATTTACCTATTAAATTGATGACTCACCCCTTGTCTCTAGCATTTTTATAGATTAGTAGGTTTTAATTGTCTTGAGGGAGGACTTCGAGTTTCGATGTCTATTGGAGGAGGATTTCAGTTTTGTTATTATGTTTATATCTCTTACTATTATTAAAGAACCATTTAAGTTTATTTTAATGGTTAGAACTTAAATGTAAGGATTGATTTCGAATGATTGTAGAGATGAGTTATTTAAGAACTTTATTTAGGTATTAAAACAGATTTATGTTATTTACAAATAAAATATATTGTGAAATTTAAGTTTTACGGAGTATCATTTTAAATTCTCTGTTTTAGGATTTGGGGTGTTACAGTAAATTTAGTAAAGCAATTTGGGCACTAGGCCCGTTGGTAGGCTGCCTCTGGCATTATATAGGTTCAAACCTTATTTAGAAACGATAGATTTAACTAATATACATAAGAATTGTATGAATATATGGATAATGAAGATAAAATATTTTTTTTAGTATTTAATATTTAAAGTAAGGATTCTTTTAGATTTGAATCTAATGATCAGTAACCATCTCATTCAACTATATTGATCTTATAGTAGTAGAACAAAGAATAGATATATTAACACCACTTTAATACTATGCTCACACTCATTTTATAAGTATATCTCAATAAATATATATATATATATTTATTGAAAAAATAATTATAATGAGAGTCATTTACAAATATATATCAATAAAATTAAACAAATAATATATTTTTATCATGTGAACAAAATTTTTTAAACATTTTTTAGTGGGTCGTACTTATGACACAGATGTCCATATATTTTTAGTAGGGTGAAAATCTAAATAGCTAAGGCTTAGGTGTATGTGTGTGTATTTTTTCTTTTTTTGGTCTAATAAGTGAATAATATTGAATTTTACAAAAGACTAAATAATAATTAAAAACTGAATGATATATATATATATTTTTTCAATTGAAAACTAAATATAATTGATAAGTTGTTTGATTTTTAGGCCATAAATTTCTGAAGATGAATACCCTTTATTTATTTTTTTTTCAAATAAAGAAAACTTTTATAAATCACCCCCAAAAGGGAACAAACTACAAACATTAGTATCAAACCAACTAAGATCCTTCGAATGGGATAAGGTTAAGGACGTAAGTTTATATGTCAAAAGATTTCTATTTCAAGAAATGGTTTGACACTTACAAACACCCACGACCTTACAAAGAGTCTTTACATCATCAACAATAGAACTAGCTTCCCCACGACAAGGAACATTAGAATTAATAGTTGAAACTACATTCACAACATCCGCTTCCACCAAATTAACATACAGATTAGGCGAGGAAGCCAAACATAGACCCTCACGAAGAGCAATTAGCTCACCAATTTCAGCACTAAAGAATCCTTTCCACCGTTTCGCCATAGCAACCACAACCGAAGTCAGATGATTCCTCACAACAAATCCCAAGCCAGCAACAGCCACCCCAGGACGAAGAGCCACATCAGAGTTAATTTTCAAGCATCCAGGCTGGGGAGGACTCCAACCAGAGATTCAGTTGCAAGGGGGAACCTGAGAACTGGAAGAGATGGCCACCTTGGTAGATTGGATTCTTGCAGCAAGTCCAGCGTCTTACTCGTCACATCTTCAAGATTTATGCACATAGCCTACTGAAACTTGGAGTTTCGATTTGTCCAGATGCTCCACTTAATCTTACAAACCTCAGTAACCACCCCAGTCCCATGCTCCTGCCAAATGCCAACCAAAACAACCAAAACTTTGTGCAATCTAAACCTTTCCAAGATATTACCAGCCCTGAGAACACTCCAAGGCCATTGAGCAACCATTGAGCAACCTGGCACCAGAACTGCACGTGGGCACCATAATCTGAAGCCTCATCACATCCCTCGCAACTTCCTTCAGACAAAAGCTGACGACGAACCAAATTGGCCTTCAATGGTAGAGCTTCCATACAAGCTCTCCACCAAAAAAATCTTGACTTTAGGTGGAATATTGAGATTCCATAACACTAACCACCACTTTTGAAGTTGAGTCCCAGCAGCAGATGACTCACCCTCAACCAATCTATCTTTGACCGCCACTCTATAAGTGCTTTTAACCGAGAAAATGCCCTTTCCATCAAAAAACCACCTCCATTGATCCTGGACACCTCTAAAACTAAAGGGAATTGACAAAATCACCTCTCTATATCTATATGAAGCAACCAATTATCAAGCTTTTGGATACTCCACTGTCAGCTAAAAGGGTCGATAAGTTCTTCCACTTTTAAAGACAGTCCGCGGCTTTGAGAAACAACCTTGAACGAGGATGGTCTCAGAATCCACGCATCCTTGAACATATCAATATTCTGCCCATTTCCTACCCTCCATAACAGCCCTTTTACCAGAAGTTGCTTCCCCCACATGATAATCCTACAAAGATGATTTCCTCCATGCTTAAGATTTACCTGCAGGAAATCCTCTCTAGGAATTTACTTAGCTTTCAAGACCTTCGACACCAACGAGTCAGGATTCATCACAATTTTCGAAGCTTGCTTGACCAAGAGGGCCTGATTAAAAAGCTAGAGATCCTTAAAACCCATCCCACCCAATGCCTTAGGAAGACACAGCCTTTCCCAGCTAATCCAACTTATTTTATGCTTCCCATTCTTCATTCCCCACCAGAAGCTAGCAGCCAATGACCCTAACTCCTTGCAAAGACCTGTTGGCAGCTGAAAGGTGCTCATCACATATGTAGGAATCGCTTGCATGACAACCTTGATTAAAACTTCTTTATCAGCTTAAGAGAAAAGGTGGCTCTTCCAGCCTTTTAACTGATTTCAGACCTTATCATGAATCTCATTGAACGTCTTAGTTTTACTCCTGTCAACTACCGAAGGCAACCCCAAGTGGTTGTTGTGAGAACCTCCATCCTTCATTCCAAGTAAAGATTGGAGATCCTTTTTATAAGAAAGACTCATATTAGGACTAAAATAAATGGTAGACTTGTCCAAATTAATTTGCTGCCCAGACCCTCAACCATAGACTTCCAGGACCCCTTTAATTAGATGACAATTAGAAGGTTTTAACCTGCAAAAAAAGTACACTATCATCTGCAAACAAAAGATGACTTACAATAGGACCACATCTGCCACTCTTCAAACCAAAACCCCTCCCACCAAGTTCTACCTTCTTGATTCCACTGGAAAGGGCTTCTGCACAGAGTAAAAAAAGGTAGGGAGAACGGAGCATCTTTGCCATATCTCCCTAGAAGGCCTAATAGTCTCCACCTTGTTACCATTTAAGATAAAGGATAACTAAGAGGTCGATGTACACTCAAGCACCAACCCAATCCAATGAGCTGGACAACCCATCTTCTTCATGACAGCTTCTAAAAAAACCCACTTCACACGGTCGTAGGCCTTGCTCGTGTCCAATTTCATGGCCATAAAGCCTCTTGCGAGATTTATTGGTTGGTTAAATATGGGACTTTGATATCATTAAATTTTAGTATATTTTAATGGGCTTTAGTGCATTTAAATATTAGATTAGTTTTAATTAGAATTATTGAGCTGGACAATTAACTCCTTTAAGCCCATGTTTTGTTAAACTAAGTCCATATGGGTGTGTTAAACATGTGGGGCATGCATGCTAGGGTTAGAAAGTTAGGGTTTCATTTATTTTGCTTATAAAAGGCTTGATAAGCTTAAAAAACGAGGTGGTAGACTTTTGATACTAAATATTGAGTTTTCTCTCTTTATTATTTATGAACTTTGAGAATTTATCAAAGATTAACTCTTAATTTATCAACTTGATTTATCTCCCTCTTTCTTTACTTGTTCTTAAGAGTGATGTCTTTATTATCTTAGTTCGTGATTTACTAATCATTGAGTCAAAGTGTCTTTTTTTTTTTTCTTTTATTTGTGCCTAAATTAAACTTTCTTAGGATTATGTTTCAATTTGACAGTGGATGTCGTATCTTTATATACAGGATTCGTATCAAATAGTAAATAAAATATGTAGTTTTATTTAATTTATATATATTTGTGAAATATTTGTTTTATATCAATATCATGAAACATCTATGATTGCTTATGCAATTCCAAATTAAGTATATAAATGTTATATACAAGAGAATTTAGTTTGAGATTAATAATATAAAAAATTCGTCGAAAGCAAATAAAGTTAGGTACCTTGTTTATGGTAAATTTACAATTATAGTCCATTTCGTATCTGATACAATGATTTTATCCAGAATCATTTATGTGGCGATATGAAAATGAAGGCATCTCATATAATAGAGATTATATAAGACTAGATTACAATAAAAATGAATTTTTTATTAATATTTGTTAAACAAAGAAATTCATATTTATCGACTAGATGATTATATATAAATTGATCTAAATCCTAATTATTTTATGAATTCTTATTTGTGGAGTCATATCTTTTGATTTACATAGCTGAGACTATTATAGATTTACAATCAATAAACTTTATATTTTGAAACTTGATTTAATAATATGTGGCTAGGAACATTTTAAGCAATAATGAAATCTACTCCTTGCGAGAAGTAGATGAGTAGTTCTCTTAAGTGTTGATTTAGGTTTTAAACAATAAGAACACCTGACTTTCTATTTATGGGTAAACAGAAAAATAAATTCATAAATTGTTATTAATATATTATTCATTAGATAATCAATGGTATAATGGTACTTTCAAAAACAAGATATAATTGAGAGGTATAACGGACTTTATGATTTAGTTCTAATTACGATCTACTTGTGGATGATAGAATATGCAATGAATAAATCGATGGATACTGAAAAATTAAGATTGTGTAAAACATCCGTAATTTTGAGAGTGCAATATTTGGTTTTAAGCAGAGCAACTCTAAGGTTAATAATAGTAAATTATTTAATTAAAGATTTTTAATTAATAATTATGATATTATTGAAGCTTTAAGTTGTAGGTCTATTTGATTCTCTTGCTAGCTCATACTCACTGTAAGAAATGAGAAAAAAAAACAATATAATTGGAGTATCCAATTATATGTTACATGTGTAACACCATTACATTCATGGAATATTAAATAATATTGATTATTTAAATTAATAATTATTTAATTAATAATTATGAATTACTAAATATTTAAATATTTATCTGTAGAGGTTACGGGTTCAAATTCTTGTGACTATATAAAATAATTTATGATTTGAATCATTTAATTTAACAGTCATGAAATTTGAAAAAGTCAAAGTCAATTACTGAAAGATTATGAATTTCATCGATTTGGAAATTCAAAAGTCTAATCATGAATTAGATTTTCCAATTTGGAAATAGTATTATCTAGTTATGAATTAGATTTTCCAATTTGAAAATAGGATCATCTAACTATGAATTGGATTTTCTAAATTGGAAATTAAATATTCTAATTAATAAGTAAATATGTTTACTTGTCAAATTAAAAAACTTTAAATTGATTAAATATAAAAGAATATTTTATATTGAAAATCAGTTGATCAAATTTTGACTTGATCCATATTTTTCCTCATCCTAGCCGCATATCACAAAAGAAAACCAAAAACCCTAGAAAGAATTCTAGCTTGGTCGTACATCATGAATCAACAAAGAGAGTTAGTCGAACCCTTAATGGTTGTGTAGCCTTCATCGTTTTCTTTTTGTTACAAGATTTCTTTTGTAAAAAGAAAGTGAATAAATTGTTCAAGATTGTTGCCACACATGATTTCTTGGTAAAGAGTCATAGTGAGGAAGATCAAATGGTGAAAAAACTACGAATCAAAATAGATCAATTCAATCTTCTTGCAATGTAACATTCAATCTTATTAAATTTTTTAAATTATTAAATTATCATTACTAACATTGATTGGACATATTTTTGTTTGGAAAAAAAAAATTAAAATCTACGCGTCCGCATTAAATCATAATCCTTTTTTCCATCAATTAGTTGGTCTCTGGAGAGAGTCTTTACGGCTTGAGCGGTAGACTCGTCAAAAGAACTCCTCAAAGAAGATGCAAACTTGTTCATAAGGTACAACACACCAGACGAAAAGGAACATACTTCAAAGGTAAAGCCTCACCTAAGAAAGCGATAGTCTTTCTTTTATCTTTGGAAAGAGGAGAGGCAACAAGAACAGAAGCGTGTATAGGTTAGGCAGGCCTAGCATCTCCCTCTCCGAAGAGCTTGGGTCTCTAGTTGAGCCTTTCCTTCTCTTCCTATAAGTTTTGAACAAGTTAAACCAGAAATAAATCACAACATAATAAAGATTGTAAGTCTACTTATAGATAAAAGACAATGCTTAGATCTTGAAAGAAGGAAGAATAAAACAGTAGAGTAGCAGACAAGGAAAACCAAAAAGAAATCGAAAAAAGTGTAGTTTAGAAATCTTGGATACGAGTTACTGAAAAATGCAACTTTTTCTCTCTAATATAATCCCAATTGTACATTTGATCAAACTAATAATAATTATTAGAAATCTAATGGTTGGGAGGAAGCCTTGCATCAAATCTACATGGATGAAGTGAAACAGCGCCTTGTTCATGTATGCATTGCATTAATGGGATGCGACGATTACGATTGTTGGCTGACAACTATTGATCAGGTTGGGTTGCTCACGGAAAATTAATAAATGGAAGTTACTTCCACATAGTAATGGACATTTTTTTTTTTGGAAATAAATGGACATTCATTTTTTTTTTTTTTTTAAAAAAAGGATCAACGTTCATTCTATTTTTTACTTTTTAATCATTGAGACTAGTCTATAGAACTATCAAAACTATGTAGGATGAGACATAGGTGGTTCGGCCCAAAAAATAGCTCTCTCTCATATGAGAGAGGTCAGCCTATACAATAATGAGAGGGTGACCCACACAAAGTGAGAAGGTAGCCACATAGTGATTTTATTATTTGGGTGTCGAACCCAGTAAATTTAGCTACTACACAACATCTGCATTGTTACAAGGTTGTTCTAAGAGTGATAATGTTCTTTTAATTTTTAATTTTTAAAATTTCAAAATTATTAATTTGTAAGAACCTGTTGATTAGAATCCATTGGCCAATACTCAACCATATAATTTTAGTAATTTGTATAGTAGCCATGGTGAAGAAATTGTTGGGCTTGGCGGGGCCATGGCTCCCTAGGCCCATTGAAAAATTTTAACTTTTTAATAATTTTATGAGTGAAGATGTTTTCACCCTTTTAGAATTTGTACTCCCCAAATTTATATATATTTTACAATTCCAATATCATCCTCAAATCAAATTGTCAATATTATAATAAAAAACAATATAAATTTTTGAAGAAAAACTTCCCACCTTCGAATTTGTCTCTGTCTCTTTGCTACCATCTTTGTACTGAACCCCATCACCATCTTCAAACTCTCATCTCTTCCTCCTTCACTCTCTCTTCTCTCCACCACTCACTCTCTCACCTTCTGTTCTCTTCTCTGTACATCTACCAGATTGATCCCTGTAATTGCCAGCGACTGGCAACAGAGAATTACACCAATATAACCTAAAATATCACTACCGAAAACAACACAAATCACCCCCTCTCCTACATGTCATGCATATCCTCCTCTTCTTCCTCCTCATATTCATCCTCATCAACTTTGGCGTCCTGGTACTGTTGTTATTCAGACACCAAATCATTCATGTTGCTTTCCGCCTCTGTAAACTCCATCTCATCCATGCCTTCTCCGATGTACCAGTGCAAGAAAGTCTTTCTCCTGAACATAGCTGTGAACTGCTCACTCACACGACAGAACTTCTCCTGGATGGAAGTCGAGTTCCCAATAAACGTGGGCGCCATTTTCAAGCTAGTTGGAGGTATATCACAAACGGTTGATTTCACGTTATTGGGAATCCACTCCACAAAGTAGGAGGAGTTACCGAGTTGACTCTCGGTAGAAACACGGAGAAAATGTTAGCGCTCGTGACTCTGGCCATAATTCTCTCTTCTTCGCTTTTTCAAAGTGAAAACTTGGGATGCGGTTGGATTCGTTTTTAAACTTATGTTTTTGAAAAATATTTTAAAAAATTAAAAATATGTTTTGAAAATTACATTTTTAAAAACGATAATACATTTAGTAGCATTTTTGAAAATACATTTCGAAAACCAAAAATGATAAAAAATTATTTGATACTATTTTTAAAAATAGATAAAAACTAAAAATATATTTGAATAAAAACTGTTTTTAAAAATAATAATGTAACTGTTAGAGATGAATGTTTTTACTTTTTTGAGTTTTACTGTATAAAAAAAAATAGTTTTTGAAAATGATAAAAAAACAAAAAAAATCATTTTTTACTTTTATCTTAAGTTTTACTGTATATTTTTTAAAATATGTTTTTCATTTCTGAAAATATATTTTTAAAAACGATTGATAAACTTATTTTCGAGCGTTTTTTATTTTTTAAAATGAAAAACAGTTTTCCAAAGGTACCAAACACCACCTTGGTTTTTGCTTCTTTGTTTTTTATTTTTTGAAACCTAGTATGATTTTGCTTTTTTCTATTATTTAAAACTAAATAACTCGAAATGATTAAAACAAACACAATTGTGTGTTAATAATTCCCAGACAATTTTAAAACCATATTTGTGTTGCTCGTTGGGTGTGAGAGACGAAAGTAATTAGAGTGGATACATTTTTAAATTAATAGAAGGGCATATTTGGTATGAAGTGGTTGTGTTTACAAAAACAAACTTTTGAAAAAAATTAATAGGGTGCACAAACAAGGAGGGGTGCACATACAACTTTTGAGGGTGATAATATGGCCACTTTAATTTCATTATGCATTTTTTAATAAAAAGTACAAAATCATAAATAATTCGAAGTTTGATCCCCCACTGTTTTTTTGTTTTTTGACATGCCCCACCGTTTCATCAACAACAAGTGTGAACAATTAAAATTTTTAATTTTGATTATTATTGCATATAATTTTAATTTTTATAGTGGAAGAAAGTAATTAATTTTAATTTAATGTTTTCAAACAATAAAGCATCAAATTAATCAGTTTTTACTTTTTATTTTACTTTTGTGTTTTTCCTTTATAATAGGTTTCTAATTCTAACTCAAACTCTCCTCTTTTTTTTTTTTTTTTTCCTTTTTTTTTTCTTCTTTTTTGTGTTATTCGATCTCTCTTATTATTATTATTTTTTATAGTCACAATTTCAACCGACAACAGCCAATTGCTTCTCGATTATACAATCTAAGATATATAAATTAATAGTTTTAAAGATTCTTTGAGTATATTTATACTTTACTTTCCTTTTGATAAGTTTATACTTGAAACTTTTAACCTTCCTTATTTTTTTTTTTTCCATATACTAATTTGAATAAAATCATCCATAATTGCTTCTTTTTTTCTTTCCTACATCAAAATCACAAAGCAAAATTTAGGTTTGACATATCTAGATTTTTAAATCTTACTAATAATTGGATGTAGTTTGTGGCTTACATTGATTACTACATTTGGATTTATGTTAATTTTTCAAATTTCAACACTTAATTAATTGAATTTATTTATATTTATATAACCATTCGAGGATGTAAACATGGAGACATGATAATAATCAAAGAGCAATTGTAGTAAACAACGAATGAAATTATGAATGAATAAGAACAATTGTAATTGAAATTATGAATGAATAAATAACAACTGAAATTGAAAATACTTTGTAAATACAATAAATTCAATATACAAGTACGTGTTGTGTTTCCTCAAGTGCAGACCAGGTGAAGGTATCTATTCAGAATTACCCCTGGAATTTACCTCTGAGGGTTCCAACTATATACTTGTAATTGATAATACAGATTTGGGACATACTGATAGATGAGAAACATTTAACATTGATTTAAATACGAAGTACAACAATTGAAATTGAAACTTACAAGATATTGTTCGCAAATGGAGATAATAAAATTTTACAGAAAGGGAATGGTACTAATTCAGAACTTTTGTTCAGCACATGAACTTGTTCTGAGACTTAGGATTTTTTTTTCTACTGAAAACAACCTCCACCTCTCGAAGAAGGAGAGTTGTCAATTTATATTATCTGGACTCTAGTTAACTAACTAAGGTATTGTCTAAACCCTAGTTAACCAACTATGGTTCAGGTCCCATGGTGACATGATTCCAGCTTTTCCGAGAATATCGGTAGTGACTGAAGGAATCAATACACATGCTGTCTGTGGGGAGTAATTATATCGTCAGGCATCTTCATTATGGTAAATGGGAGAGACTGGAAGAAGCCCTGCACATGGCGTTGGTCAGGAATATAATGGTCAGGCATCTTCACATGGCATTTGTCTGCTTCTGGTGAATGGGAGGGACTGGAAGAAGCATTGCACATGGCGTTGGTCAGGAATATTTCACCGAAAAGTCTTTTGTCATCTTGTGTCTTGCTTGTCAAGTTATCATGACCCGTGAATGCAGGAGAGTCATAATTTCTGGTATGAAGCCAGGTCACAACCAAAGAGATCTGGATTGATATCTTCGAGTCATTCTTGGTCATCATTGTCTTCACTTTGTTGGGAATCCGACTTGGTTGAGGAGGAAACTGTTGGCAGGAATTCTGTCATTATTGCAAGCAACCTCTTCTTTGGATTTAGCTGCTCCCAGTCGTGCTTGGAGCTAGGATTTGGAGAGAAGAAATTGTTCTTGCTCTGGTTTGATGGTGGGAGCCCGACAGAGTGCAGGGTTATCCGCCTAGGTATTGTTTGACTGCATTGTCGTCAACCTTTAGAGAGGTTCATACCACTCCACCACTTTGATCATATATTGTCTTCCAAAGTATGGGACCGTAAAATTTCCAATTTGCCTATCTTGAATTTGATAGTCCAGCATCAGAATCCAAGTGAGGCTGAGATGCTTATAAAAAATCAAAAGGATTGGAAGAAATTCTTGATCTTTTGGGACCACCAGCGTGGGTTGTCCAGTAATCAAAGCCTCGTTTGACTGGGGGAGGAAGAAAATCAATTGTTGGCCCACATTTGTCCCACCATTCGTAAAACCAATGGGGTAAATCTACTAGTTGAAAGTTCTTGTCAAAATAAAAAAACCATGATTTTGAGTTTGAAAAGTTTTGTTTATAAAACGTACGGTACCACGCATCCATATAGTCCCAATAGGTATAACTTTGGGGTATAAAGACTTGTGATAAAGTTTTGGCAGTATTTGGGTTTCCCCATTGCCCTTGGGAAATTATTTTTCTAATTTTTACTTTTGAAAATGCTATTTTGGCTGGATTGATTTTGTCCGCAATAGGTTGAAGACCTATTGAGTCTGAATCCACCAGAATGAATTCATAAAATTGTTGAGTTTTGTGGGAATTTTCATATAAACGAAAATGTTGATTTGAAAGGTAATGGTCAGCTAATCGTTTGGGCTGGTTCAGATTTTGTTCTGTTAACATTGAGGGTTCTAGAGGAAAAATCCTCTCAAAGTATGGTTTGTTAACATAGGTGAATTTTGGTTGGTTGACCTGTGGGAAAAGTAAGGCTTTGTTGGCAGGTTGTTGGGTCAATGAAGTTGAGGCTGCATTTTTATATGTATTTGTCAATGAAGTAATTGGGCTGAAACGATTCGTCAGGTCTAAGGGGGTAAGGAGTTTTTGTGGGAATGTTCCTAGAGGAACCAATTGACTCTGTGGAGATTGGCCTTGGGTTGATTGAGAAGTTTGGGCCATGGAATAATTGGATTTTTGGGTGTAGGCAGGTTTGTCTTCAATTTTTGGGCTAGTGATTTGTTGTGTGGAGGTCAAAATCTGTTTTGAGGCCGAAGCCCTTAATTGTACCTTTTTTGTTTCACCCGAAGATGCCGGGCTATTTTTGTCTTTTCCTTTGGAAGCAGTAGAGCGGAGGTTGGCACTCATTTTCTTCCCTGTAAGAATTCTCTTGTCAAAAAATCAGGCAAAGAATTCTGGTTTCCATTGATATGTTGGATCTCAAAATCAAATATTGATAAAAGGGCTTGCCATCTGGCAAAGATTTGTTTAGAAGCAAGATTTTTAACATCTTTTTGTAAAATGAACTTGGCAGATTGACAATCAATTTTTAAAAGAATTTTTGATTGATCAAATCATCTTGAAATTTTTGAATAGTTAAAACAATTGCTAAAATTTCTTTTTTGACTGTAGAATATTTGCTCTGAGTTTCATTCCATGTTCCCGAGAAATACCTAACTAATGGTCTTGGCCTTGAATGGTTTGCGTCAGTATCCCTCCATATCCTATATCAGAGGCATCTGTTTCAACTATTTTGGGTGCTAATGGGTGGCAAATTGTAAGACAGGGAATCCTTTTAACCTGTCTTTTGATGGACCTGACTATGTTGGTATGGTGTTCAGACCATACTGGAGGGTTTGATTTTAGTCTATCAAACAATGGCTTACACATTGGTCGGATATTCTTACAGAAATCTGCAATATAGTTAAGACATCCTAGAAATCTTTGTAATTGGGTTTTATCTTTGATGACATCAGGAAATTTATCGGTGAAATCAAGACTTCTTTGAATTGGAATGATGGTTCCATTGTCGATATTATGGCCTAAGAATCTGATATTTGTCTGTAGAAGAACTATCTTTGGGGCCGAGACCACTAATCCATTGTTCTTGACTATATGAAGGAAAGTATTCAAATGTTTCCAATGTTGGTCAATATTGTTTGAGAAGACTAAGACATCATCTATGTAAACTATTATGAATGATGAGTAGGGGTTAAAAATATCATTCATAATGGATTGGAATTCTGATGGGGCATTTTTAAGGCCAAAGGGCATGACATTCCACTCATATTGGCCGAATGGTACAGTAAAGGCTGTTTTATATCTATCTTTGTCAGCTATTTGTATTTGCCAAAATCCTGATTTCATATCAAATTTGGACATAATAATAGCACTATGAAGTCTTTTAAGAAGGTCGGATTTGTTAGGAATAGGGTACCTAATCCATTCTAAAGCTGCATTGAGTGGTTTGTAATTTATGACTAATCTTGGTACTCCTCTCTCGATCTCAGAGGCCTTTTGGACATAGAAAGCTGCACAACTCCAGGGGGATTTGGACTTTCTTATTAAGCCTTTTTCTAATAATTCTTGTATTTCTTTTTGACAGAATTGTAAGAGGGCGTCATTCATTTGTATTGGTCGTGCTTTGGTGGGGATTTGTCGCTCATTGAAGTCCTTCCGATAGGGAAGTTCTACAATGTGTTTTTTCCTTTTCCAGAAAGCATTAGGAAAGGAGGAGCAGACTTGAGATTCTAATGTTTTACGAAACTTGGAGAATTTGGTGTTGTATTAACGGATTTTCTAATTGTTGCTTTTGTCGTTGGTATTGAATATCATGTTGTAGATAAGTTAATTGTTGTTGTTTTCTGTCTAAGGATTGGAATGGCTTTGTCTATGGAAATTGAATTGGTCTTTAGGAGGTCTAAATCTTTAGTTTGCTTAGGCATTGAAAATTCGAACAGTAGCTCTTTATTCATGTAATTTGTAATTATTCCTTTGTCTGTTACTTGAAAAGGAGTAATTAATTCCAGGAAAGGTGTTCCTAGGATGACTGTTTGTGTTAATGTTTTAACCAATATAAATGGCATCTTATAACAGACACCTTGATTACAGACCTTGGCTGATGGTAACTTATATTTAATGTCAAGAGGTGTTTTGTTAGCTCCATAAAGGAGTTCAGAAGTTCTTTTAAAATATTTGGTAGGAACTAATCCTTCTTGGATACAGTTTAAGTCAGCTCCTGAATCTATTAGGGCATGTTGGACTTCTAGGACATAATTATCTTTTATTCTTATTTGAAGACTGCAGTACCATTTTCGAAATGTTACTCTCTGAGTGAGATTTATAAACAGATGTTCTGAGATTGGTTCAATTTGATCTTCGTTTTGCTCAGTATCTGAGCTAAAGGAAGATGGTGATATGGTCTTAAGACTTGATTTTTCTTGGAGGACTTTTATTGTTAATTTTAGTTCCTTTATCTCGTTTTTAATTTGTTTTACTTCTTGTTGGAGGTCACTAATAGTGGTCTTTTTAGGTTTGAACCTAGAAAGGACATCTTTGTCAAAGTCGATTGGTTTAAAAGGTTTTTTAATTTTGCTAGTACTGGAGCTAGCTTCATTGTCTAAGTTTGTAACCATTTCCTTAAGGCTAGCTAATTGTTTTGCCTTTTGTTCTGGATTGCTAATTTGATCTATTAATTCTATCCAATTAATTAAATCTTTTTTCTCTAGGACACAGATTGTTTTCACAGAACTATCTTTGTCTCTACAATTACAAGCTTGTTTGGCAATACTGGTTGATTCGCTATCACTATAGTCTACTGAAGAATCAGAGAGGGTCCAAATATCGTTATCAGTTTGGATATTTTCTGATTCAGTAGAACCAGTATCAATAATATTCATGATTTGTTGTTTAACAGAGTCTTCTATTTCTAAGTCTTGGATTTTCTTTTTCAGTTCTGGGCATTTGTTAGCATAGTGACCTGTTTTTCCACATTTGTAACATTTATTAGATTGTCTTTTGAATGGTCTAAAAGATCGGTTTTTCCTATTTTTATTGTAATAGTTATTGTCTGGATTTCTGGGGTATTTTTTGTGTCTTTTATAAGGTGGGTAAGTTTTGTGATTACCTTTCTTTTTTCTGGAGGATTTTTTAATTTTGTCAAAGCCAAATTGATCACACCAAGATCCTAATTCCTTATGGGTCTTTTTCCTATCCTTTTTGATTTGATCTTGGATCCTTAGGTCGTTACATAATTGTAATCCCGTTACTTCTATTGCCTGTATTATTTCTCCATAGGTCATGTTTTCTATATCTACTTCTAACCAATTGTCTTCAGATTGTAGGGTTACTATTTTGTCTCGAACTTTGTTAGCGAATAATGTTGGTAATCCTGAAATAAATTTTTCTTTCCAATATGCTGCATTACTATCCGTTCTTTGCATTACTCTTGTTAGAAATACGTCTTTATACCATTTGAATTCTCCTAAGGTTTTACACCTAAGATTATGGAGTTTGGATAATTGTCTTTCTTCTAAGAAATTTGGATTTCCTATGAAATGCAATCCTATGGTCGCGATTAGTGTATTTAAAGCATCTGGTTCTCTGGGATTCCTATCTGGTAAGTTTAGTCTTGTCGCATTTAAGATTTCATTTCTTTGTATTTCACTAAGATGGTTATTCCACCATCCTGACAATTGTCCTTCAAAACCTAGAGTAATCATTTGGGCAGCATCTTTTTGTGATAAATTTTGTTTTTCTATGTAAATTCTTCCTACAGTATACATTTGTTTTAAAACAGTCATTGTCTGGTAATGGGCTAAAGCATCTATATTCCATTGGTAACAGGCATTTCCTGTATAGGCTCTATAGGGAACAAGTTCTTCATATTGTAAATCAGGGGGTGATGGCTTAGGGTAATATGGTTTCTCTTGTTTAGTGGAATTGTATATTTTTTGGACAAATAATTCTGCTTCAGATATTTTTATGTCATCCTGGTCCGTGGAATAGTCTGAATCTGTACCTTGACTAATTGTTTCATCTAAGGTCAGGATATTAGGATTATTGCTACTGCTAGGTTCGTTTTTGAGTTCTGCTAGTTTGTCATCAATGGTTTTAAGAATATCTTGAGTGTCAAAACACTTGCCTATTCCTGTTGGTTCAGGGAATAATGGTTGGGAACTTATTCTAGCCGGTTTGGAATGTTTTAGCCTAGGTGTGCGATTGACCATTTCTAATTGTTCTATTTGCAGTTTGAGTTGTCTGTTGTCAGTTTGAGATTGAAGCTCTAAGCGATCTAGTTGTTCACCTATAGTAGTCAAATATTCATTAGCGAAATTATTTTGTTTTATGATTATGCCGGATTGGTGTTGAGTAGCAGGATCTGTTTTGGACAGTTCTTCTGGAATAGTGGCAAAGGGGGTGCATGCCACAGGAATTTGGGATTCTGTTAGGGTTTCAAATTTTTCTTTTAGAGGATGGTTTGACTTATGAATGCCTTTACTAGTCTTATAATGTTTTGGAGGTTTATCAGTTAGTGTATTACATTGTCTTTCATATGTATGTCGATGTTTGTACCAGATAAAAAAGGGTAGGGTTTCTTGGAGATGTTTGACAGTTTCTAACCATCTCACCCTAAACTGGGCTCTCTTCTTTTCGGAACATGTGTTTTCATAATGGTCTCTTTCTTCCTTGTTTATGGAGAAATAATAATCTTGTAACAGGAAATCAAAGTCAACCTTGTTGGTGGAGATGACATTGATCTCTGCACAACATTCAGTTTGGACTTGTGATTGGGTGGGAGAGAAATGTTCCTCTTCTTCTATTTGTCTATTGTTATGTATGGGTCTAGCTATTTGTTCCTCTGTTCTATAGATCCTATTGGTCAAATTACTATAATCTCTAGGTAACGTGGGCATAGATTGTTTACTAGAATGACTTCGTAAAAGAGATCTAGCCGTTTGAAAGGCTGTAGAGGTCGGACTATTAGGTCTAGAGGTATTGTAATGTGAAACAGAATGTCTATGGCCGAAGGATATTCCCAAAGATCCATCAGCATAGTTTCTGTGAGACGTTAATGGTCTTTCAGGAGGGAGTTGAGTATTGGGGGCTTGATTCTTTTTGATCCATTCGTCAGGAAACTTAATTTGATGCCATCCTAATGGTTTAGGTACCAAGGGTTGGATTTGTTTAGAGGCTACAAAGGACATGATCTGATTTTTTGGTATATTTGGGCGGATAAAGTTGGAGACAATTCCAGTATTCATAACCCTATAATTGACGTTGTAAATCAGTTTGTAAGGACAGGATCCTTTTATAAAATTATAATTGTGGACTTGTATATCAACCTTTAGACATAATTCTTTATGGTCATCTGCTTTTAGGGCAATACTAAAGTCTGGAAAGCAAACAAAGTATACTGGTCCGTATGTGAGCGTTGTTTCTAGGGCTCCATGGATGGATTCCATGTAATCCTCTATTCTAGCATCTCTCAATACAATTAACATTGAATTATTTAGTCCTAATTTTGACATTGGTTTCACAGCTAATTGTACTCCTCCTATGTGGAGATCGGTGTATCCTAATTTAGCATAATAATTTAGACTGTTTTTATTAAGCAGGTTGGTCGAGAATGTATCGGTGATGAATTTGACATTTATTTCTTTTAGTTTGTTACCAAGAAGGCTTTTAAAACTAAAAACGTTTGATGGTTTGTAAATTGTCTTTAATTCTAGTTTTGGTAATTTCCAATTACTAAGTTCCTGGTCATTCCAATTTGTTTCATAATTTACTACAGATTGAGCTTCTTCACTATTTTCATGGTCTGGATCTACTCCCCTAAAGATCGGAGTTTCTGACATGGTTGTGGGATTAACAAGAGATAGAATTGGTCTTAATCAAACCTATGGCTCCCAGTTCAAGGATTTACACAACCAACACCTCTTATTGGGCTTACCGGTCTACCTTCCTAAGGCTTCACCTAGTATTTGACTAAAAACAAGTTTATCTAATGCTTTCCCCACAAACATAATCACAGGCTCTGATACCATTCGAGGATGTAAACATGGAGACATGATAATAATCAAAGAGCAATTGTAGTAAACAACGAATGAAATTATGAATGAATAAGAACAATTGTAAAATCATATAAATATAAATAAATTCAATTAATTAAAATGTCGACCTCTTTCAGTCTTCGGCATAAAAATAGTCCATTTTTGTTACATTTTTCTATTTTAGTGCACTATTTAAAAAATTGTTCTGTTGTAGATATCTGCTATTACTGCTCCATTAGCCTTCAGAAGCTCAGTAAGAAGTTCCCAAGGTGACATGATATTCTATAATTAAATTTAAAAATTGAGGAACCAAGCAGTCATTAAGCTTTTCCAAATTCTGATTGCTTTTACATTTTGCAAGCATCATGTGTACACTAGAATCGTCAATCCCATTGTCAAATGACAAAGGGTTAGTGTTCTTCTCATTCATATGCAGAAAGTTGTGGCTTCTGAAACCAAAATGGCGAATTGTTGTTATCATCATCTTGTTTTGCATCTCATTGAATGCTCTATTTCAAGTTTATAGTTCCCGGACTTGGAGATGCAGGAGACCGTTGTTTTGGTACATAAAATCACTCATATGATTTCTTGAAGAAAAATACCCTATTCTGGATTGGTGTAGCCAATTCCCAAGTTGAAATTGTTTGCAATTTTGACGTATTGAGTCTTTTCATCAATTAAGTAAGTTTTCTTGATTTTGTACTCTTTATTATCTAATGACAAGTGACGTTATGTTGTGAAGTTTTGGGATATTCCGATTGATATTATTGCAATGTCATATTGGATTTGGCTCAAGTACATTTTGTTTTGCTTCAATTTGAATAGTTTTTCAAAATTGAAAAGTTTGATTTGGAGCATTGGTTTGGTTTCAAAACTTATTTCATATGGCATTTTTTAGCTCTTATAAGTACGATTTTTTATGACATTTAGTGGAATGCATTAATAAACATCAATCTTTTACTGCATACTTCATTAAGACATTTTCATAAATCTCGTGAAAGGGTTTTTACGACATTTTTTAAAGCTTGTAAAACGTATTTTTTCTTGTAGTGTGATTATCAATATATTAATTGTTCATCTTAGGTTTAACGTATTTTGTCAAAATTAAGTTTAATTTAATTTCATATTTAATAAAATTCTAAGCAAGCAAAATTCATGAATTTGGCATAAAAGAGGTAAATTTTAGAAATGGTAAGAAAATTTAGTATAAATTCAATCATAGATGATGTTTTTTTTTAAAGAAAATCATAGATGATTTTGGAGATTTAAATAGTGAATAATTCTATTTTAATTATATATAGTGAAAATTTTCATTTATAGTTGAGATGATGACAATAGTTTATTATTATAGATATTGGCATACCTTTTAGTTTTGATATGTTTATTTTATGTTGACATCTTAAAATTAGTCCCTTGGGCCAAAATTCTGGCTTGGCCCCTTATAGTAGCTTGTTCTATATAAAATTGGGTTATAAATCAACAATGAAGGGCAAAAATTATGTAAATAAAAAGGCACATTACACAAACGATCCCGAAATTAAGCAGAATTGTACCCATATGAAATTTTTACTCTTTTTTACTCTTAATTGCACAAAGTTCCCTTGTCTTTTAGTGGTAATGTCCAATTTCCCTCTTGAATTTCTTTATTTAAAAAAAAAATAATAATGGAAGAGATTTAATATCCTTCGGCCAACAACTTATCCACCATTCAAAAATATTTTATTTTTAAAAATCGAAGTAATCCTTAAAAAAAAATATAAAGTAATTGAAAAAATCAGATCTAGAAAACCAAGATCTTTCAGATCTTTTTCAACCAGTAAACTATTATTTTGAAAAACTTTTCTTATAAAATAAAATTAATAATTGTAATGGCTATAGATCTAGGCCCAATATCATAAACCCACGAGCCAATTGAACAATGGTCCAATATGTAGATCAACGTAGGCTCATAGGCTCATAACTTAACTTGTAGGATGACCTAGGTTTACATTTCCTCATATGGATTGGCCTATCAGTCAAACGACTCAATTTACCCAACTTAGAGTAAATATACCCTAAGTAGAACGACTCTTGGGTTTGATCGACCAAATTCAACATAAGCATTAACTGTTCCTATTGGTTAGTCAACATGACATCGACCTAAGGTTCATAATCCAACTCCAACTCTTCCACCTCAAGTTCAATTGCACTAGGACTCAACCATCAACAAGATACGGTATAATCCAACTAGGATTAACCTTTATTCTCTCCGATAATTTAGGGATGACTGTGACCATCCTTAATTCTACTCTAATTTGAACTCCTAAGTCTACTAAAATTAGTCTACCTTTGACTTACAAGAACATCTCGCCTATAAAAGGGTCTACACACTTTCAAGTCGGGACATCCTATCTCTTAAACACTGTCATGCTATCGAATTGCCACCAGACTTCTTTGAAATCTAATTTCAACTACCCTTAACGACGGAATTCTCATGATACCGTCCATATTCTCACCCAACACATTCATTCCTTCGACAAGCTCAATCAGATTCACCAACACGACGCTCTCAATCACTTGGTACGATCAATCTAGTGTTGGACCACCATTGTCTTGGATCATCAATGTAGTTTTATCCAATAATCTTGATCCACCTCACCGCTTTGACTTCCACCTACATTGCCTCATAGCCTTGCCATCCGATCTACACTGTCAGATAGTACAGATTGCACATATTTCTGCCTCGTTTAGTGTTTTCTATTCCCTTTTATGTTCAACGTACTAACTTAAGCATCGGATGGTATTTGATCGGCACCTCACCGGCGTCAAGATCATCCACATTTCTTTTTTGGTTTGTACAGGACATAGATTGCTAGATCTTATAAAGTCGATGAGACCCATTTTCAATGGACATATTGTAGTTTGACCCCACTATAATAACAAAATGTTGGATCTTTTCAAATATGAAAAATTACTATAATGAGTCCTCTTTTACGGATCAATTTATATTTTTCATAATTGTTATTTCTAAACTGAATTAATAGAATTTCGCGATTACGTCAAGATAAAGAGGTTCTCAACAAAGATGAGATGGATTTCCATCTCTATTGTGGAGATTTTCTCTATTAGTGATGGAACTTATCTCCATCACTTTTTTTAATCAATAGTATCTTATTTTGTATATTGTTTTTTTGGATTTGTCTATTAATTTATTGAAATTTTGGCTTTGAATATTTTAAGGACTTTTTTTTTTTTTTTAATAGAAAAACTAAGGGATTTGACATTAAAAAAAAAAAGAAAAAAAAAACTAAGGGATTTGATTTGTTCTTGGGCTGATTGAAGAATTGAGTTTTCGGATTGGACAAAAAATTCCCTCTAATTTTCGTTTCCAAATGCTAAATAATGAAGTATTTTCTTTATTAATTATTCTATATATTTATTAAGAAAACCATTTAGAAAATTACAAAATAAAAATATTAAAGTAAAAGTAGGGTCAATTCTGACTTTTAATATAAACAAGTCAGTTCACGGTAGAGCATCAACCATAGGAAATAAGTGTACAAGTTCCATATGATTGCAATTTCCGTCCATTTCCATTTTTTCTTAAATCAATCTATGAAGGGATAATCCTATTTCCCCTATAGTTTGATAGAATACCAAAATCTCTCAGTATTTTGTAAAATCATTAATTTTCCTTATCGATTTATTAAATAGATTAAATACCATTTATAATGTTTGAAATATCCAAAAAAACCCATTTATATTAAAGTTGACGTTAAAAATCAAAATTTGACCGTTACTGTGGAAGGATAAAACTACAAGAGTAATTTGGTCCTTCCGATTGTTTTAGTAACAATAGTGATGACAGGATGTAAAATGCAATTCTCTAAAACTACTGGGGAGTCATAAGCGGTTATGTTAAACTTATAAGAGGGAAAGCGGGATTATTCCATCCATAAAAAAACACAAAATTAAAAAGAAAAAACTTCATTTTAGTCCATGAGGTTTTTAAAAATGTCAGATTTTTAAAACTCATTTGAAAACAACTCTTTTTATTTCTAACTTTTCCAAAACTCTTAAAAAAAATCAATTCCGTCAATTAATTGATGGTCAACATTAACAAAATACGTTAAAAATATTTTAGCCTTTGATGGTTGTTAGTGACATATAAATTACCGGATTATCTCTATAAAATAATGAATTTATAAGTTAAGTTATCTGAAATGTCCATAAATTGAAGTTATTAAATTATAATCTAAATTGCTTAAAGTCATTGTTAACCATAAGTTACTATGAATTTTTTTGAAGAATTTTGTAAAGTTAGGGATTAAAAGAACTGTTTCCAAAAGATTCTTAAAAACCTGATATTTTTCGAAACCTCAGAGACTAAAACAAAGTTTCCTAAAGATAGAAAACATAAATAAATTGGTGTTTTTTAGAAAAAGTCATTACTAAAAGGAAAAATACGTTTTTAGCTCTTTTATTATACAAATTTATTTTTGACCTCTCAAACAAACTAATTGCTCCTTATGCCCAGATTACCCAAATTGCACCTAAGTATTTTTCACTTTAAAATTCCCTTTTAACCTTATTCGAAATTACCAAACTACCCTTCTTCTTATTCTCTTCTCTTCCATAAAATTTTCACCTCTTCCATTGTGTACAATTTTTTCTCATCCATTGGAGATTGTTTATGCACCCATTAAAAGTTGTTTGACTCTAAAAAACACACATTCAAGTTTTTTTGTCCCAACAAGTCCTACATTCAAATTTTTCTTCAAGATTGAAGGCATGTATTTGTTGTTGGTTGGTTGTCAAATTTTTTTGTTCACATTGTTTAGCTTTAGATCGTAAGAGTGATTTTTGGTTCTGATTTAAGCTTATGTAAGTGAGATCTGCAAAATTGAAGGAAAAAGGGATTGCAGTTTTCTATGATTTACCGATTTTTGTGAGTCCACATAACCCAAATCGGTTTATATTTACTCACAAAATCCAAATGGGTTTTTATGATATCACATAAACCGAGTCGGTTTATGTGATATCACAAAAACCGATTCAGGTTAACTGATCTCACAAAACTCAATTTTTTTTTTTCTTTTCTTGTGTTGTTGATCATATGTGGTTATGTTTAGTTGGATTTTTGTGAATTTGACACATAAAATTATTAATATGATGAGAGTATGGGGGGAGACTAATTTAATTTCTATTAAATTTTTATAGAAATGGGTGAAGTGACAATAATAGTCAAAGGCAATGGAGAGTAGAATGAGAATAACTATATTGAGAGTGAGATGTTCATGATGTGGGTCCTTAAGAATGCCAATTTTTCTCGATTGGTGGACTTTATTTACATAGTGACTGACATTGATAGAAGAATATGGAACATCTGTTTGCATTATTTACTCCGAGCTAGGGGAATGTTCGTAGTTAAAATACCTATCACTACCAATCTTAGTATCCGGGGTGTGATTTCAAATAAAAAAGTTGATTATAGAGAGATTTATGTTGACAAAAATGTGAGAGATTCTAGAGGTATTAGCCCTACTATCCCTTTATTTGCCATCAACTTAATAGGAGGGTTAGGGCATATGGAGACATTTGCGGATATAATTGTAAGTCCGACTATGGCTGAAGGTCAAAATTGTTTTGTTTTTTGTAGTGGTAGTAATCAAGTTTCAGCTTCTGTTGCCGCATTTACATCCATAGAAAGTCTAATGTGTGACATTGATTTTGGCTAAAATGATTGTGATGATGAAGATCGGGATACAAGTAGTGATGATGATGAGACATTGAACACCGAAGATGATGATGAGAAAACTAGAGTTGATGACATTGAAATTGGAACTAATGCAGAAAATGCAGAGTATCCATAAGTTAGATTTTCGGGTTCATAATTTGAAACAAACCCATCACAATCGTACTGGATTGTTCCTCGTGTAGATTGATAAGAAATTGAGGCTACTTCAACAGTTATGTCTACTTTTATCCGACGTGATACATTATATAGAAGTGCATTTTTTTTATAGTAAACATGAATTGAATATAGCCATTGGAAAATATGTTCTTGATTCCACGTATCAATGTAACGTTAGACGTTCGTGCATGGTTCGATATGAGGCCGATTGTAAGGATCTGACCTGTAGCTTTGAGGTTTGTGCAAGATGTAAAAGAGTGGTTCGAGTATGTGTACAAATATCTGTCGGAACACATATGTTATCAAGACGCCTTTAAGTCATATAGGCAGACTGTGAAGACTGTTGTCATAACAACATTATATCAAAAAAAATGTAGGGCTTGATAGTATTACACCTCAAGTTTTGATTACAGAAATGTTAGAGCAGTATGGCGTGTAGATCATGTATGCTAAAGCTTGGATATCTTTACAATATGCAAAAAAGCTAGCATATGAGAAAGTGGATGAGTAATTTCAGTAACTTACTCGATACTTTCACATGTTGAAAGAAACAAACCCCGGTACAGTGACGACAATTAAGATGGATGAAAACCATCAGTTCTTATATTCGTTCATTGCACTTGGAGCCTCAATTGAGGGTTTTCGGTCTTACATCAGACCAGTTATTGCTATTGATTCCACTCATTTGAAAGGTGAATATAAAAATGTGGTTTTTGTTATTGCATGTAGAGATGGGCAGGAGATGATTTATTCCATCGCTTTTGGATTTGGTGATGAAGAGTCAGATACTTCATGGACTTGGTTTTTAAGTAGATTGTGAGAGATTATTGGTAGGACACAACATTTGCCATCTGATTTGATTATCGTATTTAATCGTCATAAAAACATTGCGAATGCGATGAGAATAATTTTTTTGAAGTTCTACATGTGTTTTGTTTCTTCCACTTGAAGCAAAACTTGAAGAAACACTGTAAAAAGCAAAGCAAACATATGTGATAGATATGTTTTATCTTTCAGCATATTGTTATAAAAGGGATGAATGTGATAGATATTTGGAACAAATTCGAAGGGTATGTCTGAAAATGTATGAAAAATTGATTAATATTGGAGTGACAAAGTGGTCACGTGCATATTCTCCCAAAAGAAGATATGATATGATGACTACTAACATTGCAGAGTCGCTCAACAAATGCATGATGAAAGCACGTCGACTCCCAATAACAACTACACATGAATATCTGAGACATATGCTATAGAAATGGTACAACGATATATGTGTTCATGCTGAGAAACTCAGATCTTCGGTTACCAAAATTGTAGAGGATCATTGAACTCGATGGCTAATGAATCGATGAGTGCCACGATATTTACCATTGAATAACCGATCAAGTTCGGAGTTGTACATAAACTAGGCGATAGGTTCGTTGAGCCTTTGCGCAATCATGCAATTATTGTTATTGAGACCTAGATCAGTTGTCATGTCATCACGCAATTGTTGTTTCCAGGTATAGTAATTGTGCTTTATTATTTTTTGTTATTTAATGTCATATAGTAACATTCTACCTTTGTCATATATATCAAGTTCAATGATGTTCACTATTATATTATACACTTTGTCATAATTATTATAGCAAAAAATAATTTAAAGTTGTATATGCATGTTCAATCAATTCTATCCCTGGCCCAAAAGATTGACATGTTCCTGTGGAAGTGAAAAGTGAAATTGTACTACCACCTAAAGGAAGACAACAAGCAGGCAGATCGAGAGAGTTGTTGATTCCTTCAGCTAGAGAAAATCGTCGTAAGAAAAGATGTGAAAAATATGGTGAAAGAGGACACAACCGTCTTCGTTGCTCTAACTCCCCTATATCCACCATCGGAGGGACAAGTGTAGCTACTGAAGATGTTAAGAGCAATGCAGAATCTACTAGAGAGGTTAGAACTAGCATCGTTGCCACTGCCGAAGATACCAAGACCAGCGCAAAAGCTACTGGAGAGGCTGGGACAAGCGTTGCCCTTACTAAACATGTCAGGACGTCCTGAAAATACAACTTTTGTGGTGCGACAAGGCACACGCGACGTCGATGTGATCAACAATTTCCTATTCCACCCTCAATAGATGATGAAAATGGTGATAATTATGAAAATTTTGAATAAATAGAGATGATGTTTGTTTGATAATAGTACTTTATGATTTATCCCATTTGACGAGTACTTGTTTTAGAATAATTTGTATGAAAACGCTGAATACAACACTTTATTATCATACTTGTGAGATTGATTCGACATAGAGACAAAGTCTCTTTCTATTTTCGTGGTAGTCATAGTGATATATTTATTTATATTTATATTTAATAATCTTTAATGCAAGTTGAATTAGAGCATGATAGTAAAAAAATAAGAGAGGTTTTGTCAAAATTATATATATATATATGTATATATAAAATAAAATTTTTAGTTTTTGGATCTTTTTGGTGATCTGTAAAAAAGAATAATAAATAAACAAATAAATACAAGAAAGGGAAGTTGATGTCGGTTTCTATACGATCATAAAAATCGACATCGGTTTACGTTGGTAATTAAAGACCGACGTTGGGGTGTTTCCTAGTAAAATAAGATAAAAAGTTCGAGCCCGATGTTGGTTTTTGTGAATAAACACAACCTGACATCGGTTTTAGAATGGTAAGAAAACCAAATATCGGTTTTTCAAGACCCGACAAACTTGTTTGTCAAATTTTTTTTTTCTTTGTTTTGCTCATTGCTGTTGTTTTTTCCCTTTAATTTATCATAAACCGGTGTCCTTAGTTCCATTAATTTAATTAAATGAAGTAAAAAAAAAATGAGCAAATTATATTTTGATCACATTTGATTGTGAGATGACATAAGATGACTATGTATTCTTACTTGAGATACATTGCATAATGTTTGTTTATGAGATGAAATTTATAACTTTTGAGGCAATTTGGCTATTGAAAAAAAAGAAAAGATAAAATTTAGAAATTATCAACAATTAATAAAAGCGTCGGGTTGTGTGATATAATGTGAACTGACGTCGATTTTTTATGATACATAAAGACCAATGTTGGTATCCATAGTATTACCAACACCGACAATTTTGTTAATTTTAAGCCTAGTTCTATCTTCATGGGCAGACTAACGTCGGGTTCTCTTTGTATACGTAAACCGACATCGGTTTGTGTTTGCATATATAGCCCAACGTTGGTTTTTGCTATGTCACTAAACCCGATTTATTTATTTTTCAAATTCTTTTTTTCCTTTTCTTTGTTTAAATTACTTAGCTATTTGTGTCATTTACTTACTATTTTTTATGGCTAACACACTTGATTTATGGATCTTATTTACAATGTGCAGTTGACTTAATTTAAAAATTCATTTTATTTTGGTTAATTTTATGAAAAATTTGGCAGAGTCTTCTCGTTTTTTCGTAAATCCAGTAGTTCAACCTACATAAAAACAATACTTCGACTATTTCATCAAAAGCCTCAGTCTCTCTATCTATCTCCGTACTACCTCACAAAATTTTAAAAAATTAAAAATTAATTAATGAATGAATAATATATCAACTTATAAACATCAATCATAAATAACTTTGTCGTCCTTATCTAATATTCATGTCCCCATTCATTTGCTTTGTATCTTGAGGTGGAATACATATATATATATATATATCATGGGCTATTTGTGCTCGCATTTAACGTGCGATTTCCTTATCCTGTTTAGACTTCCATTCACCCTCTTGGGAGCATAAAAGGTCATGGATATACATTGCACAATATGCTCGGCAACTAGTGCTGTATTACAAACAGAACAAGTAAGATATTTATTAAAAATCTTCTTATTTAAATTTGGCCTAAATATATGATAAAGAAGTGGCATTTACTCATCAGGTTGCTGAGGCACATCCCATATATTGACATACTCCACATCCATATTTTTTCTAGAGGTGGCATTTCCATATTGGTCTTCTCATAGTAGCCAATCCCCCGTAATATTAATGGTATGAAGTGGACCAAAGGATCAATGTCATTTCTCTGATGTAAAAACTCTATCCTTCCTTTTGGATCATATATGACTATCTTCTGCTTTCTCAGGCACACTTTACAGACTATCCAATGGGTTTGATAAAGACTACACGGAAAAAACAACTGCATTTTGAAGACGTTAGTGGTACAGTTCTACTTCGAACAATAAAATAACAACTCTGAATCATTGAACGATACTTACATTGTGAGCAGACCAACAAGGGATTTTAGCGTCTTCCTTACCACTAACGATCCTTATCCAATGTGGGAGAATCTCTATCGTAGCGGGATCAAACGTCTTTCCTTTATTAATGTATTCCCTATTTATAACTATGGTTATGTCCGCCTATAAAAAAAAAATTAAAATGTTAAATTATTTACTACTTAAAAAAAATGCATAAAAATTTGAGTAACTAAAATATGGACACTCACAAATAAAGTCGATCCATGCACTGCATATCTTTCATCATGCACTTCATCTCACCACTCACTTTCTTTGGTCCGCAGGCACTGCAAATATCCGTCAATATGCTCTGAAGTCAACCAACAGTCTTCATTCTCGATGGTAAGAAACATATCATGGGCGAATGACACAAAATAACCATCAACGTAGTGCCTAAAATATGAAGTAAAAGGTATTAATATTATATTAGTAATTTTAATTATAAAAAGTATAATCAAGATTTTTATCCATACCAGAGGTTCAAAGAAGAAGTTTCGTACTCTTTGTACACATTCTTCACCATATCCTCAATCACTGACATAGTTTCCTCCACCTACTCGTTTAGCATTTTTTTTTTTCTTTTTCGGGTATTCAGGATTTGTGTATGGTGACAATAGAGATGCCGATGGTTTAATTTTTCATTTAGTCTGTTCTAGTTGACTTTCCCCTGTAATATTAAGAAATCAAAATTTGTAATTATATATTAAATAATTACAAATTAAAAACTAACTTAAAGCACAAAATAAATAAATTTACCTGATCACCATCATGCTAGGATGGTGGTTCCTCATGAGATAATGGGACCTCGACCTCCCCTAGTAGCTGCGATACTAAGTCCTATACCTCCACAACCTACAGAAAATAAAAATTTGTAGTCACACAGTTATAAAGATATGAAAAACTAAACTAAAACACAAAATAAAAATAAAATTTACCTAATCATCATCATGTTGGGGTGGTGGGCCATGATGGAGTGGTGGGTCCTTATGGGGTAGTGAGACCTCGACCTCCCCTAGTAATTGCGACACTAAGTCTTGGATCTCCTTAATTTGTAGAAAATCAAAATTTGTAATTAATAATATGAAAACCTAGAATAAAACATAAAATAAGCATAAAATTTATCTAATCACTATCATGCTGCAGTAGGTCCTGATGAGAGGGTGAAGGTAGTATTTGGGGTGGTCATGGTTTTTTAGGTGATAAAGAGTGACGGATGTGCTCATCTTGGATAGAGCTCTTATCATCATTATCATCATCATCATCATTGTCGTTGTCATTGTCATCCTTATCCGGGTCATTCCCACCATCCGAAGGCTCACAGATTTTCAGTATCCTTTTAATCCTACCCAACCTCTCGTTTTGCTTCTATTATGTCTTCAAAATAGACTCCAACAATGCCATAATCTTGGCTATCTTCGTCTAAGGCTCCTGTAAAAATAATTAAATAACAATATAAATTAAATTGATAGTCACATAATAATGGAATATAGTAATATAATCATATAAAATTCTCACCTAATGCTGAGAGGGTCTTGGGGTCATATTGTGACCCTGTGAGACTGTGGTGTCATGCTTATCCTTGACTCACCTAAAGTTGTTTACTCCTTCTATCCTTAGCTCTGAATATGTAGCCTCTAAGTCGACTCGTGGGACTGGAATGTCATAATGTTGTTGTTCCTCTTCCACCCTAGTCGACTTCCTCTTACCCTCCTCATTCTTTGAATGATCATCTTCATTTTCATCAACACCTCCTTCGCCGCCCATTTTATAGGCGTTGTCGCTAACCAAATGCACAGGATTGAAGGATTTCCAATAATCATTTTCTCTTTTCACGCTAGTGGGTTCAAGGGTATTACTCTTTTCTATTAACTACACAAAATATATTATATATATACTTAATATTATTACGAACAAGAATAATCAACAAATGGAAATAAATGTAGGTTAGTTTAGACACTTACACGAGGAAGCTCATTAAACCAATTTATTTGCTTTCTACTATTACAGACCCAATTCACACACCTTGGCATCAACATATCGCCTTATTTAGCTCTCTTCCCTACCATTTTTTCCAACCATGGAAACATTTGGATCAACCACCACTATAATTTGCATAAGATTAGATAAAAATTTAATAAACATTTAGTTAGTATATATATAAACATTAAACAATTTTCATTTCTTATAATGAGAGTATATTAAGTGTCGTACCTGAAATGCCCAAATAAAGCCATACAAATTAATGTTACATCCAGTCATAAGCCGATCCTCATCAAGCGCTCGACGGAGGGATTTTAGAAGCTTACTGTAGCTGACTGTAGCCTAGAGGAATGAATTCCACACATCAATGTCCTTTATCAAGACCTATAGATAATTGTCCACCCTAGACCGATCATTATAGCCATAGAATAGACTAAAGGCGATAACTATATTAGCTAACTTCAAGACGTCCTCATCACTTATATTTTGCCCTCGTGCCCTTAACATGTGCATAAATTCAGCCAATCTCGGGGAATTTCCTTCAAAATATCGTCGCAGAAGACTATTCTTACTTTATTGCTTCACTTTAAGGACATGTAGATCGACATGTCCGAACTGGGGTCCTGTCACTAAGAAGAACTCTTGCTTTCCAAACTTATATGCTCTTCCCCCAATTTCGAACCACATTTTATTAGGGTGTGAATCAGGATATACTAACTCTTTAGAAAGAACGACTAGCATCAGAGGAGTAACAGGCAACTGTTGACCAGACATTTTATGAAATGTGTGATCGAGCTCTCCCTCTTGAACCTTTCTAGGAGATGTCTTTGTGAAGGAAATACATTAGATAACCAATATGTTTGAAACTATTATGTGAACTCCCCGATGTTCCGCTCGGAACATTTTGCACAGTGTGCCTATAAGTGAATTACATCTATAGAAAATAAAAACAACAAACGGTTCGTTAAACTTTTATAATTTGTTAATAAGTAAATCAAATTACACTAATTAAATTAATTAAAATAAACATAATAACATTAATTTAATAAATGATAAATTCAAAAATTAATTTTTTTAATTTTCATTAAGTTATAATTTAATTACTTTCAATACATTTATTTTTAAATTTATTTCTAGTTTATTTTTTATTAATTAAATAATTTATTTTAAAATTTTTTCATTACTTAAATTTCTTTTACATTTGATTGAAATTAAATAAATTTTAAATTAATTTATTTTCTAAATATTAATAAAATTAATTTCATTTAATTAGAAAAAATCGCCTCATATTGGTCAATTTAGACCGACGTCAGGTTAATGTCACCGACAAAAGCCGATCGGCTTTTGTCTGTACAGACAAGCTAACATCGAGGTATACTGACCAACAAAAGCTGACATAGTATAGGTACAACTTTGTTGTTCGACATGAACTGACGTCAGTGTATGTGTACCAACAAAGTTCGATGTAAACCCTCATTCACATATATGAATAGATAGGTAGAAGTAGTCAAGTTATGTCGAGAGCATAGAGCGAGAAAAGTACATCTTTTAACATGTTCAATAAAGAGATGAAGAAGATTAAGAAACAAGTGACTAATGCCAAATTCAAGTCTTTAAATTGTGTAGAGAACTTGATAAAAGTCATGGAATATGATTTTAGAACAAGTTCCAAGAAGGGGCATTTTAGTCATTTCCATTGGAGTTCATAAGCTAATAGGACGTATGGACTAAATTGAAAGAAGTTTTATAAATTATAGGTCAAGATGAAATAAGCAAGACTTAAGTGCCATAAGTTAATTATTTAAGGGACAAGATGACCATTTATGGAATTGTTAAGTATAAAAGACAACACTTAGTGGAAAAATTTGAGAGATTCATTCCACCAACACAAGTCAACCCGTGAGAACACCAAAAGCAAAGAGAGAAAACGTGAGAAGAAGAAGAAGATTCAGCCAAGGCAAGAAAAAGGGTGATCAAGTTGGTTCAAGTGAATTTTTGAGCTTCTAATCAATTAATCAAGCTTCTCCAAGATAGAACAACAAGCTTGGAGCAAATCTAAGCTAAATAAGGTTAGTTTCTCATCTTTTGAAGCCATTTTTGATGGTTAAAGTGATGATTGTATTGATTATTTTGATGATGTTTGAGTGGGTTTTGGTGGGAGGTTTTTTACCTATGTTAAGAAATGATATATTTGAGACTTGAAAGCATGCGAATGATGGCATGGAAACCTACTAAAATTGATGAACTAGGGTTGGCATGAGATAGGTTTTGAGTTAGTTTTGGATTAGAAATTATTGGAATGAAATGTAGATTAGATGTTTGACAAAATGTCTAAAAGAACTAGTATGTAAAACTTGAAAGAAATGAACCTAGAGTATGTTAGTGCTTGTAAGGCCATATGGAAAGGTATGAGAAATCAATGAAATGGAAGTGTTTTAAGCATGAGTTTAGGCTGGTTAAGTTACAAACAAACTTATAGAAATGTTAGAATTGCATTGGAAACTATTCCATTGTAATGCATTGTAAAACACCTAGGAAAGACATATTAAGTTGTCATTGAAAACCACTTATTTTATGAGTTGAAATGAATTGTATGGATAGGTTTGAGTATATATAACACTAGGAAAGGAAGAGTTAAGTTTTAGAATGAAATGGGTGAAAAAGCCCCTTAAAAAGTGATCGTAAAGTGGTGTTTTTGGCCCAAAACACCAATCAAACGATATCGAAATTCGATGAAATTTTACGGGTTACCACATTGGGAGATAAGAAGAGTGTCGGAGAAAGAATTGGAGCAAAAGCATGCACAGTTTGGGCTGTGCATCACATTCGGGTTTGAGGGGTCTAAAACGACCATTTTGAGTTTCAAGCTTCAAATTATGATGGGAAGCATGTGGGAACACTCCTTGGGATATATAAGAAGGGTTTATGCAAAGAAATTGGGAATTTGGAGCATAGATCAAAGAGAAATTGAAAGGAGTAAGCTACTAGTGTAGAGAGAATTTTATAGAATTAATGTAGTTAGGTGCATTTTAGTGCATCTTTGTATTGTCTATTGAGCACATTCTAAGTGTGCTTATCATGTGTAGGTGAGGAGCGTCCAACCGGATTACAAGAGGGCTTTTGAAGCTCATCCGAGTTAAGCCCAAGCTTAAGGTGAGTGCACTTTCCAAGAGTTTTCTAAGTGATTTTATGCTTTTGCATTGATAAGCTATATTTTATGTTTTTGCATGTATAAGTTCTTGTATTTAAATGCATGTATTGTATTTGTAAAGTAAACGAGTCCAAGGACTCAAGTTTAAAGCTTTCAAGTTAAAGCTTTTGTGCTTGTGCACCAAGTATAAAATTTGTAAGGCATAGCATTAGAGAAAAACAAATTTTCAAAAGCCATAAGTACACACCAATTTATCGAGTTCAGACCCGTATAGTATATCCCACTTAGTAAGACAAGGGTTGGGGGGAACGAGTCACTAACTATGTGGTTAGAATTATGAGTGAGTGTGTTGCCTCTACTTTGTGGGATATGGTCTCGCACTATGGTTAGCGATGCAAAATTTCGCACGTAGTTACTGAGAGGTCTCAGAAAGTTGGTTGCGATGGATGTCAGATATATCGCTTTGTGACTTACCACACCTGCGGCATTAGCTAAGTCACTGTGTGGTCAAGAGATTAGGGTTACGAATGGTGTTTTTATAAAGTTAAGTTATTTTTAAGTATGTTCAAATTTATGCTTTACCAGTTTACTATAAGTTGTTTATATTGATGCTATGCAATTGAATGAGAATTTTACTTTAAATATCTTATAAAAAATAAAAACTTTTATTAAAGTTTTCTAAGGAGGAAGTTTTCAGAAAGTAAAGTTAAGTTTATAAATTATTGCACTCACTGAGCTTTATAACTTACTCTTCAAGTTGTTTTTAAAATCTTCTCAAGTACTTGTGTGGGTGAAGACTAGTGAAGCCTCCCTCCTCCGTGTTCAAGTGCGAGCAAGTGTTGGCATTTGCTTTTTGAAGAATGTAATAATCATATTTTGGGTCTTTTGTATATTGCATATGTTTGTACATTTTGTATAAAAAGAGTGATATCTTTTGAAGTATATAAAAGTGCATCATTTTGTGCTTGTAAAATGAAGCTTGATAGATTTAAAAATGCATGTTTATATCTTGTCTTTGAAGGTTTTAAATTTTTGTATTTATATTGATAAATTGGATTGCGAGAAGTTGGATTGGATTGTGATTATAGTTTGAAGTGTCCAAATTGTTTTTTAGGTTTTTTAGTTTATCCAAATTGCAGCCGTTATGCTGCCTGTTTTGAGCTTTAAAAATGACCAAATGAATAGTGTCAAACCAACCTAAACCATTTCAACTTTAAAGTTTAAAAGATTAAGTTTCCGCTAAAGTTAAGTTTTAAGTTAAGAGGGTTCGCTCCTCGAATGTCTTTTTCCTCATCAAGATGGGCTTAGAGGGATTCGTTGGGGTGCTCGGGCATACCTTCAAATAGGAGTCTAGAGGCGGTCCGGATTGGGGCGTCTCACTCGATCACAAAAGTGATCGGCTTTTGTTTGTCAACATAATCCGAGTCGATATACATTAACCAATAAAAGCCGATCGGCCTTTGTTTAGAGAGTTGACCCAATATCGGCTTTTGTTTGTAAACATAATCCGACGTCATGAAGAGTTTGCAAACAAAAGCCGATCGACCTTTGTTTGTAGCCTTGTCCCGACGTCGGGCTATGTTACCCAACAAAAGCCGATCTTGGTCGCACATTACGAACTCAACCAAACCTACAATTTTAGTCCAAATCCAACCACATGTTAACCAAATATAACATAATCTCACCCTAATTATCAAATCCCAACATATAAAACACAAATCAACTATGCAAATCGCAAAAAAAAATCCAAAAGTCATGAAATCAAGTAAATTGGAGCATATGGGCGTACCTTCACCAATGGAGGAGGACAATGAGCTCGTCGGCGGTCTACAACGCGTTGTTAACAGCTACGAAGATGTTAAAAGGCCGGTGACTGTGCAAATCGATCATCGACTTGCGTGGTTTGACAGAGGGCGATTGATAAGATTTTTAACCCGATTTTTCATTTTATATATACAAGGGTAGCTTCGTAATTATGCTATCCTTTTTTTGTTTTTGAATTTCTAAATATAATGGTAGTTTCGTAATTTCGGGTTAGGGGCAATTTCAGCATATTGGGTATAGGATGCAATTTATTTGTTTGAGAGGTTAGAATAGAACTTTTTTAAAATGGGGGGGATATTAACGTATTTTTGGTTTTTTGTTTGGTTAATTTTGGTATTTTCCACAAATTAATTAATTAAAAAAATTAAAAATTAAAAAAAAAGGGACAAAGATGCGTGAAGTAGCGTAATCAATCACAAAGCGAAGCGCATAGGATAAAAGCAAGACTCCTCCCATTGCTGACCCATTCTCCTTCTCCGCTTTATTCTTCTCTCTCTGTGATTTCTTTTCTGCTTTGACTCTTTCTAATAATCAATTAGGGTTTTGAACAGTTGAAAGATGTGGGCTGCATCTTGTCTGGCGTCGTGCTGCGCTGCGTGCGCCTGTGACGCCTGTCGGACGGTGGTCTCCGGCATCAGCAGGAAGTCTGCCAGGATCGCCTACTGTGGACTCTTCGCTCTCTCCCTCATCGTCTCATGGATTCTTCGCGAAGTCGCCGCCCCTCTCATGGAGAAACTCCCCTGTAAGCCTTTCCATTTTTTATTTTTTATTTTTTGGCTAGATTTGTCGAAATTGATCACCGATACCATGGTCCGGTCTGGATGATGACTCCCATAATCGGGAGTTGGCAACTCTTACTAAGCCCATATCTTGTGATTGGGATTTGAACGCTTGACCTCTTAGGGTCGAGGGAAATACTCAACCACTTCTATTAAAGGGTGGTTTGTCTTTCGATTGGTTTGTTGTTTATGTATGAATTCGCTAAATAAAAGGATTATTAGTTGATTGATTTTGTTGTTGATGTAGGGATTAATCACTTTCACAAGACACCCAATAGGGAGTGGTTTGAAACGGATGCTGTGCTGAGAGTTAGCTTGGGCAATTTTCTGTTTTTCACTATTTTATCATTTATGATGATTGGTGTCAAAAACCAGAAAGATCCTCGAGACGGCTTGCATCATGGTGGTTGGATGATGAAAATTATTTGCTGGTGTCTGCTAGTCATTTTTATGTTTTTCGTTCCGAATGAGCTTGTCAGCTTCTATGGTAACAACTGTTAATGAATACTTGCAAAGAGTAATGAAAATTAAATTCTGTTTTGTGGCGGAGGATTGTGTTTCGTGTTTAATTGTCATAACTAAATCTATCTTCGCAGAGACAATATCGAAATTTGGCTCGGGATTTTTTCTGCTTGTTCAAGTTGTGCTTTTGTTGGATTTTGTTCATGGATGGAATGATAAATGGGTTGGATATGATGAGCAGTTCTGGTTAGTTTGCCATCTTGTATATGACTATGCTCTTGCTTTTCTTTGTAACTTTTAGACTGTCTGTATTCTAGTTATTATTGTTATCTAAATTGCTGAATGTTGTATATAGGTATGCGGCTTTACTTGTTGTTTCACTTGTTTGTTACGTGGTGACACTGGCCTTCTCAGGGCTTCTTTTCCATTTCTTCACACCATCAGGACAGGATTGTGGACTCAACACCTTCTTTATTGTTATGACCTTGATCTTTGTGTTCGTATTTGCAGTGGTTGCGCTTCACCCTGCAGTAAGTTTTCGGTTTGCATATCTTGTCATACTTGGTCCTTAGAACTCTTAATTTTATTTGCTTTTGAATTTAGTAGGGACGATTTTCTTTATCACTAGAAGTAATATTTGATGCCACAATAGCAGCTGCCAGCTGATAGTTTGAGGATGTTTGTTGATGTTTGCTGAATGACAAATGTGCACTCTCAATTATGTTTTTGATGGGAAATCTCAATTATATTGTGAGTGAGACGGTCCTTTGTGTTGGATTTTTTGGGTACCTTCTCGACATGTATGTGCATTTGTGAGATAGATGGGCACGTACTCCCCAAAGGGGTAGTACAATACTTGTTTGGAATTTTTATTTTTCTTTTTAAATGAAGAAATTTGCTAGATAAATTTGTTTATTGTTAAGTAATCATTTGACCTAAAAGCTTGTGCTTGTTGGTAAGAGCCTAAACTATAGTATTTAAGAACTCCAACATGGATTGGTGGATTTTTGTAGTGGACTTGATACAAATATAAACACAGGTTCAGATTTAGCATAAACACGTATGACAGATACAAAAACAAACACTTGGAAGGACTCAAACTAAGCAGTCTTGGTAAATTTGGCTTTAATACTCAGTTAACCACTACACTCCAAAACTCTTAAGCTTAAACTAGTTGTTAAGGGCTCAAATATTTCTTTATTGTTACTTTCTTACATTCACTTAACAGTTCCCTACTCATTCGTTATATCTATATCGCTTGAAGTACAGTATATGGATTTTATGTGGTAATGCAAATGTGATAATAATCTAAGTATATCATCATCTTCATAGTAAGACTTTTCTCCTTGCGTGTCGATATGAATGCATTTTTAAATTCATGTATTTTAAATGCATAATGCATTCTTTGTAGTTTAGCATACCATCATCCTCTTATCATTCTTTGAGCTTACAAAAGAAGAAATACAATCTTCATTGTTGGTTTTATGAGTATTATTATGTGCAATTGCTTTTAGTTTTCAAGACTCATCGTTAGTGCTTATATATCATATATAGAATAAGAATAATTCAAACCATGATCAGTTTAACAGTCTTGGATACCCTAGTTTTTATTTATCCTGTAGCAGTAGAACACATGCTCTAGAGCTTTGAAGTTGGAAACAAATGAGTTTTAATGGATGATTTGACTTTTATAAAAATAAGCAACATCTCTCATCATTTATGAAGAATAACCTACATATTGTCATTTCCGTTCATAGTAACACAACCTGGGTAGCAAGCAATTTGTTTAATCAGTTTGATTTACCATCTTGATTAGGCATTGGCATGTTTTCTTGTAGAGGACAATCTGAATCTGTTCTAATTCTTAACAGTAATGTTTCCAGTAAGTTTTGGAGATGGGGTACCACTTATATATGTTATATTAAGAACATTCTTTTTATTAAGTTGTAATCTGTCAGCTTCATCATATTCTAATATTGACTGTTATATAATGCAATAGGGCGTATACATCCTTTCATAGTAAGCACCACTGATTTTGTTATCTCACAGTTATTATTATGATTCAAAACAGGTAAATGGCAGTATTTTGCCATCTTCAGTTATATCTCTATATTGCATGTACCTCTGCTACAGTGGACTTGCAAGTGAACCAAGGGACTATCAATGCAATGGTCTGCACAAGCATTCTAAAGCTGTTTCCACTGGCACCCTTACACTTGGTCTGCTTACCACTGTTTTATCAGTCGTGTATTCTGCAGTGCGTGCTGGCTCTTCTACAACTTTGCTCTCCTCACCACCAAGTTCACCTCGTGCGGGTTAGTGTTTAAAAACTGAGTATACTTTTAACTTCTTTTGATTTGTATTTCTGTCATATGATAACTCAAGAAAATCTGTTCGTAGAAATGGAAATCAATGAATTGGTTAGGGGTGAAGTGGCGATGGTGTGGACAGTAAAAGGATATAGTTATATGGAACAAGGGATGTGAATTGACAAAACCTTCAGAAGTATTTTTGGGGGGTTTGTCTCTAAGATAAAATCTAAACGACTTATTTTTGTTGGGACAGAAACATCTTAAATTCATCTTTTAAGCAAGGTTCGAAAGTATGTGAGGCGGTGCGGTGCGGTCACCTGGCTGTGAGGCGAGGCAGGTGCCTCGACCGAAAATGGCTTTAAAAAAAAAAAAAAATCAAATATCAAGCTGCTTTCTGTTATTTTTTAAACTTAATGATGAATTTAAGGAGCTTTTATTTAAATAAAAAAAGGGAGAATGTTTTGGCTTTTATCAATTTAATAAAGATTAATGGTTTTTTAATAACTTTTTAGAATACTTCTAAACAATTCATCAATTTATATCTTGTTACATAATACATTGTTATATAACACCTTACTAGGACTAACATCACTAAAAGGATCACCACCATTACTCTCTTTACCACTGTCATCACCACCCCTACCATCACCACTGTTATGACCATTATCTGCTGCATCACTTCTTTGCTACAAATGTCACTCCATCATCATAGTCATAAACAAGTTGGTAGCAGATGATTTTTAAAAAGAGAAAAAAGGACTAGACCAAAAAGGGTTTAGGAATGAAAATACAAACGTTTATAATTGAATGCAATATGCATTGCAGAATCCTCATCAGGTTGGGGTTACAAAATGAGCAGACATTGCAAAATGAACAGATATTTTCTAGTTTGAATCGTATATTCTGATTTTCTTGTTTTCTTGTTGAAGGTTCTGGTAAGCCTTTGCTTCCATTAGACAACAAGGCTGCAGAAGAAGAAGAAAAGGAAAAGGCTAAGCCAGTGACATATTCATACACCTTCTTCCATATCATCTTCTCTCTAGCTAGTATGTATTCAGCAATGCTTCTGACTGGGTGGTCAACCTCTGTTGGGGAGAGTGGTAAGTTGGTTGATGTGGGTTGGCCTTCTGTGTGGGTTAGGATCGGAACTGGTTGGGCAACTGCAGCTCTTTATATATGGTCTCTCATTGCTCCGATTATGTTTCCAGATAGGGAATTCTGAGTACGAAAAATGATGTGGACTTGAATAAGTTGAAAATACTGTATATGTGTGATGCAACTGTCCGACTTAGTGGATTGTTTCGTGTGTTAATAATGCTTACGATGTATCGTGAAAACCAATTATTGATAATAGTGATATGCCACTAGATTGCATGTTAAGTTTGTGTGATCTAATCCAAGTTAAAGCTGTGTCAGTGAAGCTGATTTAATGTTAGTAGCCTAGTATATTATATGGAATTTTTAGTGTTGGTTACTGTAAATGAAGCTTGTTCCGTTGCTTCTTCCTATTGAGAAAAGCCTTATTTGTTTGTAGGAGAATTAAGAAAGCATTTGATTTATGACTTGAAGATAGTATTCAAATATGAAGTTGGCTTGTGCCTTCGTTGGTTGAATGTGCCTCACTACCCGTGCAACATGTAACGGGTTCTGCAACCACAATAAGCATCCTTCCATCATTAATTTGTGTGGGGTTTTCTTTAACCTTTGTGTGGGCTTTTCTTTCCATCTTTACGTGAGATGCTTCTTATCATATAGGAGCTGTTCCTTGGGACATGTCTTAGATTCAAATACCGTTTGGTCTCAGTTGATCTTTAGATTTGTATCAACCATCAAATAAAAAAAAAGGATGGTATTCAAATAACTTCGAATTATAAAATGAATTTGATATGATTTCAGAAAAAAAAAAAAAATTATGGGTAATTAATTCATTTCTAAGATATTGTGCAAGTATTTTTTTGAGGAAATTACGTGAACGTACCTTGAGTGCTATAAAAGAGGCATGATGTTGAACTTTTGACTTTAACTAAAACGGCACACTTTGCCTTTAGGGCTTGTTGGAGATAGTTTTTGCTTTTGATTTTTGGCATTAGAAAAAGAGTGGAAGACATTCTTTCAAAGAGTTTTTGAATGGTAAAAATTCATTTTTAATTTTCATTCAAATAGCTCTTAAAATAACTATTAGGCTCAATAAGTTAAAAAGTGGTTTCCAAAAGTCATTTCAAATAGGCCCAATCGACTTCAACCGTTCAAATGGTTAAAGGGTAAAAATTATGAATTAAAATGGACAACATCCGATGGTTATTAAATTGTTTTTAACACTTTTGAAGGTCATAACTTTGTGCTTGGATGCCTAAATTGGGTTTTTTCTTTTTCTTTTTAATTGAGTAGGACAAGGATGGTTATTAAATTGTTTTTAAAACTTTGGAAGGCTATAACTTTGTGCTCGGACATCTTAATTGAGTGACCCTTTTTTTTTTTTTTTTCTTCTATTTGAGTAGAACGAGGCATAGAATGTGATGGGGACAAGTCCAATGAACTTGGGGTGATTTTTCAGAGTCCAAAAATCCCTTTTTTAAAACAAACAGTTTTAGATTCAACCCTAAAACTCCATAACTTGAAAATTCTTCAATAATCACATGCATTTTTCAAACTGTTGGACTTGGGGCGACTTTTCGAGTCCAAAAAAACCCTTTTTTTAAACAAACAATTCTAGATTCAACCCTAAAACTCCATGATGACTTGAAAATTCTTCAATAATCACACCCACCTTTCAAACTAGAAACTTTGAAAAACAAAGATTCCAGTATCCACGGACTACAGTGGAGGATATCCTATCTTCTCCATGTAGGAGATTGCTGCTTTGCGGAGATGATATAACTGGCATTAAAATCTCAGCTTACTGTGACTTTTGTGGAGACTGCCCCGCAATAGTGGATCATGCTTTATGGAGACAGTCATGTTGTTGAATGTTATATAAGAATAATTGTTAAGAGTATGTAATATGAATATTTGATGCAGGTTCCTACTTGAGTTGATACTGGATGGGTCACCTCTCGGCTTGCCAGGTGCTCTTCTCTACTTGCATATCCAGCTACATATGTTGGACCAGCACCTCAGGATCAAGATCAAGAAGCTGATAATCATTCAGCTAAAGAGGGAAATATAGTTAGTTACAGTGACGTCAGCAAGTAGTTATTGACATGCTGACATGGAAGATTGATTGGTGTATGATTGTTATAATGCTGAACATAATCAGGTTAGCTGGCTGACTTAAGGGGTGTTTCGGATTCACCTAGAAGAGCGTTTTTTTGGCTTCTTGAAGCCAGAAGCCATTATTTGGAGTGTTTGGGTGTTCTCCCAAAAATGACTTTTGTTTTGGAAAAGAGCTTTCTGATGAAGCCACAATTATCAATTGCAGCGAAAAGAGCTTCCAAAGAAAAAAGACGGGAAGCCTTTGGTTCAAGCTAAAGCTATATAAATCTTTTATCTTCTAGATTTTTCATTTAATTCAATATTTTAGAGATCATTCTGCTAAGTGGTTTGTGTATTCTTCAATCTCATTTTGCTATAGAACCTATATCTCTGATTGTTTTTGTGTGACATAAGAAGGAAGCTGGAAATGATGTCCAAGATCCACTTATGGGTGAAAGAAGCCGGTTGTTTTTGTGTGACATGCTTCAGTGTGAAGTGTGTCAAATACATACAAACAAAAGGAAAAACAGAGGATACAATCTAGGCAACTTATGGGTGGATACAGGTATTATTGACATTAGTTAGGTGTTCATTGTTAGGTTTAGTTTCCCAATTTTATATATGGGTGTACTTATAAAGGTACTACCTGCATTAGATTGGAGGTAGGGACGAAGTTGGGTGGTGGCTAGGATAGGTTCAAGCTTATTTGCCTCACCTTGAAAATATTTTATAATTAAAAGTTATATTCATCTTAAAATTTATTAATATATTTCCTTTTTTTATTTATACTAATTCTTTTAATATCAAAATAAATGTATATTTATTCCAAATATATTGCATGTTTTTTTTCATTGTTTATATTTACATTTTTATTCAAATGTTGCATATGTAATAATTTTTTTTCATGTAAAATTTTCTTTAAGTTTTTCACGTTTGACTTTTTTCTTTTATCATAATATTAATGGCATAGTATATTACAAAAATTTAGTATTATTGGGAAATAAATTGACCTCTCTCCAAATTGATTGAGCCCAAAATTGAATTGACATTTTTGACCAAATTGACGAACCTATGAAGCTTAATTAGGTGGAGAACGCAGGTTCAATCCCAATAAACTAGAATAAATGGCAAACGGATGGAACTACCCTTGTCAAGGGACGGGAAAACCAATCAAAAGGGAGGTTCAATTTGAAAATCAGCACATGACCTCCCTCACGTTAGCACGATAGAATCCGCAGGCCTAGGCCTAACACACCTTGAGAGGGAAGGATGCCAAGTCATAGGTGAGAAAAGGAAAGACTGTGCCCGCACCGTGTGGTGCAAAGTCTAGATCAGTTAAGGAGAAGGAGACACATATATATGACATCTGAGCTAACAGAAGCCGAAAGCACGAGACACGGAAAATGAGAAAGTGACCAGCCAAAGGAAGATCGAATTTTAGATTTTACATATAGGTTTACTTATAAAATGGGTGCATAAATCATATTTATGGATGGTGATATTACCACTCATATTATATATAATTTTTGCGGTATTTAATACAAGTTTTGCTTGTAGCTAAGAAAACTGAGGGTGGGCAGAGAAATATAGGGCTTCATTTGATTTGATTTTATTTTTTCTTATCACTTATGATGTAGTCCTTCGAGTTTGAGTTATTGTTAGGTTGAATGAGAGTTTTGTTTATTTAAAATATATAAGGGGTGAGTTTTGTTTGTTTGTTTGTTTGTTTTATTTTTTTTTTTATTTTTTTAAAGTTATATATATATTTTTTGAAAATTCTGCTTATGTTATATATATATATATATATATTAATAAAGGGCAACTTGTTGCAAGTTATAATTGCATCTACATTATACTATTTTAATTTTACGATAAAGATGTAAATTATTAATTAACATGATATAATTTTTATTAATTATACAGTCAAATCATATTGGACCGTAATTATAGTTTACATCTATTACTTCTGTTAGTTTCTGGATAGTCATATAATCTTACCTCTAGCTGTATAATGACCTAATGACTTTAAATTCAAAATGTAATTATAGGTACAATTAAATAATTTCCAACTGAAACTAAATGGTTTATTAAATTGCTTAAAGAGTACTTTATTATTATTTTTGAAAAGCAAACACATTTTATTTAAAAAACATTGATGACTACAATCTTATAAATACAATCTGGAATAGAATGAAATTAAAATTGACTAAAATTACTTATGAAAACAAAGTTGCAAGCCTATGAGCTGCTTCATTATCCCTTTTAGGTGTAAATTGAGACTTGACGTTGTTCGACGCAAATAACATTGAGGAAATATCTCTAATAAAAGGACCTTCCACAGTTAAATTATTCTGAGCCTGAATTGTCAAACTAATCAATTGAGCATTTGTTTTAACAGTTGTGTGAAGAGTATTACTACTCCCCTTTTTATCTAGAAAAAATTATTTCGACCGCCAAGTTTTGGATATTGGCTTGTGACAATGATTCACCTTTTGTTTTGGGACGTAATTTTAAATTGAGTTAATTAAAAATATCTTTGTCAAGTAAATGGTTTTAGTATTTATTTATGACTTATCTAGAAAAACTTTCTGTTCATGCATACCAATGAATATTATATAGGATTCTTCAAGAAGAAGACGTGTTACTGTGTTTAAGATTAAGAATACTACAATTTTGTCCGGATTACTATAGTTTTGTCAGGTCAACTGATGTATATATATTTCTATTATTTATTATAATGAAGATTATAATTTACTCATTATTTTGAGAGTCGTTGAAAATTTGACAGCTTATAATTCAACATCATAGTTACCTCACATAATGATGTATGTATCATAATCATCTCATTCAGCCTTACCCCATAGAGACCCATACTGCTGATATTATCCGGTAGGCCTTCTAGACACGAGACAATTAAATCGGCATACCAGAGGTCATCACAATTTAATATGTGGGCTGCCTAAATTGACCTACTATAATATTAAAAAGTTGGTGTTATCACATAAATAATTATTAACAAGTTGTTTGTTAATATAAACGTTGTAATAAAATATATTAATAACTAATTAATCATGTTATATTTATTAATAAAGGCGAACTTGCCGCAAGTTATAGTTGCATCTGTAATATATATATATCTATACTTATATTTTAATTTTACGATAAAAGCGTAAATGATTAATGAACATGACATAATTTTTATTAATCTGAAATATTACTAGACTGAACGTGTACTTTTTATGGTCAAACCGTATTGGACCGTAATTATAATTCACATCCATTACTTCTGTTAGTTTCTGGATGGTCATATAATCTTACCTCTAGAAAGTGTTAATATCCTAATGACTTTAAATTCAAAATGCAATTATAGGTACAATTAAATAATTTTCAACTAAAATTAAATGGCTTATTAAATTGCGTGAAGAGTATTAGTATTTCCCTTTTTATCTAGATAAAATTATTTCCACAGCCACGTTTTAGATATTGGCTTGTCACAATGATTTCTCTTTGTTTTGGGATGTTATTTTAAATTGAAATAATTAAAGATAGTTTTGTCAAGTAAATGGTTTTAGTATTTAATTATTATTTTTCTAGAAAAACTCTGTTCGTTTATGCCAATGAACATTATTTAGGATTCTTGATGAAGTGTTACTGTTTTTAAGATTAAGATTGCTGCAAATTTGTTAGGTCAAACCGATGTGTGTACATATATATATGTATATTATAAGTACAGGTACTACATCTGATGTCTCTTGATGTAAATTCTAAAATGTGGTCCGGAACAAAACTCACAAAAACTAACGGGACAGACCTGCACACAAATGGAAAATTGACACAAATACAGGCCCACAAATAGCTGCGAATCGAAGCTCGAATCTTACTCACAAAGGAAGAGACAGAGGAGCCATGCCAATTGCACCACTCACCAGCTTCAACTGATGTAACTTTATTTATTATTTTGAGAGTTATTGAAAATTTGACAGTTTATCCATGATTTAACATCATGGTTGCCTCGCACATTGATGTTTGTATTATGATTATCTCATTCAGCCTTACCTCACTACTGCTGATACAATTCGGTAGGTCTTGCAGACCCGAGAGAATTAAATCTGCATACCAGAGGTCATAACAATTTAAGATGTGTGTTTTCTAAACTGACCTAGCTACTATAAGATTAACAAGTTGGTATTATCACATAAGTAATGATTGACAAGTAGTTTGTTTAATATAAACGTTGTAATTAAATATATTAATAATTAATTAATCATGTTATAAAGTAATAAAGGCCAACGTGCTGCAAGTTACAGTTGCGTCTGCATTACACTCCCATTTTAATTTTACGATAAAGGTTTAAATTATTAATTAACATGACATAATTTTTATTAATATGAGATACTATTAAGCTGAATGTATATCTTCTATGGACCGTAATTATAATTTACATCTGTTATTTCTGTTGGTTTATGAATGGTCATATAATCTACCTCTGGAAACTGTATAATATCCTAATGAATTTAAATTCAAAATGTAATTATATGTACAATTAAATAATTTTCAACTAAAATCAAATGGCTTATAATTAAATTGCATGAAGAGTATTACTATTCTTTTATTTTTTTTTATCTAGATAAAATTATTTCGACTGCTAGATTTTAGATATTGGCTTGTCACAACGATTTCTCTTTGTTTTGGGATGTTATTATATTTTATTTGAAAGAAGATGAGAATCTTATTTCAAGAGATTAGCTCTTACAAATTTTGAAATAGAGATTGGGCAACAATCAACCCAAACTTGATCAATGAGTATGGTAACAAAAGAGAATGCTAGAGAACGGGCCACCATGCTTTCTAAATGGAAACCATAATGATAAGAACCATTCCTAGTAGAAATTAACAAACTCCTAATATCATCAATAATAAAAAACTCAGAAAAGAACTCATTGCAACTCCCAAATTGACCTACTATAAGATTAACAAGTTGGTATTATCACATAAATAATGATTAATCCTATAAATAATGATTAATCACTAACTAATAATGTCAACTTTAAAAAGAAAAAGGAAAATTCTAAAAACAAATCTCGAAATAAAAAATAATGTCAGTGACCCTAATTTTTAAAAATATTAGTCCAAAACCCCTAACAGTCAGTCCAAAAGCCATTTTCATCCAATCTTACAGTGGTTTTGTGATAAAATCAAGAAAAGACCAAAATGCCCTTTGCTTATTATATTTACTTATCAATTAATAAAAACCATAAAAAGGAAATATAATAATTAATTATATTTAAAATTATTTAAAAATGGATGTGGAGGTCCCGATGTGATCCCCACCATTCATCAAGATAGATGAACAGTGAAAATCCCATCTGGGATCTCCATCGTTTGAATTTTGGTCGTTGAAAAATTAAAAAATTAGAGAGGAAGCAACTCTGTTCATCGGAGCACCTCCAAACCAACTCAAACCAACTCTGCTCTGTTCGATTCAAACCAAAGCAGAGATGAATATAATACAAAATTTACTTATTCGTCTTTGCTTATTCACACAACTCTGCTCTGTCGAAGTAAAAAGATTTTCATTAGAACACCTCCAAACCAACACTCAAACAACCAAAACTCAGACATACGAAAATGGTTGTGCGAAGAGCAGTCTCTGTTCTGTTCATCAGAACAAAACAGAGACACTGGACTTAGAACAGAATAGAGCTTTCTTCACCGTTTGAACACACCCTCTGGTCAATTCAGCAGAACCCATCTCTTCTATAACCCATCATTACCATCAAACCAACACCATTGCCGCCCACCATAAAACCACCTAACACCACCCTACACAACCATACCTATACCACCCAAATAAACAACACCCACACTTCATCCACAAACACAAACAAACTTCAACACAACCACACACATACGCAAAAAGCATCGTCATTGCCACACACCCCTACCCATACCACCCAAACACCACCCATCCTAACCCATAAACCCGGGAAGTTTACCAACCCAACCACATATAGAGAGAAAGAGAGAGAAAGAGAAGGGAAGAGAGAGCATTAATGGGATCATCTATTGATTCCTTTTTATGGATCTAGTGGCACAATTGGTGCTCGATCTCCTCTAGTGGCTCAATCTCCTTCACTGGATAAAGATCGGCTGTTGATTTGAGCCAATGTGGGTGGTAGAGAAAGAGAGTGAAACGATGGATTAGTAAAAATGAAACGGTGACTTTTTGTTTTTAAACATCATAGGATGATGCCAAGTGTCATCCTCTCATTCAATGATTTTTAATTTAATATTAAATTGATTAATTTTTTTTTTTACAATTGTCTCACATGCATATCATACCTGTACATATACCTATTTACTCTTCCTTTCTAACAGAACCGTTAAAAAGTTGGACAACAACGTCTTCACATTAACTGTTGGGGTTTTTTGGATAATAATTTCAAAATCAGTGGTAGTTTGATATTATTTTGTATTCTAAGACGGGTTTTTGATAATATTTTGAAAGAAAAAGTAGGAAGAAAACTTTAGTTTATAATTATGTAATGTAAACGATTAGTGTCAATTGACTAAGCTTGCTCAAAACAGATTCATGGTTTATTTAAGTTGAATTTAATTTTGAAAAGTTAAAAGTGAGTCATAGGGCAATCCTAGTTTGTGTAGTTCAAGAATCCCATTCTGGTGAATAGGTGTGCAATTAAGGGTGGACATGACCATGTTCGGTTCGGTTACTGTTGGAACCAAGTTGAACATGGTAAGTGTTTAGGTCACCATTTTTAGGCCCGAACATGGTTCAATAAGGGGGAGTAACAAAACCGAACAGAACACTTAATGTTCAATTCAATTCGGTTTGGGTTTTATGTTTTGGGCCCAATTTTAGGTTTTTTTTCTTTTTTTTGGTTTTCTGGTCGAAAAGCAATAAATCAACACAAAATCATTCAAAAAAATATCAATTAATCAAAAATCTAAATTTTTTCATCTTCAGTGATGAACCTATAAACCTTAAACACCTAAACAAAAAAATACCCAAATACAAAAACCATCATCACTAGCAAACAACCCCAAATATTGGTTACTAAACCTACCCACAACCATCATCACCAGGCCAGTTACCGTTAACGAAAACCAAACAAAACTATCAATTGTTTGCCAATAAACACATGCTTAGATAATCTAGAAATCAACAATAGCCAGCAAGATAAGAAGAGATGGGAGAAGAAAGCAACTTGGATATGTGTAAGAGCTTCATGGTGACAGCGACAGCACGTGCTAGTCAAAGAAGAAGAGATGGGAGAAGAATGTAGGAGCTTCACGGCGATGGCATGATGTGTTGGAGAAGAAGAGATCAGAGAATAAAGTAGGAGTTTCACAGCAATGATGAAGGCATACGTAGAGATTATGACACTACGACATATGAGAGATGAAAAGATGGGTTGCATGTGGCTGTGCGAAGAAGAGAAGAATTCAGAAGGGCTCTGTCACATTTAGGGTTTAAGGGTTTACATAAGGGTACGTGAAATTACGCATGTACCTTTATTCACAAATCGGGTAGGACTTGGACCCCCGGACTCGAACTGATCTATCAAAATATGATGTTTTTTTTAGTAAAGGGTCTAAACACCCTGAAAAATGAACATGGGAACCGACCCGAACACCCACGGGTCTGCTCGGTTCAGATTGTTTGGGTCGATTCCATGTTTTCATGCCCACCCCTAGATGCAATTGACTCTGCAATAGTTCATTTGCAATTTGAATAGGGTGAATAGTTGTTGAAGCCTGTGTCTAGCTAATTGACATAACTTATTTAATTGATTATTTGTGGTGTTCTCTTCATTTGCTCATAAAAATCTCCAAATTTTCTTATTTCTTGAATAAGATTAGTGCAATAGATCTTTATGTCTTCTCATGTGAGATTAGTATTGTAATCACTCATTCTTGTATTGAGTGTTGGGAAACATTAATTGATTGGAGCGGGAAAATTGAAAGCCTTTCAGAACTGTACAGTGTTTGAAAACTCGGCCAAGTAGGTCAAGTTTTCGATGAGAAATCGTAGATTAACACACAGTTGATCTAATAACCTACTGATTGGGGGTTGTACTCAAAGGAGGTGAGCACTCGACCTAATTGGCCAAGTTTTCGGGCCAACTCGAATTATTTAGAAAATAAACAAATAAAAGATCAGTCATCAAATCAATATAACCATTATGCTTCACCACCATACCAGTTACCTAACCACATAGCATAAATACCCCCAAACCAGTTGCCACAAATCTCCCAAATTAGCCACCACTATTCAAAGAAACTCGGTGATGGAGTAGCGGTGGAAGAGAGTAAAAGAGGGGGCGGAGTAGCAGCGGTGGATGACAAAAACTTGCTTGTCTTGTGGCGGCGGTGAAAAAGGCAGTGGTGGTAGAGGTTATGAGATTAGTGGTGTGGGGTGCTTGAAATGGTGGTTGAATGGGGTTTGAAATGGTATAAAAGAGAGATCGGTTTTGAGAGAGAGGGGTAGAGGCGGTTTGAGAAAGTGAGAGAAAAAGAAAACTGATGGGTGGTTAAGTTTGTTTATATTATGGCATATTACACAAACTTTCTCTGAGATTTAATAAAATTTAATAGTCATATCAAATTGGCCCCTGATATGTAAAGAAATATTAGTTTACGTCCTAAGATTTCAAAAAAGTAATAATTTCCCTTTAAAACAGTACTCACTGAGTAACCGATTACTCACTACTTGCTAGGTCATAGGTTGATTAGCAAGTAGTGATTTTTGGAACCTTGGTATTATGTAAGGGCTACATACTATACTAAAGTGAAATTTTTGTGAGGTATCACCAACTGATCGTAACTTGTATAGATTAGATTTTAAAGAAGATTGACTATAGAAAGGATATAAGTTTGGAAGCAGATATGGACATGGGTTTTGGCTAAACCTTAATTGCAATTTCGATTACCGTTATTCAACACTTAATTCTAATTTGATATTATGGCAGTAGCTTAATCTATTGCATGTTTATCAATACTAGATGATCGATAGTTTTAGGATGTCTTAATAATATTGATTAGATCCTGAATAAACGGATTCAATCAAGTTATCGCATTATCATTGCTAGTTTGGTTGAATTGCACTTTCTTGACTTTTGCTTGACCATTGCTTGTTGGGTTAGTGCTTAATTGATAGGTTTCTCATTTTTAGTGCCATAGGACTGTAGTGAGTGTTGTCACTTTGATGATCCATGGACTAGTGAGGATTTAGGGGAAAATTCAACATGCAATTAGTATGCATTATGAATTAAGTAATCCGGTCTTGATTTGAAAGAGGTGCAAAGTCATGATAGTTCAGCTTTGTTGATTAGTAACATCCGCTGATTATGAACTTGGTGATTTAATTGTATAGCATGTGTTTTCACTGGTCAAACAAGTATAACATTGGCAACCTAACTTATGCATTGCTCCTTGGTTTCTTGCAAAGTTATTATGACTAAGGGTGGGCACAAAAACACGACCTGATCGCATCGACACAAATCGAATCGATTTTGGGTTTTCGGTTTGGGTCATGTAAAAATAATAAGGGTGTTCAATTTTGTATGTGTAGAACCAATAAATTTAGTTTGGTTCTAGATCTAGACCTGAACCGAACTGAAAACCTATATATATATATATAACATTTTATACTGTGAAATTATGCATGTGTCCTCAGGGTTATTAAAAAATTTTGAATAACCTTGAGGGCACATGCATAATTTCTAACTAAAATTCAAACTTGACTAGTCATCCAAATCACTTTTTCCATTCCACTTTCTCTTTCTTCTTCACGAAGACACCATTTTCTTTTTTCTTTCTTTTTTCATTCTTCTTCTGTCTCTCTTTTTTCTTCTTCTTTATTTTCCTTTATTTTCGTCATTCTTTCTTCTAATTTTGTTGACATGCCTCCATTTTTCTCTTTCTTTCTTCTTCTTCGCAGAGATGCTGACACCTTTGTTTCTTTCTTCTTCTTCATTGATTGGTTTGGTCAGTGTTATATTTGAGTTTATTTATTGTGTTTGATTTGTGTTCGTGTTATGATGTTTTTTTTTGTCAATAAAATAGTTTTATTTTGTATATATATATATATTTACGTTTTATGTGTTTGTGTTATGTTTGATTCTGTGTTTGATTTTGTGTTTGATTGCATTTTTGTTGTATTTTTGTTATCTATGTTTGAGTTGTATTTTCGTTTGTGTTATTGTATTTTTGTGTTATTTGGCTAAACCTCTCTTTAGTGATCATTCCTCAATTTTTTCCTTTTTCCGCATGTTTTCTTTATGAAAAGAAAAGTTAACGAATTCTTCAGGGATCATGCTCACGCACAATTTCTTTATAAAGAGTCATCGTCAGGATCAGGTGGTGAAGAATCTGAAATCAAAAGGGATCAATTCATATCACATATCAAGTAAAATTTGATCTTATTTTGTTTTAAATTATGGAAAATTTTCAATTTACACCTAACGTTAAGGGAAATATTTTTTTTTCCTCACTTATTTGTTTCAAATACCCACTATCCCTAACGTTTCATAAACGGATCAATTTAATTCTTTTGTTAGTCAAAAGTTAGTCAACTTTAATAGGAGGAGGGTTAGTTTGGTCATTTTACACCAAAATCATCACACCAAGTTTTATTTTAATTAAATTAAAAAAATTGAAAAATATAAATAAATAACATAAAAACGATCTGATGATTGTATCCAAAAAAAAGAAAAAAAGGATATAGTGACCAGATCGAATTTGGTACCAGATAGGTTCTAATAAACCCTTTTTACCCTCTCTCACACTCTCTAGAAACCATACACTTTTTTTTTTTTTTTTTCCGAAAACCTCACTTGTTCTCTCTTTTGCTCTCCCTTTCCAATAGACACTTTCTCTTACTCTCTCTTTCCAAGACCATCGATCGCCACCAAAGAAGGTCATTAACACCACATGCAAAGAGGATGAAGAAGTCATCCTCGATACCGACCTCACCTCCCTCCTCCGCTCCTCCCCTACCACTACCTTCTCCGAGTTCTATTCAAACCTATGATGATGGTTCATTTAGGTACCATTATCATCTCCTCTCCTCTTATGCCAATTTCCCCTCTTTTCTTTACTCCTCCTCTGCTACTACCTCTGTTAAGTTTGATTTAAACCCATGATGATGGGTCATCATCATATGGGTTTGATTCGAACCTAGATGTTTGATTCGAACCAAGATGATATTTATGTGTTTGTTTGATTTTTGACTTGGTTTGGTTTATATGTTGATAATGGTTCATGTGTTCATGTTTCGAATCAAACCATCATCATCTTATAGTGCGTTTACTTCAATTGTAGGAATCAGAGTGATCTAGAATCGGAATGGTTTGGAATCAGAATAATGTATCGGAATCAGAATAAGTTGTTTACTTCAATTGCAGAAATCGAAATCAAAATGTAAGCCCTCGAATTTGATTTTACGGATTTCCTAGGAATAGTCCCTAAGTATCGATTAGAGACCCTAAATGGTTTATGAAAACGCTTAAGGTCATAGAGAACCCATAGGGATTGTTTTAAACTCAATTGGAGATTAAACAGGAAGTTAAAATAGTAAATGAAATCGAATAATTTTTAAGGTAAAAAGGGACTAAATGGAAGATAAGTTTTAATAATTATGGTCAAAGTAAAATTAAGTTAAAAGCTAAGGGAAGACCGCAATTTTATCAACACGTGACCGTCATTTTTAAAATTGATTGTGGAGGAAAATAGAAGCCAAAAGTATTGTTGTTGACTTTCAAAGTTAAAATAGAAAACAAACAAGACAAAACCAGTCGCCGAACCAGAAGAGAAAGAAGAAGAGAAGAAAGAAGAAGAGAAAGAAGAAGAAGAAAGGAATAAGCTATCAACACCGGAGCAACCCCACCGTCGACTGAGCAGCTCGTTGAAACGCTGCAAAACCAGACCGTTGACGAGCAGAATCACACGCATAGAACTGTCGTTCGAACCGACCTGATCACCTAGAAAAGACGACGTTGAGCTGCTGTTTCGTCCGAGCTACGTTGACCTACAGAATGCAGCCACCTCGACACCGATCTAACTCATCCAGCCATGAATCAGACCAGTTGACCGAGCAGATCTCGCTGAACTCCATGGCAGAAACGACGAGCAGCTGAAACAAAGTGAAACCAGACCTGATCGGTGTGGAAGAAGACGATGACGAGCTATCTTTCAACCACCTACAGAACTCGCACGTGAAACTTGTCTGATCCATACCATTTTCAGCTTCAACTGAGCTCGATTTCAGCTCGAAACCAATGAAGAACCCAGCTGAAACTGAAATCAGAATAGGGAAGGTAGATCGGGGAAGAAGAATGAGAGATCGGCTGCTAGAGAGAGGGATTGCGTGAGAAAAGAAAGGAAGAAGAAAATCCAGTTGTTGCATGCCCCAAGAACAGCTCAAAATCAGTCCAAAACGAAGCCAACATAAGAGGAAAAAGGGGGTAAGTTATTCAATTTGAAATTGATTTGCGTTGATGATTTTTATCAATGATTTAAGTTGAGTTCGAATTGAATTTTATTATGATTTGTTTTTTATTGATATTGAGTAAATATGAGTTGAAAAATAAGCGAATTGGTGTTGATTGGGAGCTTAGGAAACTAAGAAAATATCAAGGATTTAAAGAGAAACCAAATCGTGCGCTAAACTAGTTTAAAGGGCAATTTCATAAATTGGCCCATATGACGTCCGTTGAGAGTTTGGATGACCTTAATGAGTTTAATTAGGTGCATTGAGATTATTAAAAGTCGAAGATTAAATTAAGGAACCAAAAATATAGGGTTGCGCCTAAAAATGGTCACTTAGGGGCGATTATGTAATTTTGGTTATTTTGAGTTTCCAGAAGTTGACGCGAACATAAATTCACGTATATATATATTGTGTAGGCGACAAGTAAGCCGATGGAGCAAGGGAAGAGCGATAGGGAGCATTTTAGAGCCTTTCGGAGAGCTATTCGGAAGTGATAGCTAAGGTGAGTGTCTTTATAAAAAAGGTTTTTACTATAATTGATTTTAAATGCATGCCAAATTTATCATGTTGATTAGAATATCAAATGAATTCCAAATTGAAATTGTTGCATGGATTATGGAAATGATTTATATGAAATGTGATTTAATGAGAAAGGAAAATTTGAATTGAAATGAAATTGAAATCTTATGGTACGCCTGATTGTATGTTATATATCTCCAATTTGGGTTGAGTACCTTAAGCGTGCATTGGTTGTGTTGGGAGAGTCTGTCACTAAAAGTGGGTGGGACCGTGTCTGTTTAGTCCTTTGAGTCGCCCAATGCACATGAGAGGTATATTATTAGCGAGCTTCCACCTGAGCGATGAAGAATTCCACTCTATAGCGACGAGGAATTCCACTACGTAAAAACTGGATAAATGGCCTGATCGATGTGGAATTCCATGATGGCCTGAGCGATGAAGAATTCTGCTCTACTTTGAGGGTACCATGTGATGCAAGCTAATAATGGTTGGCTTATTTGTATTGATAAATTCTTTGAAAGTTATTATCGCCACCATTATTAAAATGTTTTGATAGAAATGGAAACCATGCAACTTGTGGATTTAAATGTTATTTACTTGGCATGAAATGAATTTTATTAAATTCTGATTGATATCTATTGTTTTTAAATGAAAGATGAATTTCAGCTATGTTAATTGTTCAATCTTGGTACTTGATTATGCATAAATGTTTTAAAATGATTTTTGGGAGGATATTTGATTAGATAGTTTTAAATGGAAATTATATGACACTCACTGGGCTATTCAGCTCACCATGTTTTATATTTTTGTAAATAAAAACCTCCCCAAGCACAGGTACCATAGCTGTGGATTACCCGAGACGATACCAAGTAGCCGCGGCGATAATACTGATGTGATTTCTATCCCTATTTTTGTTTGATATTAAGGGATGTATATATTTTATTATCTTTACATGATTTTGTAAATATCATTTTATGAATTTAAATTGTGTTTTTGGGAGTAAATAGATGCATGACATATGATTTTGTTGATAATCAGTTTATAAATTGAAATATGAAATTGTGGTTGTGGTTGTGTTGAAAAATGAGAGCCTGAGGCTCTATAGTTTGGGGAAAATATTTTGTGATATTTTAGAAGTGTAAAATTTTATAATTTACAGGTGGTAAAGTCCGAAAAGCAAATGAAATGCTGTCAAAATTTTTATAAAATATTTTGTAAAGGTTTAAAATAAAAATGAAAAATTTCCCCTCGTTTCCGCTGTTTTTGAAAAGGTTAAGAAAGAATACGGCTTAATTCTGCGGGGGATCCTTTAGTTGAGCGAAAAGGGCTAGCTGGAGGGTCACCGTAAGGTGCCAACAGACCGCCTAGGGAAAGGGGTCTGTCACAAAATCAGTAGTATTCTCATTAAGCTATTTACTTTATTTTGGAATTGCAATGAATTAATTACAAGATATAAAAATACCCTTGATTAGCAATATTTTATACTCCATAAAAAATAAACTTTCTTAACAATATTATTGTAAGTATATTGAGTATCTATATTTTAATTTTAATTTTTGTTAATGTTAAAGAATTCCAAACTATTCATAATACAAGAAATCACATTATAACTCTTTTTTTTTTTTTTTTAATTTTTAAACAAAAATTTCATAGTATTATATTACTTCTCAAATAAGAATATAGTGGTAATTTTTGTTTTTCATATATATATATATATATATATATATAAACCTTTCTCGTAAGAGTTATGCTAGGCTTCATCATTGTAGTTGTTATATTATTGATTATGTGATTATTTCTAAACTCTTATGTAACCCAATAATATTGTAAAAATAAACAATTTTATTTAATAACAATAAATACCAGATAATCTATAGAACAAAAAAGGGGAAAAAAAAAAAGAATAACTTCCAAAAAAGTTCCATAACCCCATTTAATAAGGAGTATAAAAGTCTTTTTAGATTGGAAAGAGGAATGTGAATGAGATTCCTAAATAGGGTGGCGGGAATGAGATTCTCATTCCATAGTCCTATATTCATGTAGGACCCAACATTTCATTCGCATTACAAAATGATTTTAGAGTAAGTAAACGTCATTAATCATTCTCATTCCCCATTTCCATTCTCCAATCCAGCAAGCAAACACACCCTTAGGGTTTTTTTTTTTTTTTACTTCAGTTTTTGTGTTTATATTTGGTAATAATGTTTGAGCTTCTGGATTCAGTTTGATTTTATGTTTGGTGATGTGTTTCGAATACCTATATTGGTGATGATGTTTGTGTTTCTAGATTCGTTTTCCATTTTGGGATTTTTTGGGCTTAGTTTGATTTTTTCTGGTTTTGATCATATCTTCGTTTTTTTTTTTCCTTTTTTTTTAATCTTTGTTTTAATTTGTTGAATTCACAAATTGAAGCTTTTACATTTCCATTCTTTCTCAATCTTATATATGATTTTAGTTGAAGATCTGGGTTACCCAGATCTTCAAACTTGAACCCAGAATTTCAAGTTTGAAGTTCTGGGTTCTATTTTTTTTTTTTTTTAATGTTTTTGTTTTCTTTTTTGCTTTAATAATTATCATCTTCAAGTTTTGAAGATTTTATGGTTTTTTTTTTGGCAGGAGGGGAGGGGGGAGGGTGGTGTGGTTTAGGGATAAATCTATCATTAATCAAATTTTGTCACGTTTGATGGTTAAGTTTTGGTCAGTATGACCAAAATGATGAATTTCTAAAATATTAGGGCTGAGAGATATGCAAAATGCATAAATAAGTAAAAAATTAATATTTCCCTAAACGTTAGGGACTAAATTAAAATTTTTCTTTAAATTATTGAATTATAATTACTAAAATCAATCGGACACATTTTTATCTTGAAAAAACTTTTGAAATCTACATTTCCGCTTTAGCCAAAAATCAATAATTCCTTCATAATCATTGGTGACTACATGCAATGACAATGACACTGTTGCGACAACTGTTGAAAGAGCTAGAGGGAAGCGTCCAATGTAGGTTAATAGCCTGGTGGATGCATGTAAGAGGAAAAAGAACAGACCCCAAATTATGTCCCTAAGGGTCGAGAGGAACCATATCCGTCAGCAAATTATGTTCCCAAACAATTGTCGTAGTAGCAAACATCACGACGGCGGAAAGAATGATGGCCGCCATGATAGAGTATAGGAACGAGCTAAACAATTGCCTTGAGGCCATGCACATTCAAATTGGTGTACTAGTGGATGAAATCTTTTGAATTCGAGCACTCTTCCTACATTTGGCGGATGATCATGGCCACAGACATCATTGAAAAAACCATGATTAATTGGCCAATATGTTAGTGTTTTAGGATTAGGAAATTTAAACTTGGTTTAGTTTTTAGTTTGATTTCATGATTTAGGTTTAGGATGATTTAGCTTATTTGGATTTTAGGTTGTTTTAGGACTTGAATTTTTATTTAATGAAGAATGTCACTTAATTCTCATTATCTTGATGTTTGTGTTTATTCTTATTTTATGTTTTTGTATATTATTTTTTTTTTTTTTTTGTGTGTTCTTATTTTCTTGCTTTAAATTTAAACACTGAGGACAATGTTTAGTTTAGGTTTAGGGGTGAGAAAAATTTTTTGCAAAATTTTTTGCTAAACTTGACAACTTAAATTTAAACATTGTCGAAAATGTGTAGTTTACGTTTGAAAGTGAGAAAATTTTTTTGTAAAATTTTTTGTTATTAAATTTTTGCCAAAACTGACAATAGATGGTTGACTACTGTTTAGAGCTGTTTTTGACAATCAAAGACCGAATTTTGGAAAATGGCCATGACTTCTCTAAAATTTTTCAATACAAATCCAATGATAGGTAGATTGTAAGAAACGAAGTTGTATTTTGAAAGTTATGACCGTTTTATTAAGCAAAGGTCAGGCTAAAGACCTATTACGGGTTTCTTTTTTAAGCAGAATTGTTTGACTCTGAACCATTTTTTGTAATTTAATTTTGGAAAAACTTTGTGAATGAAAGTTGTTGCTCTATGTGTCTACTACCTAACAACTAAGTTTTGTAAATATGACCTTTCGAGTAAGCGTAGGTCCCTAAAGAAACTTAAAAATGCTGAAATTTTGTTTTTAACGAATTGATAAGTTGTTTTAGTGTTTATAATTGGAGAAATAATGCATGCTATGGTTGGATATTTTGACTAGGAAGTAGCCATGAAAGTCTTAACATGCTTGGAGATTTTTTATTGTTGTTATCCTATGTGCATGGTTATAGTCTATTAGTGGGGACTTCCAAAATGAGATTTTTGAGCCTTAACGTTTCGATTCTGATGGAATTATATGTTTCTACTTAAACACTCTTTTGTTTATCTATTGTATAAATGATCTCTATAGGATTGCTTGGACTTTATGAACATAGGTCTCAATAAATTGGCATGATTTTTATTTTTAGAGTTTTGTATGAATCTATTGAAATGAAGTAGGCAGTCGTGAGTTATAAAATAGAAAACTTCATTTTTTTCCCTGAAGTTTGAAAAAATATTAGGTTTTTAAAGCTTTTTTTTTTTAGAAACAATTTTTTTCATCCCTAATTTTTTCAAAACTTTTCAAAAAAGTTCAAATCGTCAATTAACTAACAGTCAACGATAACTTTAAGCATTTTAAAGTATAATTTAATAACTTAAATTCATAGGCATTTTGGGTAATTTAATTTGTAAATTCATTATTTTATAAAAGTAATCCGGTAATTTATATGCCATTAACAATCATCAAAAAGAAAAATATTTTTTCATGTATTTTGTTAATATTGACCGTTAGTTGACTGACGATTTAGATTTTTTTGAAGAGTTTTGAAAAAGTTAGGGATGAAAATAGCTGTTCCAAAGGGTTTTAAAAACCTAATATTTTTTTTTTAAATCTCAAAGACTAAAATAAAATTTTTCCATTTTAAAACTCCAGTAAAAGGCTCTATATAGTTTTTCCTAGATTTTGTATATGTGCGCTTAAAACCAATTTAGAGCTAAACACATATATGAGCCTTATTTTCTTTCATTCTACATTATTCTCATATCCTAGTCGAAAATAAATTTTAAGCCTTATCCTAAGAGATTGGAATCTGATGAGAAAACAAATAAAAGGATAGAAGGAAGGAGTTTCGGTGTAGAAAATCTAGGTTTAGGGGTATCAATTAATAAAAGTTGAACTAGCAAAAAGGTACATTTAGTTACAAAAAAAAATATATATATATAAAAAAATAAAAAAAAAATCAATAAATGAAAAATATTAAATAAAATTGGAGAAGGTGAGTGAAAGAAGGGCCAATGTCTTCTGCTGATTGTGAAAATTAAGAGTTGTAATATGTAGTCTCTGAGATGATTCCAATTCGTTTTGAATTCTCTTTTTAGATTCTTTATTAGCCAACACCTCTTAGCCCTGTTACACCCATTTAAAAGACTTGCAGATTGGTAGGGAAGCACGATCTCTTGAATTCAGTTTAATTATGCGGTTTATAATGCTCTTAAATGTCTAATTCATTTATGAGATCCAATTTTGTACTTTGATGTCTCGTCTATGCAATTTATATACAAGCAATATATATTTGAACTTTTCTTGTGCATAACTTCCAATTGCTTGTGTATGTCTTGAGAATATTGCCTTGGGACTCTTGAGAGTATTAAGAGATATATGTGAGGTGTAGAGTTAAGACGAAACAAGTCCATGATATGCATATGTGATGTATTTGAAGCTTGATTGCTTAGTGACTAGTATGAGATTATCGAAGATTATTTTTTTGATGATTAGTGACCTATTTTCAGTCTTGATAGATAATTGTGCATGTGTTGGCTTTCCATGAATTTACATTGAATGACTGGTTGATGAGTTTTAAACAAAATTAATTACATTTGTAGGTATCGTAGCTAGTTAATTTTCAACAGATACAACTTTTCTAGCTAAGGACACCTAAGAGTTTAAAAGCTTGTGACATATACTACATATCATTGTGACAACCTACGAAAATGGTTTAGTTTAGATTAGATTTAGTTAGGATGGGTTTGTTTTTATTAATTTTCAGTTTATGTGCTTTTTGTTTTACTCAAGGACGAGCAAAAATTAGGTTCATGAGAATTTAATTTAATGAATATTAAACAATATCATAGTTTATAATTAAGGTTAGTGTAATTGAGTCTAAGACCGCTGAAGTAAATTTTTAATTAACAAGGTTGTTGTCAACTAGAGTTTTGATCGGATCAATCAATTTAATGAATATTAAACAATATCATATTATAAAGTTAAAGTTAGTATAATTGAATCTAAGACGGGTGTAGTAAAATTTTTAATTAAAAAAAATGTTGTCAATTAGCCTTTTGATTGGATCATTATTAATTAAAATCAAATTAATATATATATAGAGCATATTATGCAGTATACTTGGATATCAATATACTTGACAACTAGAAATAAGTGATCACATTGAAAGATTACTGATTAATTTAATATGTCTAATTACAAGGAAGTGAGTTAGATTACATTTACAACAATCGACCATGTTTAGTTGTAACTAGATACAATAAAATATATTCAGTAATTTTAGAATATAATCTATTCAAATGTATCAATACGCAAGATGTATTATAGATGACCCCGATATATATATATAAAAGAGGGAAATGGATGTTGGAAAAATACTCATAATTAGTATGTAATTAATGAAGTAAAGAGGAAACTCTCCACATATATGAGAGGGAAATGCATGTTGGAAAAAACAATCTAAATAATAAGTATGTAATTAATGAATTAAAAATATACTACAAAGACAGCATTTGAAACAAATGTTTTATTTTTTTTATTGGGGAAATTAAATTTATAGAAAACTATCCATATTTTATGTTATAAGACAAATGTGAGACTTGAACTCTTGATCTCTTAAGGTTAAAGAAAGTGTTCAATCGCTCCTACTAAGTGGTGGTATACAAAATTAATAATAAATTAATACAAATGTTGTATTAATCAAACAGTAAATTAACAATAAATTTTATGCAATAAGAATTCAAAACGGAAATAGGAAAAAAAAAAAAAAAGTTCACTGATTTGAAACGAAGTATAGAGGCTTGTTGCATGTAAGCAACGTCCTAAAAGCAAATTTTCACTCTTTTTTTTCTGCTTGAAGGACATTTGATGGTTGCCCTCCCAATATTCAATTATTTATTTTCCTAAGTTCTAACACTGAACCAAGAGCCAACCGAACCAAAGTAATTTTCCTCTTGATTGAAATATATATATGTAGTATGTAGAATGGAAGAATTTAGAAAAAAAATAAGTTAATTATATCGCATGCCCTTAATTTGCTGATTGGGTGTAAGTGATTATTGAAGAATATCCATGGATTATTATTAAGTTGGGTAGTTAAACCCAATTATATCATCAGAATTCAAGCACTATATACTGACTTGCCTTTTTAAAACCAGTGCACTCTATTTGAAGAGTTGTAATATATGCTAAATGAAAAAGTATGTGTAAATGTCGTTTCATATGGTCAATTACGGGTGGGTCATAATTGCAAGGGTGGTGACGGGCTGTTTGCTCCGAGAAATTGACTTAGCTAAAACCTACGACAAGTTAAATAATTTTTAATTTCTCATTTATGTTAGGAATTTGTTTATTGATTGGTAAATAGAGCAGTTTAATTAATGAATAAAACGTACTTCTTAAAGCTATAATTTCGTAAGTCGTGAAAGCTAAAGCTAAAGCAGTAATCATATGCTTTATTTTTTTTTTATTAATTTATTCATATATTAATCTGACAAATTTGACATCCAAATATTAGATATTAAACCTATTTGACGTCCAAATATCAATAAATAGATTATTAAATAAAACACAAGTTATGAATCAGATTGTACGTTGGTTTGACGCGGAAAACACAATAAGAAATATTTTTTTGGGACATTACAGACTACATTATCATAATGGCATTGCAAATGCAATGCAACTGAAATTCACTGTATGCATATGTAACAACAGCGACATCGACATTGACAAACAACTCCAATCATTCATAATTGGAGTTTCATAGGATTTTTATTAATTTCGATTAATCATGTTTAGACTTATCATTTATTGTAATTATCTTTTATTAAGTTTTGTACTAAATTAGGATTAGAATTGTTGTTAATTAATCTTTAGATAATTAGGAGTAGGATTATCAGTTTATTGTTACTAAATAGATTAGGAGTTGCGAGACTATAAATAGCCAAGTAACTTTAGAGTTTATGTTAAGATGTTATGAGTTTGCTTTAAACATTAGTAAATTAAATCTGTCAGATAATTATCATGTGCTATTTTGGTTTATTCCTAGAATTTGTTCTGGGGTTTGCTTGGCCTATGGTTTGATCAATTCATTGGTTTGATTTTAGAAGATCAATTTGCTCATTATAGTGAAAAAATTGTTTCAAAATCTATACTATCGTATGGCGTGAGCTAGGTGATTCAAAATCTATCATATCGTGTGGCGTCAGCTAGGTAATGATTAGAGCTTGTAGAATCTAGATTTACATTCTCAACATACAATTTTAGGACCATGACACAATCAACACTGTTATTGATAAATAAGTACGGTGACATTGACATTATCATTGGCCAACCGTGATTATTCATATATTGAACCACTAAACACAGAACATGCATGATACCAATAAATAGAAATGCATAATAACGAGTCATCTTTAACATTGTCATGAGATCTTTGTCAATGAAACGGTGACATTGACAAACTCAGTCTTCTCCTTGGACATGCGATCGGCGATAATTTCCTTGTACCTATCGAACACCTGATCGATGATTGATTCACCAAAGCGATTCACAAGCAAGGGTTCAGCAACGGCTCTCATGCACTTGGAAACGTTGTATCCTCCATCATTTGTCGCGTCATCACCTGCGTTGTCTGCATTCCAGTCCACTTCCGAAACCTCAAGCCGGTCAATCGCGTAGGACCCTTCTTTCAGAACCTCCGATTTTATTTCGAATGGTGATGGTGTGTACTGTGGAATGTTGAAGGATTCCAGTTTTTCTTCTTCTACAAGTCCCTGCAACATGATCCAGTTATACATTTCCACACGAATTACATATATATTTAGTAACTTTCAGGTGCATGCAGGGTCCCTACATTTTTTCTTATGGGATTACATGTGTAGGATCCCGGCAGATACCCATATAATTATGTTTCTGCTTAGAGCCTATTGATCTAATAAATTATATTTCTTATTTATGAATCCATCAAATTCACTTACTTTGACTTAATCAACAATACACACACGTGTCTATATATATAGAGAGAGAAAATCATAGTAGGGACGTCCTGAAATTTTTATTTTAAAACTTGTAACTTTTACATATCAATATTTTCTTAAATCTAACCTGTGATTCACAATCTTAAAACGGATAATAATAAGATCAATTCGAATTGAGAAAATTATATATATATATATATATACATACTCATATTGCGTATTGATGTAATGTATGAACATTAGTTTGCTAACTCAATTATAAGTCCATTATCACTCACTTTGAATTAATCAAAATTCACTATTCAATGTTTTTATTCAAAATTAATAAAAACATAGCAAAGAGGATGAGCCACTGATTAGCGAATTTTAATTAATTCAAAGCAAGTGAATAATAGACTTATAATTGAGTAAGTGAATTTAAATATTACATCAATAGCCAATATCTATTCAATGTTTTTATTCAAAATTTAAAAGAAAAAAAATATTGCAAAGATGATGAGCCATTAATTAGCAAATTTAATTAATGCAAAGTAAATGAATAATAGACTTATAATTGAGTCAGTAAATTTAAATATTACATCAATATATAGCCAATATGATATATATATATATATATATTCTCCTTCTAATTATATGTCCTTTGGGTGTCCAATCTTTCCTGCAGTATTAGAGCTCCTTATTCTTAGAAATTTTAATATGTTAACATAACATCAATTTCAAATTCAATAATTTACTCTAACACACATAGTCACCTTTGGAAGAAGTACAAATGGATATACTTTATCAAATATTGGGCTATAAACTTTTATTCATTATCAAATAGTAGGCTATAAACGTTTATTCATTATCTTAATCTAATAGTTGAAAGTACTTTAATTATATTACGTCTCATAAAAAATATATTTCTATACACATAATTTTAATTAAATGATTTCAGATATCTAACTAAAATGTTTTAGGAAGCACTTCAAGAAACCACTCTTTTGTCTTGAAAATATTATGCCAAAGATCTCTAGCATTGATCTGTACCTTCAAATTTAGTGGGACTGGCTGAGTCAAACTTAGTAGTCTTTTAACAGGCCGATTTTAGCACAGGAATCTCAAATAATTGGCCTAAGAACATCAAATAGTAATCCTGATATTTGATAGTGATATAAACATAGGACCAGTTCAAAAATCCTTATTATTTTGCACATAAACAAAATTATATAATAATAACAGCTAACCATAATTTACATATGCATAAGACCTTGTCACTTTAGCTGACCAGCACGAAAATAGGCATACGTGCTAGGTATCATTAGACTCAAATTAAATAATGCAATCAACACTCACGATATTTCGTACAAAATCATCTTTCCCTACGAAGTTTGTGTTTATCAATAGAGTCAAGCTTTATTTCATGATCGGTATAGATAAAATACATGAATTTTCCGTTAATCTTTTGTTGGCGCTTTTTATAAGAAGAGTTTATGTTTTAGTGATTTATAAGAAAAAAAAAATTTAACAATCTTGATCATTCAACCTTTTAAATGTCGATGTGTCAATAGATTATAGGAAAAAAATTAGCAAAAAACTAATGGTAGAGAATCTTTGTTAAGATAAAAACTCGGCAGGTTGTTTTAATTTCAATTTTCACTACAAATGTTTTGTGAGCTCTGATTTTAAACACTAAAATAGTATGAGTTTTGAAAATGAGTTTTTTCCATTCCAACTTTAAAAATATTAGTTTGCGAACAAAAAGCCAAATTATATTCTTAATTCATGTCACTTTTACAGTTTGATTCTAGTTCCAAACTTCACATTAATTTTAGTTATATTTGTTCACATATATATCACTGGTTTCATAACAATAATTGAGACCTCAATGCTTAAATGTTACATTGATCTAGCGTTAAAAGATATTTTTATTAATTCTTATTTTATTGTTTTCCAGTTTCTTTGAAGATCTTAACAAAATCTGGATGTTCATACTTTATATATATATTTCTTAATCTATTGACACTAGGTCAGAATACTGTCGAGATCAGCTGAGACGAAACTCTAAAGTACAGCTTGTATTATTACTCCTAAAAGTGAAAGAGGGTTACCCATATAGAGTAGAAAAATTAACCATATTTTAGTTGGAAATATAGATTGAAACCCTTGACTTGAGCAAGTTGGGGGCAACTTAAACCACAGCAGCAACCCCACTTGCCACCATTTGAAAAAATTTTTAATGACAAAAAGGATCCTAATTAATTAATGAAGATTGAGTAGTTTAGTACCTTAGAGACCATTTCATTGAGAGCCCGGGCCAGAAGCTCCCAAATGTAACAGCACTCTTTGCTGGAGGGATCTTCACTTCTTCTTCCCAGAAATGTTAGAACCATTCGGACTCCTGCCACCAATTCCTCCGAACGACACTTCAAAAACAACGAAAAATCCCTTTGAAATTGCTGATAATATGCTTTAAGCACACTAGCTGGACTTGTGCTGGCCATGTAAATGTTCCCTTTGTTGCTCTCTAGACCTTCAGGAACCTGTTACATTATTATGAATCTAATATACTTAATTGAAGTAGGCATGCATGATGTGAATAATAATTGGCTACAATAACATATATTATTGTTACACAACCAACCAATAAAAAAAATATACTTCAAAAAAAACCAATAACAATAATAAGATTTTTTTTTTTGAACTGAACAATAATAAGATTTTATACTTTTAAGATCTAATAATTCTTTTGTTTATCTATTTTGATCATTCTAGGGATATCTAGAAATCCCTTCGCGAATTTGAGTTCGGAATTAGAATCCCCACCAAACCCTATTACTTTGGGAAGTAGAAAACTGTAACTTAATATGTTCACCCTTGATTGAAATAAGCATGATGTGAATAATAAGTTAATAACTGACTACAATAACATATATTATGTTCACCTGAGAGAGCCATTGGAGACTGTAAGAAGAGTGGACAAAATGAAGACTGTTCGTTGGGAAAAGCCTACCGTAGAAAGAACCAGGGACTCCTGTGAAGAAACAAGCCCCTGCACCAGGTCCCATCTGTGTTTTCAAGTTTTCCTGAAAACTCTGCAAAGACTTAAATATAGTGTTGAAATCATTGCCTGGAAGGTCATTTAAGAACACTTGATATTCAGGTGACTGGTCTCCCATCTTTTTGCAAAGATTGTTAGCTATTTTGATAAGTTCTGATACCACCAGCAAAGTGTTTGGTCCTGAAGAACAACCCAAGTCTGCCACGGCTAGCTTTCTTGGCGAGTGCGTATTGCTGCAGCAGAGATTGGTAATGGCTTCCTCTATAACAGGTTTTGTCATGGATATCACTTTTCGCTGCATGCACAGAGCTCAAATTAATAATTTTACCTTGCTACACGACCAACCAATAACAACAATAAGACTTCATACTTTTTAAGATTTAAGAATTCTTTTGTTTTTCTATTTTGATAATTCCAGGGATATCCAGAAATATTCCCTTTGCAAATTTGAGTTAGGAACAGGAATCCCCACTAAATCCTATTCCTTTAGGAAGCAGAACACTATAACTTTTGGTCATGTAAATACCCATGAGAACTTAAAACACAAACAACCATGTAGGAGCACTCTAACCACGTCATGCAGATACCAATGAGAACTTAAAACTCTAAATCTTGTGGGAGCAAACAATGTGTCTAACTGTTATTGGTTGCAGGATGTGTCTATTAATAAAATTCATGCTAATGATACATAATAATTCGTAAGTTTTGATAAGTTAGTGAGGAAGTGGATGAAGAATGTTGTATTATTTTCAGTGCAAAGTGGTGGAGAGTAATTGTATACCTGAAGTAATGAGTTGGTAGCGTAACTTGTTTCCCCAACACCTCCCTTCATGTGGAGCACTCTGACCACATCCATCTCTCTCTCTCTCTCTCTCTATCTATCCTTTGTTTTTCTTTGTTTGTTGACTTTCTTGATCACTTGAATGATCCCTTATTTATAGGCATTTAATCGTCCCATTACAATGATCACGTGCCGTGTAAGATTAAACAATCCAGCAACATGCATGGTTTGAATTAATTTCTGGTTGTTAAACTTGGAAAAATATTTAATTAATGAAATCGAATGCTCTAACTCTTTGTGTGTGAATGAGAGTTGGAAGATTCGTTTAAGCGGCAACTGAGCATAAGCAACAGTTTTTCCATGGTGCATGCATTTATAGTTTATCCTTTTTTTTTTTTTGAAAAATCATTTTAATTTCTAACTTTTGAAAAATAATCAAATTTTTAATTATGTTTCTGAAAATAACAAAATGGAGCCTAATATTTCAAAAAAAATGTTAAATTAGTTCTTTTATCGGTCAACTGATGGTCAAACCTAATAGAAAACGTAAAAAGACTAATTTACCATTGAATTTAGTTAAAATTGATAGAAAGACCATCATACCTCCATCTATAATTAAATATTACAATAATACTTAATTACAAAATTACCCTTTCTAGTTTTATACGTAAATTTTGTGAAATTTTAGTTTTGCCCTTGGACTCAATTTTTTTTAGTACAGATTTTAAAAAATCATTAAATATTAAATGTTATTGTAAAATAGAATAATAAATAAAATCATTAAATAATACAAAAATCATTACGTTGTAGCAGAGGAGAAAGATGAGCATAGAGCGATATAATTTCATTTATTGCAATGAGAGAGATGATGTTGCAACTGTTGGTGATAGAGAGACACGGATGAGATTTTTGGGTTTGATGAAATTGAAGTAATGTGGGAAGGATTTTTTTTAGAAAAAATATTTAATTTTTCAATTTTTTTTTTATTAATGTTAAAAATTTTCAATTCTTTTAAGGGTAAATATCATTTTTACTATTTTTAAATTAATTTTTTTATATTTATTAAATATCTATTCTTTCATTTATTATTATTTTTAAAATTTTTTAATTGTTTATTTTTAATTTTCCTTTCTTTTTTTAATTTTTTTATCTGGTTCGTACACGTACCAAGATCCTAAATTGCGATTTGAAATGACAAAATTATCACCGCATACCATGTCATCTGTTAGATTTGACCATCAGTTGACTAACGGAAGTGACTAATTTGATACTTTTTCGAAATGTTAGAGTCTATTTCATTCTTTTCCAAAACATAATTAAAAATTTGATCAATTTTTGAAAGTTATGGATTAAAATATTTTTTTTTTTAACTAAAAAATGAAGTATATATAGTTTATCTATTTTGTTCAGTGGTGTACTAAACGGAATCCTTAAAAAAGAAAGGGAACTTTTTATTAATTTGTGATTTTTGGTGTCTATTAAAAGTTTAGGAATCAGAAATGAATTATAAGTACAAATCAAGAATTAAGTCTTTAATTAAGAATTTTATTGGAAACTTAATTTCCCATATTCATCTTAGCAATCAAATTCTATAAAAAAAAAAAAAAAAACATACATATAATTTAAGAATAATACTAGATTTTCCAAACTTTTTACTTAAATTTATGCCAAAATAATGTGGCATGTAAGTTATCAACATCTTATAAATGATGAGATCATAAGATAATTAATAGGATGTTGACAACTCACATGCCACATCATTTGAATATAAATTTTGACAAAAAAATTTAGGAAGTCTAATATTACTCATAATTTAATAAAATATTATTATTTAATATCTATAATAAAACGCTGGGGTTTTTTTTTTTTTTGGAAATAAAGTAGCAGGATTTTTTACTAGAAAAAAAAAATACCCGGATTTTTACATATTATCTTTTTGGCCCCTTCTCATGCTTCTTTTCGAAGCATGCTCCACTTTAAGAACTTAAATTGTTTAAAATTTTAAAGCCCTTGGATTTACTCTAAAATAACGTCTAGTTTCTTTTATATATATATATACATACATGTATATATATAGAACTTCTATAATCAGGTATACATGATTTTAAAAAGTAAGAACCAACCAATCAAATTCATCAATTATATTCTCTCTCCTATTTAATTCAAATATAATGAATAAATTTGATTAGTTGATCCTTATTTTTTAAAATTAGATATACCTGATTATAAAAGTTCTATATATATATATACACACACTTTTTTAAAAATAATTTCATTTTGAAAAAGAAATAATTTTATAAAGTGGAAATCAAAATTAAAAAAGTGATTGGACTAACGGTTTGAATTTTATGTCATCTAAAAGTATAAATTCTCAATTTTACCCTTAATGAATAAGATAAAAATGTATCTTTTCTCTATCTCTTTCTCTCTCTTTTTCATCTCTTTTCCTTTCATTTTTATTTGAAAATAAGAGACAAAAGTCTATTTTCCTGAACCATTTTGATTGAAGATTTTACTCAGTTTAAAGACCAAAACAGTCGTTGTACACCATCGTTGTCATCGTCATCACTTATTAATTGTTGTCTTCTCCTTCTTCTTCTCTCTCTCTCTCTCTCCCTCTCTCTCTCTCTCTCTCTGTTATTGTTGCTTTGCCTATAAAAGTCAACCCAAAATCATGAGTACACCGTTGTCATCGCCACCATCATCAACATGGTGGTGGTTGTCATCATCATTACCATCATTCGTCGATAATTGTCTTCTGCTTCTCCTTCTTCTGTCTCTCTTTTTCTCTCTATAATGTTGTCTTCTCCTTCTCCTTCTCCTTATCTTTCATCCTAAAAACTGACATTTATATCAAGGCATTTTTGTTTTAAACCCATAATAAGTTACATAAAAATATAAAAAATTTTGAAAGGGGTCTAAATAAGTATTAAGATACTCAAAAGGTAATTTAGAAACTCAAATGACCCTTTCGAAAGAAATTCAGATTGAAACAAAATCAATCCAGAAATCGTCGAAGACGATTTAGTGATTTTACGAAGAGCTGAAAAGGAGCATAGAATGACTTTTAAGAGTCACCAAGGCTACCTAGAGTATGTATATAGTCCGAAGGGCAAATTGCACAAACCTCCCCTGAGGTTTGACGAAATTGCACAAATATTACGATGTTTGGGTAACTCGCACGGACACTACCTGAGGTTTCAAAAACTTTCCACGAACCTCCCCTATCGTCAGTCAACAACGATTAAATCTTGATGGTCCATGGTTAAAAGTATAAAAAGACTAAAATACCCTTCAATAAACTTAAAATTAATATATTATATATTTTTTAATTTAATTTAAAAATAAAACAAAAAAAATTAAAAAAAGAAAAAAAAAAAACTGGTCTCCATGGGAGACCAGATCTGGTCTCCCATGGAGACCGACCGTCTCCATCGCTGGAGACGGTGGCGTCTCCAGCAATGGAGACGGCATCTCCATCGCTGGAGATTACTCCAGCGATGACCATCGTTGGTCTCGACCAGTGATGAAGATCCATCGCTGGAGATTACTCCAGCGATGGAGACGGCATTGCTGGTCACCGTAGACCAGCGATCTTCATCGTTGGTCTGGAGATGGCATCGCTAGTTGCCGTAGACAAGTGATGGAGACAGCATCGCTGGTCGCCATCTCCATGCGATAATCATCGTTGGTCTCGACCAGCGATGGAGACGGCATCGCTAGTCGCCGTAAACTAGCGATCTTCATCACTGGTCTGGAGACGGCATCGTTGGTTGTCATAGACCAGCGATGGAGATCCATCGTTAGAGTAATCTCCAGCGATGGATCTCCCTCGCTGGTCTACGGCAACCAGCGATGCCGTCTGACCAGTGATGGAGACGGCATCACTGGTCACCGTCTCCATCGCTGGAGATGCCACCGTCTCCAGCGATGGAAACGATCGATCTTCATTGGAGACCAGATCTGATCTCCCATGGTGATCATGCTTTTTTTTTTTTTTTTGTTTAATATTTTCAATTTTCATGACTTTGATATATGTTTGTTTGATTTGGTTGTTTGATGATGATAATTGATTTGGTTGGTTTGATGATGATGAATGATTTGATGATTTTCATAAATGTAGAAGATGGAGATGAGGGAGATAGAGATGAGGGAAGGTAGAAAAAGATGGTGGTTTGGTTTTTTTTTTTTTTTTAAATATTATAATATTAGTTTAGTAATTAAAAATATTATTTTTAATTAAAATATTTATTATATGTGAATTGACCATTTTACCCTTCAAAATTTTGAATTAGTAGTGGTTGACTAACGGGTGACTGACGACAGGGGATGTTTGTGCAGAATTTTTGAAACCTCAGGTAATGTCCGTACGAGTTACCCAAACATCTTAATATTTGTGCAATTCCGTCAAACTTCAGGGGAGGTTTGTGCAATTTGCCCTAGTCCGAATATAGGCTCCAGAAAATTTTGCTAGAATTTCGAAAAAGTACCGGAAAAGTCGAATTTGGGCGTTTCGAAAAGCTTGAATTGAAATAGATAAGTATAAAGGACTAAAGGAAAACAAGTCAAACAAGCAACCCATAGAAATGTGACCCTTGGCAAAGAGATAAGGATGAGGACACTTGTCATGCTTCTAATGGATGGCAATTTAGTAATTTTAGATAAAAGTAAGAACAAAATGGTAAATTGGATAGTTAATATATAAAATGAGGGCATGAATGGATGGAGAACAAATGACATTCGGCCAAAGGAAGCAGAAATTTGGAGCAGCCCGTGAGAGGAAGCAAAATTGTGAGAAAAGTAAGGAAAAAGAAAGAAGAAGAAGAACGAAGAAGAAGAAGAAGAAGAAGAGGTTCTAAGGTGTCTCCATCAATCTCTTCTCCTTGTTTTCATCAAAAAATAGTCATAGAAAACTGAAGAGAAGTTATTGGTAAGTGAGTTAATTTTATGGTTAGTTTGATGGGGTTTTAAGAATTTATGATCAATTAAGTTAGTGATGAAATTTATGGTATATTTAGGAGTTGATTAACTTCAAATTGAGATTAGAATGCAAAGGGAACTTCAAGAAGTTGTGATCAAGGAAAATTAGTAAGGTAAGTTTAGAGTTTTAATATCATAGTGCTATGAAATTTAATGGATTGTGATTTTAAGGTTTTAGTTGATTAATTGATGCTTAAATGATGCATTTGAACATGATTTTTGAGCTTGACATGGAAAGCATTGATTGAAGGTGTGATATACTAGTATGTGATCAAAATGGAGAACATGTTGTAATTGAAATATTTTTAATGTATAGATGAATTTATAAGAGGTTATATATGATTTTGAGATAATTTATTGAAAGAAAAATCAAGTGTACGAATGGTTGAAAATGTATGTTAGTGTATGGTCAAGTTATGGTTGTGAATGAGCTTGAGTTTATTTTAATGTGTAATATAGTTATATTATGTTTTGGCACAAAATTAAGTTAACTGGTGCAATTAGAAATGATAGAAAATGATTGTGTGGGTGTGTTGTGTAGTGTACCGACAAATGGAAAAAAGATGTGGATATAAAATCTCAAATTTGGGTTGGATGTGTGGAAATGGTGTAATTCTAGTGCGGGTACTTTGAGTTGAATCTAAAGTGTTATTGATATTACTTCCAAATGAACTGGTTATGATAGAATTTTAATGTGATGGGTGATTTGTAGGTAGTGAACAAATTAAGGAGACAAGGGAGTGAAGGTGGAAGGGCAAGCCACTAATTTATGAGCCATATGAGTGTAATTGATTTTATAAGTGTTGATTTCGTTTTTGATGTGTCTTAATTATTTTTCATGAGTATTAAATTATTTGAGAATGTGATATGATTTTATGGAAATACTAGTATGTGCACATATTATGTACATGCTTGAACATGACAAATTTTATGTATGAAATTATGAAAATATGAAGTTAAGTTTAATGTCATTCAAGATTATGCTTGTACGTAATTAGAATTGTTGAAAAAAAAAAAGAAATTGAATCGTGAATGGCATGAAAATGTAGTTTTCATACACCAATGGATTATCCCATGTTTATACTACGGAATTGACGAATATAAAATGAAATGAATGAATGATTAGACCTGGCCAGAATACCCTGCGCGTATGGCAAGTATTGGGAGGACATGTCACTGACATCGGGAAATTGAGTCTGTCAGTCGAGTCATGTCACCCTCTATACGTGTGGGGTATTATCTCACGTCACGTATGCACTATGGATTAATTCCACTGCGTGGTTTCCAATTCATTAAAATTCGATCTTTTTTAAAAAATTTTATCTCCACCATCCATTAATTGAAAAACTCTGGAGATCCATCAATTATTATTTATGATATTTTTTTATTAATTTTATTTCTTTCTTTTCTCAATTAAATTTATTTTTTTATTCAAAACTATAATACTTTTTATACTACTTTATTACTGTTAATCGTTGATTTTAACGATTTATAACTAGCAGTAGGTAATTAAATTATAATAAATTAATAAAATTTTCTTTGTTTGCATAAATTTCTAAACCGAGTAACTAATTTATAACTTGCTCTAACGAGTAATTTTGAATAGCCATTTTCAAACCGGCAAGAAGAGATCGAGTCTGACTTGGTATTCGTTGCCTATTTTCAAAATTGCCAGGTTAATTAATATACTAAACTCTCTTCAGATAACTAGTAAGTAGTAACAATAATAATAAAACATGTTCTCTCAAAAAAATAATAATAATAAATCATGTAATCACAATGTGATGCAATTCTCATCTCATCCTTACTGTGTGCGGTCGTCTGCAGAATGTAAAATAAACTTCATGATGATTAAAGTAATTAAATCTCGCCAATCATCATTAAACAATCTTCAAAACTTTATCTGATTTACGTAAAATGGATCTTACGGTGGAAACCTCCCACTTGTTTCTATGCAATTACCAGTCGGTCTTTTTGATCAACTTTACCTCATCGATTCAAATGATTTTTCAATTACACAGAAAAAGACCAATGATTTGTCTGTCATCCTTACAATTAACTTGCCAATTTTAAAAATGTTTTCATATTTTATTTCTTGCTAGTGACGTCTAGCTGCCGTGATGCTGCTTATGTGAGCAAATGGACGTCACCAACCATCTTATAGATCGCGTAGCATGTTATTAAAAATAAAGAATTAAATATCGATTTTAATAAAAATAACAAGATTCTTAAATGTATAAAATTACCGATGAAAATATTAAAAATATCAAAAATATTCTTAAAATATAAGAAATATTCGGAAATACTTTAAATATCAATCCCCTTAAAAAAAGGAAATATCAATAGACAGATCGACCATCGTTTCGATATTTATTTCCGTAATTAAAAGTATTTAATGAATAACTTTGATTAATTTGTTACTTGTTTAATTCTTATTTGGTCACTGGTCAACTACCGATGATTTTACTCATAGTTTATATTATCAATACTAATCTTTTCCATAGAAAAAAGAAATCTATAAGGTCAACAAAATTGGTTGTTAATTCAGAATATTCATACTAGAAGCCGTTCTTTTGTGAGTACTCTGTATGCAAAGTACATGTGTAGTATTCAAACAAAATGGTACCACATGACTTTTTTTGTCTCATCCAATAAATACAAATAGGGAGTTGTTGTCAACCACTATCGTTAAGATGGTCATATAAGTAGAGAATTATTATCCATTTAGAAAATAAATTTCCTCATATAAAACCCGGTTAGAAGGTAAATGGCAATTATCTACTGTTGTTAAATATGTTCTAGGTGAGGACCTTTTATTGAATAAGTTTTCTTAATTTGTCCTTGAGTATAAACACATTGTCCTCATTGGACATTTTGGATATTTTTATTGGACAAACTTCGAAACTCAGTACGATTTTCATTCATATTTTTTGAAATCCCTTTTACACATAACTCGATATTAGATATTATCTAACTAAGTGCCCCTTATCACCAAATTACATTAAACAACAACAGTATTCCATTAAATACGTACTCATGTTCCAATTAATCTGAACTGCATGCAAATAACAGTTGATACAAATCAATTAGAATCTGCTCCAAGTCCAAGATCATGGTGAAGTCTCCCGGCCGCGGTATAACTGAGACAGGTTTAAGAAAAGGCGCATGGAGTGTTGAGGAAGACCAGAAACTGATAGCTTATGTCAACAGATATGGCATTTGGAATTGGGTAGAGATGTCAAAAGCTGCTGGTAGTACAAAACCAAATTGTTTCAAAATAGGAAATCAAGTACATGAATATATATATAATATTAATTAATTAGCTTTTTATATATTTTTAATTTCTCTTCTCTGAAGGTTTGTTGAGAAGTGGGAAGAGTTGTCGACTTCGCTGGATGAATCACCTGAGGCCAGATATTAAGCGGGGAAACTTTAGTCAAGTAGAAGATCAGACCATCATCAAGTTGCAAGAAGAATTGGGAAATCAGTAAGTTATTGATTAACTACTCATTGGGATCTTCCATTTTGCATGTCATCCAATATGATTGTAAACATTTCGATAAGTTAGATTCATTTTTTTATTTGGATTGTGGAAAGAAGGTTTTGTTTGCATAAAACCAATCAAAATTTACTCGCACGTAATCAGATTAAATAAATTCAAGAATGAGAATTTTATACCAGAGTTGTCGGATACAACTCAACAAATTCTTAAAGAGTTTTCTTTCAATGTAGCCACACCCTTCCAAGAAGTTCCCACTGTTACCATATCAAGCAAGTCAACCAATTATATCAATCATATTGATCTTTTTCATACATACAATATATGATTACAGTTATCATGTACAGAATATATAATACTTATTCTGTTTTCCACTTATAAATAGGCTTTATGTGTATATTGTAAATTCACAGTGAAGTATACAAAGTTTATTCAAAATTATCACCCATTGTTTCCGGTTTTCAATTTAATCACCAAAAGAAGACTCCTCAGATTTTTTTTTTCTTTATTTTTTGAGCTATCTTCCAAGAAAATAGACAAATTAGCAAAGAATATTAATTAGCAGTCTTTATGCCATACAAATTGATGGTAAAAATTGTATCTTTTCTCTATTTATTAGATGGTCTTCGATTGCAGCAAGACTGCCTGGAAGAACAAACAATGCTATTAAAAATCACTGGCACACCCACTTGAAGAAATATTGCTTGAAGAACAGCCTGGAGGTGCCAATAACTGATTTCCAAGGAACACAAACAGACATAACATTTACAGATCACCTCAACCAGAAGAATCCGTCCGACGATCCTCCAAAAGCAACAAATTCAGAAGGCTGCAACTTAAATGATCCTCCATCAATAGCGTCACAACCGTCTTTCGTTGATGTTTCTTCATTATCAAGCGGTGATCCTGCTAGTGAAATTTACAACCAAACCATAGTAGAGAACAATAATGGTTCTTCTGAAAGCGCATATGAGGAACTTCAAAGTTTATGGGATCCGGCACAATTTGCAATGGATGGCTTCGACCTGCTGAATGAAGATTATGGTACAACATATACAGACCATGATTTCTTGGTTTCAACTCCTCATTTATGGGGATTCCATGACAATGCATGTATATTAGCTTCCTACTATGATGCTGGTGTTGATGATTTATGGACTAATAACTAATGAAAGCAAATGAAGAGTATAAGTTTTAATTTTTTTAATGGATTTGACTGTCTTATTAGGATTTTATCTTCGGTAAGTTTATCGAACTTTCATTTTGAAAGTAATAGTTTATTTGGCTGCTTAACTTCATTTATTAAAACACGGTAACCTATTATAACGGATTATAATAGGTTACCATCCAATAAACTCATGAAATCAAATATTTAATAGTTTAAAAAATTAGTAACTTAATAAAATTTATTTATAATAAAAGTGCTCAAATTAATAAAACTAAACAGATATTTAACTCAAGAAGAAGAAACACTTCATTCTTCATCATCCATTTATCTTCCAAGTTCATATATTTCAGCTGAATCATCAGCAAGAGACAAAGAATTAAAAAGATAGTTTATTTAAAGTGTTGTTTTAAAAGAAAGTAAAAATAATAAAAAGTATATAGAGTTAATAAATTAAGGAGTAAATAAAAATAATTTACAAGATTTATAAAATAATTTTCAATAGTTTATAATATTATCAAATAATTTAACATGTTGTTACGATTAATACGTTAAATATACTCAATTTAAAAGAAAATGGTTTATTAAAAGTGTTGTTTTAAGAGAAAATAAAATAATAAAAAGTATTTAGAGTTTATAAATTAAGCGGTTAATATAAAAACAATTTACAAGATTTATAAAATAACTTAAAATAGTTTATCATATTGTAAAATAATTCAACATCTTGTTACAATTGATACATTGAATACGTTCGTTTTAAATTTTAATATAGTTAGTTACCAATTAATGTAAATGTTGCAAGTTAACATCATGTTGTATATAAAAATAATATCGCAAGTAAAATGTTAAATGTATCCATTTTGACTGGACATCTTTACCAACTTTATATTTTCTAAGAGATTATTCTTTAAAACTATGATATCTTGTGATTCATATTCAATCATATTTTCATCCATTTGTTTGCAAAGTGAGCAATATATTGCAAACACTAATGGTCGCAATTTTGTTATGTTAGGTCCTTAACCATCCATAACTCATTTAACATGGAAATAATTGATCTAGTGGAAACACAATTAAGCATGTAGGCAGAAATCAACAATGTTTCTCCAAGTAAGATACTGAAAAATCTTAGCAATATAAAAACTTAATTTAATTCCAATATGCTATTCCTGTTTCAACCCCACCAATGTGTGCCAAAATCTTGAAATGTCTCTATATCTTTCTTTTTATACAATTGCCTGAACTTCTTTAAAAAGACATATTTACATCATCGATTTGTACTATGGACTTAAATCCTTAAACTAATTGATTCTCAACCAAACTCGTATAAATCCGAAGCAATTTAATACTTCTAAGTTATGGGAGATCAATAGATGAATGAAATAGATGACTAGAGCAAAAGAAAGGAGCAGAGACATCCCAACTAGGTCGGCACCCCCCAAAATCCAAACCCAAACTGTAAGGGAAAAAAATGCAAAAAGGATTACAAGGAGCTAAGCCAAAGGCAAGTCAAAACAACCATAACAAAAAGAAAAGACAACCAACTGACAAGCCATGGCAGCAAGCCAGAAAAAAACAAAAGAAAGCACCCAAAAGCAAAAACAATGGCGACTACACCAATCCTGACATTCCTCATTAAAACACATCCAAGTAAAAACCCCAGTGGAGAAAACTTTGGAAAGGAAAAAGAGTACATGTCCTACACCAACCCAAAAGCTATCTAAATATGTAAGAGGGCTGGCCCTGAATATTATCTTTATATGACTGCCTGACAAAAAAAGGGAACATTAACTACCACATAAAGGAAGCAAGATCCACTGTGTGCTTAGAGAGAAAATTTACTACCATATTACCTTCTTTGTAAATATGAGAGACACGAAAATTGAGTCCAAAGAGACGATGCAGAAAAACAGCCCAGTTTGCTCGCAAACGCCAAGAAATAGAAGGCTTCTAAGAATTAATCAATTCACCACATAGCTAGAATCATTCTCAATCCCAACGTGCAAAATGACATAATCAATAGCATGAATAATTGTTGCAGTCTCTGCCTTAAAAGCATAAGCCACCCTTCAAAGGAACCGAAAAGCAACTCTTAGAGAACCCTCTATAATTACAAAAAATACCACCACAACCTATTGGTCCTGAAGAGCCATTAGCAACACTATCAACATGAACTTGATCCAACCCGGTAAAGGAGGGAACCATGCGACCTACTTGATCAAAGGAGCTTTTAAAGGAACGCCTTGAACCCCAAGCATCTTGAGAATGAGTAAATTATCAACAGAATTATACATACATCCCTTTTGAAGGGAGTTACCTTCTCTAATCGATCACCAGATAAAAGTACAGGAAGCCCAAAAAGTAACATTGTATCCTCAAACATGGCTTCATTACGTGTGTACCAAAATAGCAGAAAAATTAGAGATGACTGCAATCCTTCATATAGATAATTCGAGGACTGAAATTATGATGGAAAGCCGAGAAGAAAAACTGAGGAATGCCTAAGTTCATATCAACGCAAACTCCAAAAGTAGTAAAAAAGCTCTCCCAAAGGCCAACAAACATATGGACCTTGCAAGAAAAGATGATAAGCAGTTTCCCGAGCACTGAAGCAAAAACAACAACGAGAAGGCAAATTAAGGCCAAAAGTCCAAGAGGTACCCTCTTAACTCGAAATCAGGAAGTTAAAAGAGTCCATGCAAGAAAGCAAACCTAAGTAGAAAGCATCCAAGCCAAAGTGTACGTAAGATGAGTAGAAATGGTAGTATTCTCAACCAAAGAGGTAACATACTAAAATTTAGTTCTAAAAGTCTCTTGAAGAGACCAACGCCCATTTGGGGTAATGAAATTGGAGACAAGCAGAGAATCATGCCACTTATGTGATAGAAAATCAATCAACTAAATAAGAGGAAGGCCTAACCAATCAACTGAACATTGGTTTGATCAAAGCACAAGAGATTGCTAAATGGAAGGAAGTCATAAGAGTATCGTTGAATGGTGATGGTACACAATTTCTCATTGAAACACCGGCTCTTTGTACACCTCTCCAAACAATATTTGTTATGGGTTCCAAACTGACGACATTATCAAGTACACTCTTCCAATCAATACAAAACTTGGAAGTTTTGAACTTTTCACATAATTGGGAGTCAACAAAATTGCCTATCGAAATCGGTGCATTGAAAAGATATTATCTTAATCTATCAGAAACATATCTAACAGAGTTGCCAATTGAAGTTAAGAATTTGATAGAACTGAGGATATTACAATTAGATGAAATGGGGCATGATGTTGTTATTCCACCTAGAGTTATATCAAGTCTTTCATCTCTAGAAATATACAACAAATTCGAATATGCTAGTGACAGCTAGGCTGATACAAAATTGATAAAAAAGTTGCGGTGTTTGGAAAAAATAACCGAGATATGTCTCAGCTTTTTTAAGTGTCAACTCTATCCTAAAACTTATGTTTGCTCCCAAGTTACGAAGTTGTATTACTCAACTATCGATAACCAACTATGAGGAGTTGAGTCCTTTATATCTCCTTTGCAAGTATGAGAAGAATGGAGCATTTAGAGACACTATATATAGATAGATATCCTTTAAGAGAAGTTCAAATTTGTTTCGAGAACGAAGTGAGAAAATAGAGATCAGAGGTTAATTGCTCCGTAATCTTCAGATTTTAAACATCTATTGTTGTGCAATGAAGCATTGGACATGGCGCATATACACCCCACAACTTCAATTTCTTTATGTAATCGAGTGTCAATCATTGGAAGAAATAATAGCTTGCGATTTCATGTGTTCAAAAATTGAAGATGTCGAGATATTCTCATATCTTAAAGAAATTGGTTTTCATCGTCTACCAAATTTAAAGAGCATATTTAGAGGAGCTATGCCCTTTTCTTCCCTCCGAGATGTTAACATACATAGGTGTCCAAGTCTAAGGAAACTCTCTTCTAACACTGAAAGTGCAAAAAGTTTAAAGGCAATTCAAGGAAAACGAGAATGGTGGGACACGTTGGAGTGGGAAGACGAAACCATGAAGCATGCTTTTATTTCCATATTCAAAGTTTGGTAATTGTCATTTGGTAGAGTAATTTATGATATGACGTGATAGCTTTTAATTGTAATTTATGATTCTATCACCACATTACTACAAGTACAGATAACAATTTTAGTATTTCAATTTGCCACCAAAATATTATTCACTTTATCTTTAATTAAACAAACAAATGCAATCACATCATTTTTAATTTAGTTAACTTAAAAAAAAAAAAAAAAACCAACGAACGAACAAACAAACAAACAAACGGTTTTCCAGTTTTTTTAAGGGGAAAACTTTATTTTAATTCCTAAAATTTTGAAAAATATCAAGTTTTTAAAACTCTTTTGAAAATAGCTCTTTTCATCCCTAACTTTTTAAAAACTCTTCAAAAATGTCCAAAACCGTTAGTCAACTGATGGTTAATATTAACGGAATGCGTAAAAAAATATTTTTATCCTTGATGGTTGTTAGTTTCACGTAAATTACCAAATTATCTTAATAAAACAATTAATTTATAAGTTAAATTATTTAAAATGTCTTTAAATTTTAGTTATTAAAAATAGCCTAAAGTCACCATTGATCATCAGTTGACTAACGGTTTGGACTTTTTTAAAGCATTTTGAAAAAGTTACGGATAAAAAAAACTGTTTCTAAAAGAGTTTTAAAAACTTGATATTTTCCAAAACTTTGAAGACTAAAATGAAGTTTCCCCCTTTTCTAAGCCTAGCAAAAGTCTTCTGCTTTCAAAACTACAAAAACACTTCATCTAATGCTTATAAAACAACACCACCACACACACACACACACAAACACAGATCTATAACCTCACCAATATTTTAACACAGATCTATAACCTCACACACAAACACTTGATCATGCAAATAAGTTTTCCATAAATAACTTTTCCAGTTCAGTTGTTCACTTATAAATGGAAGCAGAACCTGCAAATGAAAATTGTGCAAGAAAAATAAGCCAGCCATCAAAGATAGATTTTAGTAGAGATCATGGATCAAGAGAGCAACTAGAAGCTCACTCTTGGATATACAAGCATGTGTGTCACTTCATAGATTCCATGGCACTAAAATCTGCAGTTCAGTTAGGCATTCCTGACATAATCCACAACCACAAGCAATCCATTACCCTTTCAGAGTTGGCTTCAGCTCTGCAAATTCCCCCAACAAAAACAACTTCTCTGCAGTGGCGGCTCATGAACATATTGGTGCATTCAAGTTTCTTTTCTACAACCAAAGTGCATGAAAACCAAGAACAAGAAGGGCATGTACTCACAAAATTTTAACACCAACAATAAAATTGCATCCAGACAATAAACCAAAACTTGAAATTGCAGAAAATGAGTAAAATCCATTCAACAACTCCAATAAAAACAAATCAAAACAAGAGACTGACAAACACCCAATATCACAAAACTGCCAACAACCAAAAAATTAAAAAAAAAAAAAACTTTCTGAGACATACCCAGTTGCTCAAATAAAAAACAAATCATACCCAATTGATGATATATCAAAACTTTGTAGATGAGTTGGAAACGTAATAGAGACTTATTGGTCTTGAAGCTCTGGACACAGTGATGATGGAGAGAGATGACCCAAGATGTTCTGATGTTCGTCGGAGATGAAGCGGCTAGGTCTGATCAATGAAGCAATGAAGCAAATGTTAGAGAGAAGCCGAAGTTAAAAGAAAACAAGTAAAGATAATCAAATGAACTCACCAACAGATGTCCTAGTGTTTTGATCAATCAACAAAACCGTCGCCGGAGATGAAGCAGTTGATCGATTAAGTGGGGAAGGTCTGGTCGAATTGGAGAGAAAGTCAGAGAAGGAGGGGTGTTCGAGAGAGACTAGGGTTCAATCTGATGGAAATAAGGTATGAGGTTTTTCTACAGCAAGTCTTTGAGAGTATGATAGAGACCCGAGTGTAGACCCGCAACCAACCCTCTATTAATGTGGGTTTGAGAGACCCTGTTCTAAGGGTCTGAAAAAAAATTAATGCCCTTGGCTACAAGAAGTAATCGGTGAAGAATATTGACATTAAGATCAACATGACATACTGCATAAATAATGACCTTGGCATCAACATGGATACTAAAATGATAGTGTTTTAGACAAGTAAAAAATATGGCAGTAACTTGTCCACCACTTACTACAAGAAGTTAAAAGATTGGCATTAACAGGACAACTGAAAAGTTATTGCCCTCGCTAAACTTGAAGATGGAGACTCAACTTGCTTCTAACTAGGTCTAAAATCTAAATATTTCCAACTGACATAATCTCTCTTAAATTTTAAAAGATTTATGACATTTATATTACAATTAATAGTTAATGATTAATCATTTAACGCTTAATAATACATTTACGTAAAAAAACATAAAAATAGATCAGCAATGTTTGTAAATAATATTACCCAGAGAAAAATTGGCTTGACCTATTCAAGATCTAGATACAACTTGCATCCAAGTATAGTTTTCAAGACATGGAAATTTCCCCAACCAAGTTTAAAACTGCAAGACTACTCATAAGATGCAGCAGCCAAAGAAACCAATAGCTCATCAGGTGATTAAATCATTATGCAAACCTCTAGTATCATCCTGCAGTGATATTAAAATTTCAGGTGGATGTTCCTCCAACCAAACCGATGAACAATTTGCAGCTCCAAATATCCCCAAAAACTAGCCACCTCATTTCCCTTCCTGTAGATATGTTTAACATGATTCTGCCTGCAAAAAATAACACAGTTCCATTATTTATTATGAAGCTGACAACGAGGAATCATAAGTGAGATCCTTCATACAACATATTGAAGATAAGGATTTACACCCAATTCACATCACTTCCAACCTCTAGCATATGCATGCTCCCCACTTTGGATAACTCAATATAATTCAATGTAAAAAGCTGAATGAAATCCTCTAGAATATAGCAATCACATTCTGTATCTTACTAAAAGTTTGAATATTATCGTCATACAAGCGATTAAAGTACAATGCAACTGCAACTAAAGTGTTAGCTTTATAAATAACCATGTTGTTCAACAGATTTGTTTCAAGACTTCACAAGATAAAATTGTCTTTGATTACATGTAACGTCCAAAAGTTGTGAACAAAAGGATATATGATGTGTCCTTGACTGAAATGAACAGAAAATCTAGCTTTACCCTTCAACGGATTCAGAACCATGAAATAATGGTGATCAACCAAACACAGTAAACAAACATCATACACCATACAATGGTACTACTGGTTCATTTGTTGGTAAATAAAGGCGCACTCTCCCTCCTTGTTGACTAGTAAAGCAGCAAGTATTGCTTCTGACCTCAAACATTTCACTATTCAGATTAGACAAAAGCATAAATAAATCTCCAAATCAGTAAACCAAAGATATACGCTAAATGTACCTTTGATTGTGTCAACATTAATTCTAGATCACAGACTTCCAGCTGCAGCTAATAAATGTGTTGCCACAGCACCAGTTCAGAGCTTGTAACCTACAAAGGCTATGCCAATGAGAACCTTGATTTCATTACCCTATCCACTTCAGAACTTCCAACTCTTCAATTAATACCAGTCCATTTCCTAAATGCCCAAACATACTCAAGCCTTTTGCTTTGAGCCTCAGTTCTGGCATTTGATGCCTTTAAGCTCCTATACAGATTTTTATGATGCTTGAAAAACTCAATTTTGTACATCCACTTGTCTGTGTACATACTATTCTCTTTCATGTAATCAATTACCTCCATAACTCTCTCAAAGTAACCACCCCGTAGAAAGTTCAGTAGTAAGAACTCAAACAGATCACTGCTCAACATTAAATTCCCAGTCTCCATGTTCCTCTTAATGTCTCCCCACAAGATTGTTATATCACGATACATTTCCAACGAAGAATATGCATATGCCATATAACCAAAAGTTTGCACAGTAGGTCGGATTTTCATCTCCTGCATTCTTCGGTATATCATCAAAGCATCCTTAATCATTTTACCCTTACAGAAATAGTAAATAGAAGAATTAAACTCATAAATTATAGGAGTTGCTTTCTCCTTCTCTTTCATTTCTCGTAACAAAGTCTCAGCTAGATCTGATTTACTACTTCTATCTACTACTTCTGATAGCCATGATGAGGAAACCATCTCTTCAGAGCTATTTATGTCCAAACCAACCTTTTGCATTTGTCTTAATAATGCCTCTGCCTCTCTAGACATTTTTGCTTTACAATAAGCTGCCAGGAGTGACATATATGAGGTAGAATCCATAGGATGCCCAGCTAATTCCATATCATCCAAGATGTCATGAGCTGTCTCCAGCAAACCTAAATGAATGCAAGCATCAATAACAGCAGAACACACATCAGATTTGACAAATGAATGGTACTCCTTTCGAATGCTAAACAGGAGCTTTGACAGTTCACTGATTTTCCCATGTCTCTTGTACCCAGTAATGAGCTTGGCCAGAGCCCTGTTAGTAAGGAGAAGTTTCCCATTCTTGAAAAGAATGAGTTCTTCTTTACCTTCTATTTTGAGAACAGAATCCCTATCCAGCAGCTCAGGCATAATCTGTATCTTCAATCCACCCCTAATGTTGGGAGATCCTATGGGAACAAGGCCAGGGTTTTGTGAGTCTCCTCTAAGTTTTCCATCAGGAAGAGAATCTCGATATTTGTTCAAAGTTAACAGAAGCTCAGCAGCTGATTCTACGTCATCAAACATGAAATGTAGGCTCAACAAACTTTCATAAAACTGCCGGTAATGACAAACAAATGGTAATGATACTCGATCAATGTAATCTTTAAATCTTTTTAGCTCATCTCTCTGACCATTCATTTCGTGTACCTTGGCAATGATAGCGATTGAGTGTGCATCAGCAATGACCCCAGTTTGCGCCATCAGCTCCATAATCTCTTGGCCTTTAAAGGATAATCTGAATCTTACACAAGCATCAAGCACAAGGTTAAAGATTGTTCTATCAGGCTTCATCAGCTTTGCACAATCACTTCTTTCTGCCCTTAAAAATAAGAATTGATCACATATCTGAATCAAAATATTAGATGCAAGACATGTCCCGATTTCTGTCTTCACCATATGCATAACAACCAGACACAACATATTCATGGGCGGTAGATTCCCTTTCTCAAGCATCAGTCTAAGCATCTTTGAAGCAGGAACAGCCATCTGAGCTCTCGCTAACGAGAGGGATAACTTAGTTAAAATATCAGGCTTAAGTAAATCTGATTTTTCTTTCAAGATTACAAAAGCCAAATCACAAGCTTTCTTCAACCAGTGAGGCTCAGATGAGTAGGACAGTTCAACAATAAACCTACTCACAACAGAATCCTCAGGAAAAGCATACAATCTTTTAAAATCATCGAAAATTTCCCACGCTTCATCCAAACGACGACTTTTCAATGCACCATCAAGCTTCCTCAACAGAACTCCTTGCGAGGAACCATCCCAGCATAATTTTTCCTGCCGAACACCAGCCGTACAAAAGCACTGGGGATTCAAACACCGAGACTGTTTCCAAAATGTATCCAACACTCGAAACCTACCGAAACTATAGTTAACAAAAACAGGTTCCTGAATCGATGAAGTCACAAGGAATCCCAAAGAATAGCTCTTGACAAAGCACGAACGCAGAGGTATCCTTCTTGTCAACATTAGTGCCATTGAGCCACACCATCACAACATCAACACGTACATAATAAATATAAATGAAACTGCAAAACAATTCAGATATTAAATTAAACTCAAAAGTATATGACAATTACGCCTAGCAAGCAACAAGGAAGCATAAATTCTACAAATTTGTTTGTAACTATATTTATCATAAAAGTCACTCCTGATACAAATATATAACTGGTGACAGAGAGAGAAAATAATCTGGAAAAAAAAAATGCACCTTTGGCCGCACAAAGATGTCATAAGCCTTGAAACATCCAGCGGATAGCCAAGCCCCACCGCGTCCATCACAGGAGACGGCCATCACACGAGACGATACCAGCACCGTAGTCCCGACGACTCGCAACCATCGTCCGCCGGAGTGAATGGTTGCTTGGTTAAATGAAGTGGGTTTTGGTGTGTTTGTTTGTGTTTAGTGCGTTTGGTGAGTATAGTGGTCGCCGGCGTGAATGGTTGGCTCTCTGTGTCTTTGTCTATGTGTGTGTGTCTGTGTGTCTGTGTATTTTTAATTTTTTAATTTTTATTTTTTTTAAGCTGTGTTCTTTTAAATCCTGTTTTGTTTTGTTTTTTTTTTTTCTTTTAATTAAAGGTTCAATCCAATTCTTCGAAATCTACATTGAAATCAAATCTTTCACTTTATTTTTTCATTTTTTTTATGCCCGGGACAAATCCAGACATTAGATAGGGATATAAGCAAAGTTTGAATATGTTATGCGTCTCGGAAAGCGATTCCTATACTGGAGCGATCAACCCACATATAAATGAAAAAGAAGGCCCACACAATATGAAAAGATAACTTATGCATTTTTATATAATAAGAGAGACTACCTTATCGAGAGTTGAACTTGGACCTTTAGTGGCTTTAACTAACTGCGTCACTAACCGACTCCTTTCACTTTTTATTGTTTATATTATATTTTTGTTGAAAGGGGTATACTCATCTTTCAATTACCTTTTTTTTTAAGATTTCATGTTTCTATTATTATTATTATTTTGTTGTTTGATATTTTAGTGTGTCGGCACCTAAACTACAACTAAAATTGAGTTTGTAATATTTAAAACACCCTTTATCACTGTTACGTTTGACTAATGGTTTACTAATATCAGAAGCAAAATTTATGAATATTCCAAAACTTTATGAATGATGGATACATAAATCGATTTGTGTTTGAAAAATTGACTAATGTCAAAAACAAAACTGATGAATTTCCTAAGATTTTAAGAATGACGGATGCATTTATCAATTTATGTTTAAGAAAATGAAGGTTTTATGAATGTAGGGATGAAATTAAAATGTTCCCTTATTATAATTTTTTTTTTCTTTTGAAGGATATGTTATTATTTATTTAGGTCTTTATTCTGTGCTCACTAAATTGCTCTCGCGAACAGTAAAATATTTTAATTCAACCTGTCGACAAATCCTAATGACAGCCTTGAATTGAACCATTATCATTAACGATGTTTCACTTGCAACAAAAGTAAATGTCAATAAAGTAATGGGATATTTCTAAATTGTTTCCCAACTTTTTTGCTCATAATATGAAAATACGACCCTCAATTTCCTAATTAGCATATTTCATCCCGGTAGTGTACTTAAATAAGGAAAAAAAGCATCTCATCATTACCAATTCCATTCATTATCATCAGACTTGGAAAAGTAAAATAGTAAATAAAACTGATAAATAACATCAATTAATAAAAAATAATAAAAACCAAAAAAATATAATTTTAAAATTTTAAAATTTATATTTTTTTGGTTTTTATTATTTTAAATTTTAAATTTTAAATTTTAAATTTTAAATTTTATTTATTTTTTAAAAAATAAATAAAAATAAACTATTGATCTATCGGTGGAGATCAAATTAAAAATAATAAAATTAAAAAAATGAATATTTTTTAATTAAAATTAATTTAATATAGATGAACGATGACTATTTTTCATAAATTAAAAAAAATGGCAGATGTAAAATATATATATATATATATATAAAGAGAGAGAGAAGGGAGATGGAGATCCAGATTAGATATCCTTTAATTTTTATGTTTTATTTTTTATTTTTATTTTTAATTTTTGTTTAACAATTTAATAAATCATTAAATTGATTTTGATATTTCACCATCTATTTCAGAGATGGACGGCTAAAATATTCTTTTAGTAATTTTATTTTTTAATTTTATTTTACTTAAATTGAAATAAGGAGCAAATAAGTCATTTACTGTTCTAAGTTAACTTTCGAACAAAAAAACAAACGGTGGGACACAAATTTGGTAATTAGGAACTGCAGGAAGTATTTTCATATTATGAACAAAAGTTGAAGAGCGATTTAGAAACTGTCCCTAAAGTAATTGTCAATGAACTGATGTACATGGGTTTTACCTCTAGATACCTTAACCCCGAAGGTAGTTACCTTAATTTGCTCATTGATGGGGTGGAGAAAAAAAGACAAAAAGGCTACTTCCACAACACATTATCAAAAACATTTCTTCCATAATTCAGCATTAGATTGCATAATTTTACCAATCAAACATTACCCGAGATTAAGAATGTTTACAAAAAATCCCTCTAAAACCCAAAACTATAAATTAATTTCCACCATCACAATCAATAATTTAATCAATCCAAACACTACTCAAGTTAAGATGCTCATAAAAGTTAAATCCATCTAAGAACCAAAACTATGAACCCAATGGGGATAATCTTTTACTCATTCAATCCTCAAAGTCTCCAGCATTTTCCAGTAAGTAATTGGCAGCCAATTCCTCATTACGGTCACAAGCCAAAAATGCCTCGATGACGAGGGCTCTATCGAACCCCATTGCTTCGAGCTACAAGCCAAAAAAATAAAAGTTAGTTTACATGTAAAACAACAGGGAAAACACAAAATATATAAAAGTTCATGTAAGCATAGTACTCGTTGGATAGCCTCTTGTTCAGCTGGTGTGACATTGATTGCATGAGGCATTTCTTGCTCAGGCTGATCAAATATATCCCTGTAAAATTAAAGAGAATTTTAACTGTCTAATTGTTTCTAAGTTTTTGGGGTATAAAAGAGAATATGGATTCACTTATAAGCAGCAAAAGAAGCACTGAATTCATTTCAGGCTGGGGTAGCTCCAACATCAAGTTTTCATATATGCAAGGCAAAAACAGTTTTGGAAATAAGCAGAAAAACTAATTCCCAAAATCATATAGCAACCTTCACTTCCAATTTAAAAGTGTGCTTCCACCTAATCCACGGCTACTGAATAGATAGAATTTATAAAACAAGAGATTTGTTTCTTTCAAAGTACAATCTAGTAACCAGACACTTAAACTGCATACTAATATCTTCTAGAATTGGTGAGAACTAAGAAGAGATACCAATAATAACTAATATTGTAGTCAAAGAGATATCAATAATAACTAATATGGTAGTCAAATTGCACAGCTTTTCTCAGATTTCTTTGCCTATATATTTCACTGGACAAAAAATAGTATATTGAACTTTTGGCCACTTAATATAAAATTATCTGACTACTGACTGGCACAAAATCTAGCATAGACACTTTGGGACAAAGTTTCTGAGTATCTAAATCAACAAACGAACTCATTGAAGATGGCAATGATCAGTAACAGAGATGAGAATAATAACTCTCGATATTCTAGATGTCTAAGAGTCCTTAGAATCTACCTAGTATGCCCATGAAGAACTCACCCTTCAGAACCATCAAGTGGTTCGTTTATTAATTGAAGGAACTCCGCTTGGTGCTCTTGAATTAATCTCAAAAGCTGTGGATTTTGCTTTCCAAGCTCCTGAAGCATAGGCTGCAAAATATACAGAGTCCAAACTTTAAGACAATGAAATGATGAATACACAGTAAGGTTTATGTGAATGTGATGAAAAGGAAAGAAGAATAAAAGAAACACATGATAGACCTGTAAAATTTGTGGATTGGCTTGCACCATTGACCGCAATGCTTGAAACTACAATGCAGACATAGAAACAGAACCAAGAATTTAGAACCATGAAAAAGTTTCAACAACCAATTAAGCATAATAAGACAGAAATAGCTCTTTAAGCACATCAAGCAAACAATTATCCAAGAGACAATAAATTAATTTACAGCTGTCTTTTCCTATGCTACTCGTGTACCCTTTCAACGGTCCTAATTCCTTTAGACATCAGCTGGACTACCACGGGTCCATACGCATCAGTTATAGACAAAAATTGATACGACCCTTAATGGAAATAGATCTGTGCGCATCAAGTCAATTAAATGTATGCTTCAATGGAGCCAGCAGAAATGAAAGTAAAATCTTTTGCTTGACTAAGGATCAGAATGTAACAATACATAATAATAATAATAACAAAATACCTGTTGATTGTTTCTAAGGAAATCAAGGGATCCAAGGCCACCACCAGCGGCACCTGCAAGTGTCTCCTGAAAAGAATTCCAACAATCTTGAAATAAGATAGGCATTAGAGTGATGAACACTAGAAATCATCCAGAATTTAAAGATTTACCTGGGGAAACATATTCAAAGGAGATGCATTAGGCACACCTGAGACTGGTGCAGCTCCTGTTGCACCAGTTTCAGTTGCCTGACTTGCAGGAAACCGAGACACAGGCACAGCAACTTCAGCTGTTTCTGGAATACCCTGAAGTTTAAACAATTCTAATTACTTGTCAACAAAAATATAAAAAGACTAAAAATTCGGATAAAAATTAAAGTTGTATATATACAGAGTATAAATAATCCACTGCTCGCTCAGGGTTATTATAAGCTGCTTGAAGTGCACGGGTAACAGTTTCTTTGTCCCACGTTCCACCACCCATATCCATTAATTGTTGGATAGTCTGCTCAAGATCATTACCAGCAACTAAATTTGAAGCAGCTTGGCCATAGGTATCGGCATTTGCACTGCAGCCAAGACATATAACAAGTGTTACAACAAATCCAAAAATAGAGAGGTCCAAGTTCACTTTTTCTTATTTCATCTCCAAACTAAAACCAAAAGCAAAAAATAAAAACAATAAAAAAATTAAACAAAAAAGGAAGGGGTAAATCAGAAGGTAAAATTTTAAGCAAAGCCGCTTCTTCTAATACACATGTCTTCATCCTCGGTGTTTATTTATATTAGTCACAACTCCTGGCCATATTCCCCACCTTCCATTGGGTCTTAAGTGTTATATATCTTATACGCAATCAACTTAGACAACAACCATAGCATTAATATCAGTATGATCTCCTATTTGGAAAACAGTGGTATGGAAAACCAAAGGCAAAGACAATATATGTGTCCACATTCCCTATCTTCACCTGCCTTATGAAGAAAATTTAGATCAGCCCACACCCTCATCAACTGGCATATCAAAGTTACATGGACTTTCAAACTAGCAAAAACTTATAACAATTGGCAAGCAATCAAGATCTTGGAGAGGGAATTTTAAGAGTTCTGGAGAATAGTGATGATTCTGTAAGTTCGTAAATGATCTTGATACTTGGTCTGTCAAACCCACCAGAGCAGTTGAGCTATGTTGAGAGTAAGTGACATAACTTGTGAAATTAGTATATAAAACAAGAAAAAGAAATAGGAGACAAGAGGACGTAGACATATTTCAGAGCTATGATCTATGCAATATCCATTGTTTAGCTGAAGGCTAAGTGCATAAAGAAAATGACTGACAAAGAGTTGATAATGGTGGTGTACAGCAAGCTCTAGCCCTGTGCTTATAGTATGGTATACAAGTGATACCAGATAAATTAAAATCATAAGTTTTAATTTCTGGTAGCGCTACCCAGCCTTTAGCCCAGACCACCTTGATCAAACTGAGAAAGAATTGAGCTTAAAAATTTAATATTCATTGATTTGTAGCCTAGTCAGACTGACAAAGGGACAAAAAAAATTTAAACTTCATGTTTAGCTCAATTGTTGAATCCACAAATGAGTTGCACAGAAGATAACTTGCCAAATTTACAGCATGACAAAAGATGTTGGTTTCCAATCCTTGATTATCATTATGCAGTAGTTATGGCTTCCACAAGCACACATGTTCTCACAATATATTACATAAATACCGTAAGTTCATTGAAGAGATAGAACCCATACTTAGCTGTTGTCACATCTGAAGTTGATGTGGTAGTCTTTGGAGCCCTGCAATACAACACATGTTAGATGAATCCAGCAAAGATCCCAAGATAAAATAAAAGGGACAATTGACATGAAAACTCACGCTGCTGGTACAGATGCTGCAGGTACAGCTGCAGCGGGTACAGATGCTTCTGGTGCAGCAGTGGAATTTGAGCTTGGTGCAGTTGTTGGCGGAGTTGTAGATGCAGTCTATCATTATAAAATGAAGATAGTTATATTGTAGGCAGAAAGAAGATTAAACAAGTAAATCTGCCCATTAAACAGTCAAATAGTAAAAAGAATACCTGAGCAGATGAGGCCCCAGCTGAGCCTAATGTTTTAGTCTGTCAGAACAGAGAAAAAAAAAGTCAGAACAGAGAAAATAAATAAATAAATTTCTGGAAACACTAGCATTAGTACACAGAACTGTGTGCACAATCGGAACCTAAAAGGGGAAAATAAATCGAACCCTTTTTCTAAACAAACATGTTAAGTAACAATATTACAATAACATTCATATGGAAAAGATTCATACACAGTTTTCCTATTATGCTTGAGCTTTAAATTTTTCTAGAACTATCCCAGAATCATGGCATTGCTGCTCTTTTATATTCTTCTTGTCTTATCTCAGATATGATCTGCATGTGTTATTCACACCTTCCCTAATTTTTGAAATATATTCTTCATTTAGCAAAGTAACAGAGATACTAAGGCAGCTCATGTTATAAACAAATACATAATACAATAATGATGACAAATACATGTACACAAGATAAGCTTTTCAACTGCAATGCTAAGAAAGGAATATCATAGCTGCTTCAGTGCATAATTAGAAAACATGTACTACGCATAATTTAATATGTAAAAGCCTTGCCTAACTGGAAACTTGGAATCTGAGCTTTCCCATTTCTTCTTCCTCATTCACTATAAACATTAATTGTTGGCTCTAAATTTGAATAACTGTACTATGGAGTTTAAATCACAGCTTAAGGGAAAAGGGACTGAAGCACCCAGTGATCCTTTGCAGGGATTACTATGCAATGCTGAAAACAAATGGCATCCTTTTAACTTGCCGATTGCTTCCATTTAGCACAAAACAATTGACTAACTAAAGTCCTTTCCTTGCTCTGCATAGTGATAGTTAAATTCCTTTCTAGTAAATGGAAGATGCATGGAATCATTTTCATATTTTACATCAATGCTCTGGTTTTTACTTCACTTTCTTTGCACTTGCCAATTAGACAACATTACATTGACAAGATTGCCATTTTATTCACCAACTTCTCTTAATCAATGCCAGAAGGCCCATAACAACGTCAAGTACGTGAAAAAACATTAATTGCAAACAACACAAAACCACTATTCATAAGCTCCCGACATCATTCTCTACCATCACAATACACCCATACCAATAAAGGCAATAACAAAGAAACCATCAATTCAAATTACAGTAACCAAATTTAATCTTACAACATAACCAAAATCATACAATTAAGCCAGAAACGAAAAATCTACCTTACAAAACAATGCCATAACAACATCAAGTACCTCAGAAACTATTAATTATACAAAACCACAATTCATAAGCTTACGTCATTCTACACAATCACGATATATCCGTACCAATTAATGCTATATCAAATAAACCATCAACTTAAAGTACAGTAACCAACTTTAATCTTACAACCTATTTCCAAAATCCAACACCATATAATTTAAATTAATGGTATAACAAATAAAGGGTTTGCTACCTTACTGGTTGGGTAAGGTTACCCATTAGTAACAACCTTTGGACTGTTATTGATAACCACCCTTACAATCAATCCAAGAGTCGTTATTAGATAACATTACCTGACCAATAAAGTAACCAAACCCAACAAATAAACCATTAAGCTAAATTATAGTCACAAAATTTGACCTTACTAGCTAATTTGAAACATAATGTGTATCCATATCCATTGAAAAAGGTATTGAATTGTATACCTTGCTAAGCATGACAACAAGAAAGCCATCCTCAGAGACTTTGTTGTCAGCAAGTGTGGTCTCATCTTTCAAGACCTTACCATTGTGAATCAACAGCTGCTGCCCACATGGGTAATTGTCTTTTCCCTGCACATCTTCTATGTTCTTCTTCACTGCCATCACCTTTTAACGCAAACACAACAAACCCCACATGAATTCAATGAGACCCCATTTGCACAAATCCATTCAACAAAAGAGAAAAAAAAAAAAAAAAATCACTGACCGTGTCGCCGGGCTGAACCCTAATCTCGAAATGGCTGCCTTTGAGAGTTTTTACAGTCAGCTTCATTACGACCAATTGGGGGATCGTAACGACTGCGTTTTAGAGTTGATCGTGAGAGAGAGAGAGAGAGAGAGAGAGAGAGAAAGAGAGAGCTAGAAAAAGCAGAAGAAGACAATGTGTTGGGTGGTTTTTCTTTTTCTGCGGGGGCGTCGCAACTCGCAATCGCAAAACAACCAGTGAAGAAAGCTCTTTTTCCAAAGTTTTGTTTACCTTTTACATCAGTAGTTAAAAAATAATAATGTTTCACTAAACGTTAGGGATAACAGTGAAATTTTTTCTCTATATTAATGTCCAAGATTTGAGTATCTTATGGTTGGATAATCTTATCTATCATTAATAATTTTTGGATTAATTATAAAAATATTTATTGAAAAATATTAAAGATTGTTATTCATAGGTAAATTATCTAACTGGTAAAGCAACCAAATCCCACAAAATTGATTTTTTTAGATTTTGCTATTTTACAAGTCTCAAATTTTTTTTTTATATATTACATCTCTTAATACTGTATCAGATATTTATCAAAATCTATTCATAGAATCTGTTTAGTGAGTGACCTGAAAATCTACTCCTAAAAATAGGAGAGGACACCCACAAATAAATGAAAAAATTGTCAGATATTATAACCTTTAGTAAGGTTCGAACCCTACCTACAAAGGTAAGTGGAGCATGCCATTTCAATTGAGGCATCCCACTATCTTCCATGCAAGTCTCAAATCAAAAGTCTCATGCAAAGTTTAAATTTGTACATCTATTTATAGTTCAAGGAATCATTATATTTTTATTCACTTCGTATTACGTAATTATCGAAATTTACAATAGATTTCTTTTGATATTATAAGGTTAGGTTTTCGCGTTGTATATGTGTTGTTTAATTTTCAAAAGAATCGGTAAATGACAACCATTGGTATCATATTACAGTATAATTATTCAAAAAATAAATGAATTTCAATTTTTTAATTAGGAATCCATGTCAAATGCTCTATCTACTGTGTAGGAATCCATGTCAAATTCTCTTTCTACTACATGTATAAGACAAATATGGTAGTATAACCCTAAAGGGAATTTAAAATATTTTAAAATCTTTGATGTATTCGATCTAAGATTTGTATGGATTATAATAAAATATATATGTATTCAATCTAAATTTATATGAAATATATTTAACTCTAAATTTATATGAAATACAGTTATATCTATGTACATTAAATTCAAATTTGTATAAAATTTATTTAAAATTTAGATATATTAAATAAATCATTGACTTGATATATTTTACTGAAGTGATAAAATTTATTGGATTTGAAAGGATTATGAAGTAAATAAACAAATTTATAACAGTTCATGCTCTCCTTCCATACAATTCATTAGATTTCAATAAGAATTCTAACAAAGTAAATATTTGTGTCGAATCTATGAATTTCACTCAAATTTACCATCTAAAAAAAGTTCATCAAACTTAAACAAAATGCCAGATCTGAGTAGACCAATAAGCTTTTGAAGTTGAAAGTATATCCACTTACAAATGGCTTATAAAATTAACACACCAATCTTTACAAAGTTTAGGAAAAATTCAATTTAGTCCTTAAATTTTGACATTATCTCTATTTTTAAATCTATTTGTTTAAATACCTCTCATAATCCCTAAATTATCATAAAACCCTTTATTTCAGTTTTTGATATCAATTTTTGTTAGTTGACTATGATGAAAAAGGCAAAAAGACATAATTACCCTTTTAAGGGAAAACTTCAATTTAATTCCAAAGTATCGGTATTATCTCTATTTTTTAAATTTATTTGTTTAAATACCTCCCGTGATCCTTAAGTTATCAAAAAATTTGTCAATTTAATCTTTAACATTAGTCAATTATTAGTCAAACTTAATACTTTAAGGATAATTTCATCTTTACACATCTTTACGCCACATGTCAACGCCAACAAATTAAGAAACTAAAAGTATATAACTATTTTATTTTCAATTAGGATTAAGATATCTAAATTTAATATAAAAAAAATGAATGAAAAAATTTGTAAGTTAGTTTGTTAAAAAAAAAAAAATTTGTTGGTATCTCCACTTTTTTTAATAAAAAAATGAATTAAAAAATAGTAAAAAAAAAAAAAAAAAAAATCCCTAGTCCAAGAGTCCCAATTCATCTTCAACCCAACCATAGTTGCTTCTTATTGTGCTTGTAATGGTATGTGTTCGTGGCAGAGATGAACTCATCTCTAGGTCTACATCTCTTGTTTGTTGGATGCTTGTAGCCGACCAATTTGTTTTTTACAGGTGACCCCAAGTCGTCACGGTCTGGGCTTTCGATCAAGAAACCCAGAGCTGGAGGAGCGGCATGCCGACTGGGGCTACTCGAAGCCGATGGTTGCCTTGGACATGCTCTAGAACACGACGTTCGTTGTGGTTTCTATTATGATGTTGATGGTCACCCTCAATGAGAAACCCAACACCCCCATTAGGTTATGGATCTACGAGTATGGTTGCAATGTTTGGTGCATACGGTGTTGGTGCGGTTTGAGTACAGGAGGAGGAACGCTAGGAAGGCTAGAGATGAGGAAATGAGTGGTGATGTTGGACGCCTTAATAACGATAGCGACGAGGAGGAGGATGAGGAGGACGCAGCTACAAAAAATCTGGGTGAAGATGATGAAGCTCCGGGTGAGACTAGTCAAGATCGGGGTTTGAACTCATATATTTAACATTTGGGTAAAACCCAGATCTTCACTTGGTCGAACCCGATACCTTTTTCTTTTTTTTTTTCAATTTCTTTTCATATTGTTGATGAAGATTTTAATTGGCTTTGGGTCTGAGTAATGATGAAGATATCAAGATGATCTCTAGATCCGCATCACTGTGACAAAAATCTGGAGATGTTCATCTCTTGATGAATGGAGATGGGATCTCCACCGTCCATCAAATTTTTGATGGACGGTGCACATCCCATCCATATGGGATCTCTACCCTTTAATTTTTTGTTTTCATTTTAAGTTTTTTTTTTTTTAATTTTTTTTAAATCGATCTTACCGTCTATTTTTGATATAGACAATTCAAATTCATTTGAATTTTTTTATATTTTAATTTATCTTTTAATTAGTTTTAAATTTCAAAGTTATTTAGTTTTAAATTATTTTTAACTTAAAAAAAATATGTAATCTATATTTCTTTTTAACTTATGAAAAAACTATTTTATTTTTTGTGTTTATAAGTTTATAAATTTTGATTTATAAAATAGTGATATGTCAATTTGTGATTGGTTGTAAATTCTTTTTTTTTTTAAATTTGGATGACACGTGTTTAATCTCTATTGGTTGATAGCTTAAGGTTATATTGGTAAGGGATAATCCCAACTCCACCCTGTAGTTTGATGAAATAACCAAAATTCTCCCTTACTTTAAAAAATGGCTAATATCCCCCTCTTGATTTACAAAATGAATAAAAATCTCCTTGTAGTTTATTAAAATATCTAAAAACCCCTTACCATCAATTTAGACGATAAAAGTCAACAGTTGACCGTTAATGTGAAAGGGTAAAACTGTTCAAGTGAAATAAAATATAAAAAATATAAATATTTAATAAAATAATAATTTAATATTTAAAAAATTGAAAAAAATCTCCACCGTCCATCTTTAAAATGGACGGTGGTAATCAAAACTATTAAAAAAAGTTTAAAATTTAAAAAAATCTCCACTCTCTCTCTTCCTCTCTTTCTTCTTTTTCTTCTTCTTCCTCTCTTTCTTCTTTTTCTTCTTCTTCCCCTCTCTCTTATTTTTCCTCTTCTTCTTCTTCTTCTTTTCTCTCTCTCAGTAGTACCCAAACTGGGTTTCCGACCCGAAAACCCATAGGTCTACGGGTTTTCGGAGCTGAAAACCTAGAGATCTCTGGGTGTCTATGCCAGAAACTCATAGATGGGTTTCCAATGCGAAAACCCAGAAATCTTTGAGTTTCTAATGCTAGAAACCTAAGGATTTCTAGGGTTTCCGGCGCCGAAAATCCAACCCAGAATTTATTTTGGTTTTGGTTTTTTTTTTGTTATATTGCTGTTGTGTTTTTTTGATGATGTTGTTTGTGTTATGTTGTTGTTGCCTTTGATGAAGGTTTGGTTGAATGGAGATGAGTGAATGTATCTGGGTTGGATAATGGATGATGATGGTGTTCTGCATGGTTACAGTATTGAGAAGCACTTTGGTCTTTTCGCTCACTATTATAGTCAGAAATTAACTCTCACTAGCAGAGTTAATAGAAGGGGTAAAATAGAATTTTTAGAAACTATAGGAGGATAATTAGCGATTACGTAAAACCACAGGGGGGAAATTGGGATTATCCCTATTGGTAAACTACAATTGTAGTTTTTCTTTTCAAGTAATTTTTTTGTTTAAAAGGGTAATAGTGTCTTTTTGCTCTTTCTGTCACAATCAACTAACGGAAATTTGACATTAGGGACTAAAATTGAGGGTTTTCTAATAATTTAAAGACCATGAGAAACATTTAAGTAAACATATTTAAAAAGTGAAGATAACACCAACATTTAGGAACTAAATTAAAGATTTTGCTAATCCTAATTGAAAATAAGATAATTATATATTTCTAGTTTCTTAATTTTTTGGTGTTGACACGTGGCATAAAGATATCTAAAGACGAAATTACTCCTAAAACATTAAGTTTGACTAATAGTTAACAAATGTTAGAGATCAAATTAATAAATTTTTTAATAATTTAGGGATCACAGGAGCCATTTAAGTAAATAGGTTTAAAAAATAGAGATAACATTAAAATTTAGGAACTAAATTGAAGTTTTTCCTAAAGTTTATCGTGCATCTCCCCTCTTTTGATAACAAGAATTCAAGTTGCATCTAATTATAAAAAGTAAAAGCGTGAAAATTTCTCTCTTTTTATGCGTATAGTAATCTCGTCATTTGTAAGAAATGATACTGAGTTACAATATTTACTTTATGTTTATATAGGCAAATAAGCTTATGCTTCTTTAGAGAACCGATATGGGCATTGATTTGTTTATAAGCTGTAGCCACATCGAACTGTATTATCTTCTATGTATTTAATCTAGGCAAATAATCTGTAAGGTTATGCTACTACATACGATCAATATAGTTGTTGATTTGTATCATATGGTGTTATGCAAATTTTAGAATTCGCAAGTACACGGGTTTATTGTAGAACAGATTATGCAAGTATAAAGTCGATCCCATTCAGATTGATAAAATATTAATCTAATTCTAAATTAAATTTAATTCTAATTTAGTTAACCAAATTTGAAGATTGAAAATTAACTAAAACTACAAAAGCAAATAAAATTCAAAAATAATGGGATAGAATTAATTTGCAAAACTCAAGCAATGAAGGAAAAAAAAATCTCAAGTTTTGAATCCACTGTTATCAAGTTATAATATTTTACTATTTAAAGTATTATTCTCAAAATTAAAGAAACAACCTATAAATCAATTTGATGTTTTCTTAGAATTTATAAGTTAAGCTTCAAAATAAATCTTTTATAAATTCTTACTTTAAGATTCGAAATTTATAAAAGCTAAGCATTACATGTATCCAATGTTTGAAAAACATATAATAAAAAATCTTATATATAGAACTTTTCAATCCAAAGTTAAATTAATAAAATAATTTTTTAACTATAAAAAAATACATAATATTTATTATGAAACAATTTAATTTTTTCAACTAATGAAACTAAGAATTATTTAAACATTCAAAACAAAATTGAGAATAATATTTGAATAGCAAAATTATTGTAAAGTTAATAAGGTTCATCCTACACCTTATAAAATAAAATTGGATAAATTCTAAATTACCTCCCAACTTTTGCATTAAAAAAAAAAAAAAAAACACACACACACACACATACACATACACACATACCCCAACCTTTAAAAAATACACGTTTTCCACCATGTCGTTACCCTTTCCGTTTCAAAAATTTACTTTGAGTATTAAATGTGATAGGACCTGTTCTGCATCCCCCTTTCTAGAATCTGGAAGGACCTGTCTGACACCCCAACGAAAACCTCCCAGACCCTAACTAACGGGACTAAAAGGTTCTGTGGAGCGAACTAATTAAAACTTTTCCCTTTAGCAATCATTTAGAAGAATTTGGAAAGATAACTTTTTCAAAACTAATCATTTTCACGCTAAAATTTTGGTAGCACAACGATTGTTTTACTTATTATTTGTACGATGGATATTCAAGGGGGAGTGTTATAGATTAATGGATGCCACCCTTTGGTATCTCATAACCTTTATCAATAATGTTCTCCTTATTAGTACCTTAACGTCATATATAACTTCTGTTTTACTTATGGTTTTTGTGACTCTTTGCCTATAAATAGAGAATGTAAGAATGTGTTTGATGCACAATTGAAAAGGAGAATAAAAAGAGTACTCTTTCTCTTATGTTTTCCCTTTCCTCTATATTTGTTCATTGCTTTTAAGTTATTATTTCATAACATATACATACATATATATACATATATACTTATATATATATATATTGCATATCCCCTATCATAAGAGTTATCTATATTAACTATTGATACTGATGATTAACCTAAGTATTTGCTTTTGGAACCTACTCTAACTAAATCCAATAAGAAAATATAGATGTATAATCATCATTAAAAAAATTCTTTAAAAAAAATCATATTTAAAAAATTGAATATTTTATAGAGCCTAAATATAACAAGTAAAATTTATAAATATGAAAACAATGAATTTGTTTAGTTAAAAAAATAATAATAATAAGAAATTTAAAAATTTGGGTTTAAGGACTCTCATTTTTTTTCTGGCCACACAATGCATTCCCGAGCTGAACAAGTTCAAGGATCTTTGACTTCTATTTTTTAATTTTGACAAAATGAATTGTTTCTTTATTTGTGCAATTCATTGTTCCAAAAATCGCCAATCAACTGCGATTTTTCCTCAGTAAATCACTAACCGATACCCTATCAGCCGATAACTCTCAAATCAGGAATCCAACTCGCCAACCACTACAACCACCATAAAATCCATCACAAATCATTCAAGAAAAACCCAAAAAAACTCAAAATCAAAATGAAAATGGGTAAGTTTGGGCGAATTTACCTTCGAGTGGGTCCAATTAGGCTTGTTGTTAGGTCGAAACTTTCGTCAACCAGTTGGTGTGCGTGTCTTGGTCAGCTTGAGCTTGGATGGGTTGCGGTTGAGCTTGGAATCAGTGGTTGGGTTGAGTTTCGGGTGGAGCATGGTTGAGCTTGGGCAAGTTCAGGTTGAGATCTGATGAAGAAGAAAAAGAAGAAGAAGAAGAGTTCAACAGTGAGAAAATGTGAGGCTATGTGTGTTTATATATACATAAATACATACATACATATATATATATATATATATAAATACACATTAGTGTAAATTACACAAACATTACTGAGGTTTGATAAAATTACATAAATATCTAAGTTTTAGCCCCTGATATTTAAAGAATATATCAGTCTACGTCCTCAGATTTCAAAAATAATAATTTTCTCCCAAAACAGTATTAGTCGATTGCTCGCTGATTAATTGATAAATTGCTAATCACTATCTCGCCGGTCAATTAGTAAGTATAGCAATTAGCGATTTTTGAAACTTGGTATAATTTAAGAGAAAAAGAGGACCCTCTTGAAAAAAAGTAAATAAATAAGTGTCTGTGCAAGTCAATTGATCAAGTAAACATCAATTATAAGAGACTCTTAATATATATAAATGCTTCAAGTGAACCGTCAATATATATATATAAGGAATTCGGAATATATACAACAAAAGAAAAGGGCCATATACTTTCTACAACACTAATTTAAAATTGTTCAAAGCCTTGATGGTCAAGGGCCAAAGATACTTGGTCCATGAGTTGACATAACCATCTGAATGAACAACGGAAGTTGCAACCCTAAAAATAGTGCCACTGGGGTAGAAGCCAGTACAATAATTGGCACGAAAGCCCATTGCCATCTCTCACTGAGTATAATAACTAAAGTTGCTCCAAAAGCTGATATCATAGCGGCTATGGAAATGAAGAGAGAGCCAAGACCTATGATTAACTTTCGTGGTAGTGATACATGGAAGTCCTCTATTGCATATCGTGAAGTTAGTATTGCTAAGAACATTAATACAGAAGTCAACGAACAAAATAGACCTACTGCTTCTGAAAGAGCAAATACCATAAATGTTTTTGTATGTAAATAAATTGGAATCCCTCTATCTTCTGTATTGCCTCCTGGTACAGTAAAAGCCGCAGCAAACAACACAGTGGCAATGAGTGTCGAAACAAGCATGCAAGAATTGGCAGTATTTTTCATCCAACTTTCTCCTTGCTCAGCCAACTCCTTGCGTTCTATCCTAAAGACATCAATTGCTGTGTCGCCTTTTTCATTTTTCCATTTCCTTTGAGCAGAGACTGAAAGTTTCTCCACCTCCTATGCAACATGAGACAGTGACGCTTAAAATTGGTAACACAATAAAAATTGATATCACAATATCTAATATCATAACATCATTAACTCTCATCAAGTACTATATGCATGTATAAGTATTAGATGAGGTGTGCTAGGATTTATTACTAACACTGTTATATTCAATAAATTCTTTGTAATGTAAACAATTAAACACTTGGAAGTTGACGTTTGAAAAGTCAATTCATGTTTCAAGATGACAGCTAGGAGTTAATTGCTGTAGTCGCCTATAGCTGCATGTTTTAATTTCCAATGCTATTTGCTAAACAGGAGTAGTTTTAAATTAATTGGACAAGATAATCGATACCTTAAACCACTGCAATTCTCTCTGCATTTGTAAAGCTGTGCCAGGAACTGAAAAAAATTTAGAAGGTGAGGGCAACTGCGCTACCAAGTGTAAAGTGGTGTCCTCGAACACAAAATTCTTATAACATAAATACTTAGTAGCTGTCGGGGAAATTTCTTTTATTACATTGACTATCTTTTCTTGCCGATATTTAATAGCAGCTTCCAATATGTTTAGTTGAGGCAATACGTCGTAGTCAAGCAGATCTGGAAACTGTTTTAAAAGGGCCCTTACAATTTCTTCAATCCCATTTATAACAGCAAAACCTAGGATGGGTTGTGGATTTTGAAGAATACAATCGATGTCTTCAAAGCTCATGGGAGAAAGTTGCTTGCAAACAAGATTTACTAATTCCACAGCACATTCATGTTTCAACTTCACATCTAGAACCATTTTTGTAGAGGGTACTGCAAGTGATCAGATAAAATGTAAAAGTTATAAATTGGTAGAAGATCAAAGTATAGGTAAAAGAATTTTATCCACCTCCCTTGCAATTTACCAAGTCTCAAAGGAGGTCTAAAACACCAAACCAAATATACACATTGTCCACTTTCGACTCTCGCAACTCAAAATGCGCTTACACCGAAAAAAGTTCACAAGATATTTAAACTAAAAGAATCCTTTCTTGTTAGAATGTGGGACTGGGTGGCTTGCACCAGCTAATTCAGCAAGTCCCTACAAGGTCAGCCAAGTTTTCCGATATATACTATATATTTGATGTATGATAGACAGATGCTTACTCAGTTGTGCAATAGCTTTCCAGAGTAATCTCTTAAACCATCGAAGCACTACACAAAAGAACAAGACATGCTTGTTAATTAATTTAGGTAATGCTCCTGAAGATAAGAAATTATTATAGAGAATTTTCGCTTGTAAGAGCCTTTCCAAATTCGCACAATACATAAGAAACTTAATTACCCTTGTAGGATTTAAAACCCTCGAGCATTGGAATGTCCAAGCAAATTTGAGAATCTGTTAATTTAAAGAATTCGAAGAGTAACGTCAAAACAAATATTTTCTAACAAAATAAAAGGCTACACGAGAATTTCATAATCTTAACAAACCTTGAGTCGCAAAGCTTCTTGGTTTTAATGATGGAAATCCTTCCGTGCTTTCTAGGATATATTCCTCTAAAAGAGCTTGAACCAACAAAAAGAAATCATGAAAATGTTTTCCAATATAAAGAGAAGACATGTGCGATAATATATATACATATAGTTTTTATAGTCAGTGTGTCTTAACTTTTAAATTATTAGGATCACCAATCAAATTCATTCATTGTGAAATTTTTTTAGGAGAGAGAATGCAATTGATGAATTTAATTAGTGATCCTAATAATTTAAAAGTTAGGACGCACTGACCATAAAAGTTTTATATGTATATATAGTAATTCTAACATCAGTACCTCCTAACTTTAAAAAGTTAGGACGAACCAATCAAATTCATCTATTGCATTTTCTTTCCTAAAACAAATTTCTCCTATTTGATTCAAATACAATAGATGAATTTGATTGGTTCATTCTAATATTTTAAAGTTAAGAAGTGCTAATGGTAGATGTACTAATATATATATATTTAATATATATATATATATTAAAGTTGTACAAAGATAGACACTTACATTCATGGATCCAGCTTTTAAAAATTCCAAGACTATTCCCGCTAAAAAAGTGTGAAGGCTCATAAGCCAACCACAAGAGCAAATTAGCTGCAGATTCATGATCATCATCGTAGAGATGCAAGCTAGGATATTTTTGGACAAAATACAAGGCTATATCTGTTGAAGTTGGAACTCAAAATAAGATTGATTATAGAACTACTTTATCTGTTGTAAGTTGTATTGGCTTTTATTGTTAACTCTTACCATGATAACCTAATTGAATTAGTTTACGAAGCAACATAGGTACTGAATTAATGAAGGAGGAACAGCACAGATTGGTAACAAGACTAAGGTGCTGCACCATCTTCTTATTTTCACCCAAGATTATAGAAGCGTGAAGTGGCAGTTCTTGTCGACAATTGTCCATTTGTGGCAAATTAGGGTTCTCTCGAACCAATGCCTTGGCAGTCTCTAAGTTCCCAGCTTCTGCAACATAGTGAAGGACTGTGTTTCCATATTTATCTCGCTTTTGAATTGATTCTCGAGGTAAATGTTTCAAAAGCTTGAGGATGAATTCCCATTGGCAACATATTGCTGCAACATGCAGTACTGTTCGTGATTGGAATGTTATCGGAGCCATCGATGCATCTTGATTACATTCTATGTAACTTTTAGCTTTTTTCCAGTCACCGGTTTCTGCAGCAATGCGCAACTTTGTATGGATGTAGTAGTAATTCTCTCCTGTCATTTTGCAGTCACCAATATTTTTTTTTAAAACTATACTCTAAATCAATGCATAATATATATATAGAGACAAAGAGATAGAGAGAGAGAGAGGAGAGAGAGAGAATCTTTATGATCAGTGCCTCTTAACTTTAAAATTTTAAGACGAGCCAATCAAATTCATCCATTACACTTAAATTAAATATGAGAGAGAATTTGTTTTAGGAAAGAGAATACAATTGATGAATTTGATTAGTTCGTCCTCATTTTTTAAAATTATAAGATACTAACCATATAAGTTATGTATATATACATATATATATATATATATGTATACACACACACTTTTTATTTTTTTATGGAATGATAACTCAATTATGCACTTAGACAATCATAATTTACATAAAGGCCTATTCAATCCTAATAGTTTTGATGCATAGCATATGTGTCGACATCTCCTACCTAAAAAATGTTGAATAGAAAAGTTGGTGAAAGGTAATCATATATGAAGCATTAAAATTGAGGTGTAATCTAGATATTTGTTGAGTGGTTTGGTCTAGAAATGTGAATGATTTTGTATTATTTTGGTTGGATCCATATGGTTTAGTTCTGTTTGTTGGACATATGCTACATCAAAACTTTTTCTATTCAACATTTTTCAAGTAAGAGATGTCAACACATATGCTGCATCAAAACTATTAGGATTGAATATGCTTTCATCTAAGTTATCGAGCCCGATCACATGTTCATTGGGCATTGTAGTTTGTACAAAACCTGGATTTCGACTCTCCATCGACTCTAGACCATTTTCTATGTCTTGAGGTTGGTCAAATTCTTCAGCACCACTTAGCAAGCCTGGAATCAAACTAGATTTACGTTCCGTAGTGATGCATAATGGAGTTCTCGTGGTCACATCAGTAGCTTCACTAAAAAAGAATTTAGCATCATCATCATTGAGAACTTCAATCGGTGGTATCGCCTCACATGAATTAACTTTGAACTTCATTTTGATGTAAAATTCTGCTGGATTCACATCTATCATACGACATACCATGTCATGTAATTCTTTGTACAACGAATTCTTCGACAATAAAATTCCTTTGACCTTTCCAGATTCATAGCTAACTTTTCCTCCATTATTAGTCCATTCACCATCATATAAAATTACAATTCGAAGCTTATCCATGCAATCAACCTTTCAAATACATGATAAATTTGGTTATTATATATCCAAATGAAAAATAAATATCATTTAAAAACTGGTAAAATGCATTAAAATATTAATCAAGGTCAAATGTTAAACATAAAAACAATTATAACTGTCTAACTCCATAATTGAATTATGATTCCATAATAGATTTGGAATTCTAAACTAAGTTGTGATTTTCTGATTGCGTCTGGAATCCTAAACAATATTACGAATTTCAAACTAATTAGTTTAGATTTCCTAACATAGTTTAGAATTCTTAATAGAGTTTGAAAATCAAAATAAATGACGAAATAACGAAAACTCTCATGAATCCAACCTAAAATGCATGTAACCAACATAATTAATTATAAGCTCAAACTAATTGTTCTACATGACTATCATTGAAAAAAAAAAAAAAAGGGAAGAAACAGAAGAAGATATTATCAACAAATTAATTATAAAGTAAACCTTTTAAACTTAAAAGTCAAACAAAACATGTAAAATCAAAAATGAGTCTCATTAAGGGTAATATTGTACATTTAAGAGGAAAATGAATTACTTTTCCAAGGATTTCAAATTTTAGTTTTCAACTGCAATATTCTAAATAGGTTAGTTTTCAATAAAACTCCCTTTTTAGATATGAAAATGCGAATCACAACCACTCTAATGGAGGTCACTCGCCTCCATCAATGAAGGTTGAGCTGTGCTCCTCCTCATCAAAGGAGTGTCTGCTCCTCTAGCAAGAAGTGATTTGCTCCTCGCTAGAGGAGTAGTCGATCCTCCAGCAAGGAGCAATCCACAGTCGGTGGACTTTTTTTTTTTTTTTTTTTTTAATTGACTTTTGTTTTTATTCACTAAAATAGCATATGAGTAATTTTCAGGTTTGATAAGGAGCAAATTTGTTTAGAGTGGACAGTAATAGTAAAATTATTAGAGATATGCAAATTTAATAAGTGCACTTATTTTAGGCCTATTTTTACACTGAGCCTTAAATAAAAATATTTGTGACATTGGTTTGAATTGAGATTGTGATAAATCATTTAAAAAGAGTTCAAGTGAATTAACATCGTGAATTGGAATCTTAATTCAATAGAATACGGTCGTTTTGAATTTTTCTCTGAAATGATCGTCTTCTCCTCTCTCTCTGAAGTGAGGATGAAGTAACTTATCCTAAGGGTATCAAGTCTCTCTTTGTGAGAGCATTCAGAGCCTAGAATATCCCTTTCACCCTTTCATCTCTATCACCATAATCGAGGTCCCATCTCCTTCCTAGTACCCCACTGCTCAGTGTCATCCTAGGATGGATCCAGCTACCCCACTCCTCATGCCCTCATCCTGATCTTCTCTGATCCCAAGAACCCCTTTATAACCAAATAACATCATCTCTCCTAAAAAACACACATCCGTTTCTCTTCAAATCCCATTCTTCTATCATTTCGCCTCTGTCCAGCAGCTTACTTCCCTTTCACTCCCGGTCCTATCCCCTACAGTCTTTATACTCCTCTTTTCCCCTCCTCGTCCACCAAACTCACTCCTATAAAAGTCCAAAATCCCCCTAAACCATGGAGGACTTAGCTAAACTATGTCAATATCTCACCATCACAGAGAAGGAAAGCCAAATATGTACTCTCACTGAGGACCTTAAAAAGCAAGGTGAGGAAGATCTGTCTCAATGTCTGGTGGGGAAAGTTCTTGCTGGTAGGAGGATCAACAGGGGGGCATTTATAAAAGTCATACAACAGCTATGGAGCTCTCACGGCAGAGTCCTGGTGGATACGGTTGGTGAGAACACTTTTGTTTTCCGTTTCGAAAGTCAAGGTGCTAGAGATGCCGTCCTCGCCAAGGAACCATGGCATTTCAACCAACACATTATTGTCTTTGAAAAACCTGAGGGGGTGGGAGACATCTCCAAAATGACCTTCAGATGGGCTAGTCCATGGGTGCAAATGCACCAACTTCCACTGTTATGCAAGAATCGCAGGGCGGTGAAGTACATTGCTGAACAATTAGGTCAAGTAGCATATCTCCCTACCGAATCCAAAGACTACTGGGGTAGCCATGTCAAGGTTAAAATCCGCATTGACATATCCAAACCACTCCAGCGTATTCTGAAACTTAGTCTAGACAGCTCAGGAGAGCTCACAACAATCTTGTTCAAGTATGAAAAACTTCCTAAATTTTGTTTTGCTTATGGTATGGTCGGTCATGTCCTGCAGGATTGCCCTGATGATGATGCCAAGTTAGATGCCATGGAGGGATCCAACCTGGAATACGGCTCATGGCTCCGAGCTGCCCCGCCAAAGCCTAAACCATAATCACCGAGCAAATCCTCTCCGAAGACAAACAAAAAAAGGAGGGAAAATTCAAAAGCAAAAAACTCCAACTCCATTACAGAGGAATCAACTCCAACCTTACTTCTGCCACCAATCTCAGTCCACCAAGAGCACAGGCATTAGACTGAAGCCATAGATCTGCAAGTAGCGCAGGTAAGCAAGCTGCCAATAAGGGGACAAGAGACGTCAGTGAGCAGAGGAAAAGAAAAACTGGTACCTGTAACTCTGCAAAAGGATCATGCAGTTCCAAAAGCCAACCCAGCTGTGCAGTCACAATCCAATCTCTTTGATACCTTAAACAATCAAGCAAGTGTAGACCCACCAAGAACGGAAGCCAACATTGTTGACACCATGCCCCTCGAAGGAAGTGTTTTTCACCAAAAATCCCAAACAACCCTCCTAAGGAACTGGAAAAAAGCTGCGAGAATCAACAATTCAAAACCCCAACAAAACCCCCCAACAGTACTCCACAAAAACCCCCTCACTCCCCGAATATTATCAAAACCCGAATGAAAAAAACCACTAAATCCAGCTTCCCAACAACTTTCAGCCCCATAAAGGCTACCAAATCCCCTCACCCAAGTCCTATGGATGTAGATGCAATACTGCCAGAATTGAGGAATTCTAAAAACAAACGGAAAAAACTAGAACCCGCTGAAGATAACCCTTGCTCAAAAAAACAAAAGGAGGCAGTTGAAACCCCCTCTCCTATATCATCGGTGGAGCTTGCGTTGCAGGCCCGCCGTTAACAATGATAAGCCTCTGTTGGAATGTCCGAGGGATGGGGAACCCTCGAGCATTCCTCACCTTGAAAAGGGTGATCAAACGTTTCTCCCCAAGCTTGGTTTTTTTGTCCGAGACTAAGCTTCAAGGAAAACGGGCAAGTACTATGAAAACTAAGTTAGGATTTTTCGGAGGCTTCCAGGTCGACAGTTCAGGGAAAAGCGGTGGTTTGCTACTGCTCTGAGAGGAAGAATTGAGTGTAACTGTTCGATCTTTCTCCCCAGGATATATAGATGCAGTCATACACATGGAAAATGGGGAAACTTGGCGTTTTACAGGCTTTTATGGCAATCTAGAAGCTGCTCAAAGGAACACCTCCTGGGAATTACTAAAAAGACTCAGCAAATTAGATAACTTACCTTGGGTAAGTAGGGGGGACTTCAACGAAATCCTCAGCCCGTCTGAAAAAAAAGGTGGCCCAAAAAAACGCATCCAGGATATGATCAAGTTCAGACAAACTCTTGCTACGTGTGACTTGCAAGATATTGGCTTTTCAGGACCACCCTTTACATGGAACAACAAAAGAGCTGCTGAATGCAATGTTCAGGAGCGTTTGGACAGATATCTGGTTAACCCAGGTTGGCGTGAAAAGTTCAGCAATGCTGTAGTTGAACACCTTGGCTTCTACCACTCAGATCATAGGCCACTACTGCTGAAGCTTCATGGGGCGATAAACCAAAAAAAAAGGAGGCAGAGGCTTTAGGTTTGAGCCATTTTGGATCAAAGAGGCAGAATGCCAGCAACTTATTGAAGAAGCTTGGAAAGAGAAAGCCAGCGTGCAATCACCAAAAGACCTCAAAATCAAGCTCTCCAATTGTGCAGGGAAACTATCTTCATGGAGCAAGACGAAGTTTGGTAACTTGAGCAGAAAAATAGAAAACACACAGAAAGAGTTAGAGGACCTTTACCCGCATTTTGCAGCTCCAGGAGTTTCAGTTCGCATCAGTAAACTTGAAGCCGAACTGATTAACCTGATCTCGAATGAGGAGTTATATTGGCGTCAGAGATCACGATCTGAATGGTTAGTTGTAGGTGACAGAAACTCGAAATATTTTCATACATAAGCATCAGCGAGGAGGAGAAAGAACTCACTCCTGAAGTTAAAAGATGAGGAGACTGGCTGCTATCAAACAACAGAAGGAGGCGTCGCAAACCTGATATGTAGGTTCTTCAAACATATCTTTGAATCCTCAAATCACACTCTCCAGAGTATCCAGGCAACCGCCTCACATATTTCCACGGGCCTTGAGGAGGAAGCCAAGAGGAGCCTTCAGAGACCATTTACTGACGAAGAGATCCACAAAGCAGCCTTCGAACTTGGTCCGACTAAAGCCCTAGGACAGGATGGATTTCAACCACTGTTTTACCAAAAATACTGGCAAGTTGTACAGGAAGATGTGATTGGCATTTGTCAAAAGATACTCAAAGGGCAGCATTCTATCCGTGACTTCAACAAAACAGATATAGTTCTCCTTCCTAAAACTAAGAACCCGGACACCCCAAAGGATCTAAGACCAATCAGCCTCTATAGCACAATCTACAAAATAATCACCAAGACTCTTGCAAATAGAATCAAAACCAGTTTGCCAAACCTTATATCCAAGTTCCAGTCAGCCTTTGTCCCAGGTCGTCAAATCTTCGACAATGCCCTAATAGCTTTCGAAATCCTCCATTCAATCAACAAATGAAAAAGAGGACAGAACGGTTTAATGGCCTTAAAGCTCGATATGAGCAAAGCTTACGACCGAGTGGAATGGAGTTTTGTCAAAGAGGTCCTGAGGAAGATGAACTTTCCGCAGAACTGGGTTAGTCTGATCATGGATTACATCTCAACCACACAACTCTCATTCATTCTCAATGGAAAACGAGTTGGCTCGATCTCCCCATCCAGAGGCTTACGACAAGGCTGTCCCCTGTCTCCATATGTTTTCATCCTTTATGCAGAGGCTTTCTCCAATCTTATCACAGTTGCAGAAAGCAATGGCCGCCACTTGGGTGTCAAATGCTGCCAAGGAAGTCCCCGAGTTAGTCACATTTTCTTCACGGATGATAGCATCATATTCAGTAAAGCCTCTATCGATAGTTGCCAAGTTCTGCTGGACATCCTGAAAACTTATGAAATGGGCTCAGGTCAACAAATAAACATTCACAAGTCAAGCATCTCCCTGAGCCCTAATGTTAGTAGCCAGCTCAAACAGAGCATTCTTCATCAATTGGGTCTGAATTCTCACGCCCCTCATGAGAAGTATCTTGGGCTACCTTTTTTAGTCGGTCGAAATAAGAAAGCTACATTTGCGGCTATCCAAGAAAGAGTCAGGAAAAGAATCACCGCATGGAAAAGTAGTCTGTTCTCGGCTGGAGGAAAAGAAGTTCTCCTCAAGGCCGTCGCCCAGGCCATTCCTACCTACTCCATGAGTCTTTTCAAACTCCCATCCACCCTTTGCCATGAGTTAGGCTCCCTTTGCTCTAAATTCTGGTGGGGAACTAATGGCAACAATAGGAAAATCAGCTGGACAAGCTGGAGGACATTATGTCTTCCAAAAGCTTGTGGGAGTCTCGGCTTCAAGGACCTATCTCGTTTCAACTAGGCCCTCTTAGCAAAACAAGCATGGCGGATCTTGACGAACCAGAACCAGCTTGCTGTATCCATCCTCAAAGCGAAATACTTCAAGCATTCCTCATTCCTTAAATTAGAAGCAAAACCAAGGGCTTCGTATGTTTGGCAAAGCATCATCTGGGGTAGAAAGCTCCTTATGCAAGGTTTGAGAAAAAGAATCGGGAATGGAGCATCCACCAGCGCCTTCTATGATCCATGGCTTCCCCGACCCACCTCCTTCAAACCGATCTCCCCGAATGGTGACCCAAACGTCACAGTTGGGGAATTCATTAACAAACAACTCCGATGTTGGGACGTTAGGAAAATCAACCAGGCCTTCTTAGAGATTGACAGAGAGGTTATTCTTTCCATTCCTCTTAGCTTAAAAGATTCGGAAGATGCTTGGTAGTGGCACTTTGAGAAGCGGGGACAATACACTGTAAAAAGCGGCTACCGTCTAGCTTCCCAACTAGACACTCCGTGCTCCTCCTCCAACAACTCCAAGTCTCAACATTGGTGGCGACAGTTCTGGAGTACAGATATCCCTCCTAAAACAAAGATCCTAGCCTGGAGAAGCCAACTAGTCACCCTCCCCACAAATAGCAATCTATTTAAAAGAAAGGTGACAAATACCTGGTGTTGCCCGCTCTGTAAAGTCGATGTCGAGACGACAGTTCATGCGTTAATTTGGTGCCCTGAAGCTCGGAAAGTGTGGTCTCAAACACCCTTTAACTCTTTGCTTAGTGATTTGCCAAACTCCACCATTTCAGTAATTTTAAGGAAGGTGTACCAGCATGTAGGCAAGGAGGGGCTGGGCAGTTTTTGTGTCTTCCTGTGGTGTATTTGGGGGAATAGAAACGCTAAGGTACATGCAGGCAAAATCAGAAATGCTCTTGAACTGGTCACCTAGGCTACTGATTACCTCGTTGGTTTTTGTAACTCAAACTCTGCACTTCCACCAGTTATCCCCTCAACCAATCCCCACCCCAATCATATCTGGGCCCCCCTGCCCGTCAACTATCTAAAACTGAACACCAACGTCGCACTTCGACCTGGTTCCTCAGTTATAGGTTTTGGTGCTGTCATCCGAAATAATGAGGGCTGGATAATAGGGGCCCTGGCAAAACAAATGCTTGGTAACTTCACGGCAGAAATCAATGAACTTTTAGCCCTTTGTGAAGGCCTTCTCTTTGCCAAATCCATGCACCTAAAGATTTGGCTTGCTGAAGTTGATGCGTGCAACGTAGCATCCTTGATCAATGCAAACGAAAGTGGTTTCGATGATGCTAGTTGTATTGTTGAAGATATCAAAGAACTCTGTTCTAGTTTAGGCAATAGCCTGTGCTGCCCCATTTCTAGGAAATGCAATGAGGTTGCACACAAATTAGCTAATCTAGCTTGTTGCTCTTCTCAGGAGAGAGTCTGGTATAACACCAGAACCATTTGTATGTTTTCGGAGTATAACACCAGCACCGTTTGTATGTTTTCGGAGTTTTAATATATGGTATTTCTTTTTCAAAAAAAAAAAAAAAAAAAAAAAGAGTTCAAGTGTGGAACCAAGCTGGCAGACAAAGTTATTGATTATGAAAAAACTTTGTTCTAACCTTTAAAATTTTAAAAAATATCATATTTTTAAAATACTTTCCAAAACAGTTTTTCTTATCATTAATTTTTCTAAATCCCTTAAAAAAAAATTCAAATCATCAACCAACTTATTATCAAAATAAACATAAAATTTGGATAAAAATGATATTTTTGACATTTAAAAAAAAAGCTCGGATTACTATACATATAAGATTAAGATTAAACTAAATATATATATTAAAATCAAATATAAAAAAACAATTAATTGATTAAAATTAAATAAAATCAACCATCCCATTATTCATCTTGTCATCTCCTGAAAATAATTTTTTTAGAAAAAAAATAAAATCTCGGTTCAAACCCGGACGAAGATCTGGGTTCCAGATGTCCAAAACAATTTAACAAAGAAAAAAAAATGCAGTGGAAGAAGAAGAAGAAGCAAAAGACAGGTTGCAGATGGGACGGTAGTTGTTATTGACGGTGCCGGCGGCGGGTAGTTGAAGAAGAAAAAGAAGATCTGGTTGCAGATGGGACGGTGCGAACACGATCTTGATTCGAACCAGATCAAACCTCTCACAGTTCCACCTTCACATAAAGATCTTGACAAACACAACGCCTCATCGAAGAACCCCACCTTCGCATAACCACCAATCAACACATTCCAAGAGAACAAATCTCTCTCACACATTTTTCCAAACACATACCACACACGACCCATGTCCCCAAACCTCACAAACATACCCAAAAAAGCATTCATCACTCTAACACTAAAAGGGGTGGTTTAATAAGTGCGCTTATTTTAGGCCTATTTTTACTCTTGAGCCTTCAATAAAAATATTTTGTGACTTGGTTTGAATTGAGATTGTGATAAATCATTTAAAACTAATTTAGTTATTATTTAAATATACCTTTTAAAGAATTCCAAATCAAACAAAAATCAATTATTTCAATATGAAATTAAATTATGATTGATGTATGGAATGATTATGCAATATAAAATAATGAAGATAAAAAATAAAATAAAAATAAAAATAAGAATATTATAAACAACAAAAAGCAACATCACTTTTTAGTAGTAAACCCGGCACGTGACTATAATAAAATGCTCCAATTCTAACGTAATAGCACAAACACTTTAAACTTTTAAGGAGTTGACATAAGAAAATAAAATAATGAATTGAAATTTATTTTCACCAAAACCATGTAAAAATTGATTCTCTTATGCTGAATGTTAGCAGTTATATTTTTAAGAAAATGGGATTTCAGAAATTGAGAAGATGAATAACCTGGAATTGAAGATGCACAAAGTGACTTCTGGTAGTGGTGGCTTGACTTGCCTGAAGCCTTGACGGCGATTTTGAGGCTTGAAGCTGCCGATTAAATGACAATAATTGAAGGCATGAGTGAGAATCTTAAAAAGAGATCAATAAGATTTAATATCAGGCCTGAAATATGTTAAGGTAATTAATGAACGCTTTCTACCGCTCATAAGATTAGATAAGGGACACAATATATTATTTTACTATCATAATAGTATTGAAAATTTGTAAATATAATGGAAACATTGAAAATATTATGAATAACTATATGTAAATTCTTTAAAAAGAAATGTGTCACCACCAAATTTGTTGTCAGCTACACAGGAATGTGCAGATTTGCTGCACTAAGGTCTAATTGAATCCACTGAGTCACCATGGGATTGGATCTTGATCCACCTGGCCACTGGCCCTGTAGAATCTATGGCGCTACTGACCCTGACGATCCAGATCATGACACCTGTAATCTCTCTGTGAAACCATGATGTCTTGTCAGCCGTCGTCTCCTGTAGCAGCACTATAGCCTTTTACTGTACTGCATAATTATCTTTTGTCATGTTGTACACTATTTAATTTTCCTGTTTAAATACTGTGTACCTTTTGACTGTACTGTATATCTTTAGACCGACAAGCTCCTGTTCACTTTGTAAAAGTCGTCGGATGCTGTGTACTTTTACTGTTTGATTTAGGAAAAGTGTCAGGTCACTGTTGCACTGTAGTAGACCCATTTTAGTCTTTTATCAAGGTTAGTTGTATCTATAAATGGGAAGCTCTTTATATATATATATATACACACACACACGTGTGTATATATGGGGACAAGACCGGTGGCCCCTAAATATTATATAAATTATTACACAATTTGTTAACCCTTTTGATGATGATAACTTGCATCAAAAGATCATTTTAATGATTTAGATCTATTCACACATGGAGTAGGATTGGGATACACAAATTTTGATATAATTTTTCAACCATTGGATTGAAAAGCAATGAAATGTATAGATTAGTTATTAATTTTGAATTTGTCCACCTCACCATATTTTATCTCTACCTTTTATTCAAATAAAAAAAATTATCAATTTAATTTTCATTTAATCTTTTCTCTTTATTCGGTTAATCAAATAATGCAAACAACATGTGAATTTGAAGCTCTCAATATGAACTTTCAAATAAAATTCATATTGCATATATTTAAATAAACATATTGATCAAAATAGCTCAAAATCAAAAATCAAATAAAAAATAAATAAATAAAGGAAATAAAGAATGATAAAGAGCATAAATGAAGAGAGAGAAATTATACACATGTAATAATTTAATGCAACACAACTATTTAATAATTCTTCTTTTTTCAAAAAATATATATATACATACATATATGTGCGTCGATCATTATTTTTAAATTCAATGATTAAAAAATTTTATCAATATTTATATAAAAATTTATGTCTCTCATCCCTTCTTATATTTATATACCTTAATTTTATACTCTATACAAACGTGTTCTTTTGCAATGTCACTCCTCTCCCCATCATTTCTCCTCTCTCATCATCAATGAAAGATTCACCAATTAATATTTCTCTCTTCTCTCTTAGAATTCACTGAATTTTCATCATTTTGTTTATATTCATAGTAAATTGTCTTTCCAAATCTTTCATTGCCCAAACAAATCAAACATCTAAAAGCACCGTTTTAGTCAAAAATCAGTCCTATCCATTGTCTACCTCATCCACATCAGTCCCCTTTTAACAAACTTTTACATGTCAGAGTCTTTGGAGGATTGGAATTTTACATGTCAGAGTCGTTGGAGGATTTATCTTCCAATCCGGTAAATTTTCAATACTCATTATTAATTTTAAATATCTATATATTTTTTTGAAGGAATTTATTTTTCATTTGTTTAATTATATTTATATGGTCTGATGTTGAAGTAACAAAACATTGTTTGTCTTTCAAAAGAAAAAAAAAAAAACAAAACAAAACATCGTTTGTACTGAACAATATGTTATTTGAATGATCTTTTATTGGTTATGTTTTTTTTTTTTTTTTTTTTTTGAGAGATATTAGTTATGTTGTTTGGTTTTATTTTGCGATGATAATAGCATTTAGATTTTTTTCCATCCAATCTTTTATCATTTATATTCAAATAGAAGAGCTAATATGATTATGAAGAGAGAAGGAGAACACACTTATTTGGAGTGTATAGATTTGGTTATATTTAAACATGAGTACATCTACATCATTTAAATCATTATCATCCAAAAGTCAATAAATTTTATAACAATTTATGTAATATTTAAGGGCTATTGATCATGCCCACCCATATATATATATATATATAGTTTTTATAATCAGGCATACCTGATTTTAAAAAATAAGGACCAATCAATTAAATTCATCCATTGTATTTGAATTAAATAGGAGAGAGAAGACAATGGATGAATTTGATTGGTTGGTCCTTACTTTTTAAAATCATGTATATTTAATTATAAAAGCACTATTTATATACATTTCTATAGTCAGTGCTTTCTAACTTTAAATTGTTAATTGTTAGGATCATTCAATCAAATTTATCAATTTTATTTGAATTGAATAAGAGAGATAATGTAATTAATGAATTTAATTAGGTGGTCCTAACAAATTAAAGTTGGAAGATATTGACAATATAAATTATATATATATATATATATATATATGGGTGACCATTGTCACCTAAAAAGCTTGTTGCTACACCCAAGTTTTAAAAAAATCTTTTATTACTAATATATCCTTACATACAATACTTTAAAAGTACATCACAATAAAATTAAAATTTCAAATTTTCTTTCTACACCCATGATTTATACACCCAACTATTATAAACCCTAATAATATATATAAAATCAATGCTAATATGATATAAGAAAAATATAATTTTCACATGCAAACAAGGAATAGATGAACAAATAATTGATTTGATGGATTCCGAATACATACAATATGTATAGTTTAATTTCAAGTATGTTTGATATCTAATATGATTATTTTTTGTGATTGTTAATGGTAAATAGAAAATACTTTTGTTGATTTTCAAAAAAGAAAAAAGAAAAATATTTTTATTTAAAAGAAAAAGAGTTTGCAATAGAAAAATATATATATATATATATGTGTATATAGTTTGGTTTAAAGAAAAAGGTTTCTTCTATATGTTTTATACAAATAATGCTCAGAAAAACAGACAAAAATAAAAAAAGAACTATACATGTCACGTTTGGAAAAACGAATAAGAGTTATATGTTTCTTCTTTCGCATAGGTCAACAATACTGCTTATTTTTTACTTTTGTTTAATTATCCAAGTTAGCAATTTTCATTTTTGTTTTTCACTTGCATCAAGATCAATGTTGTCTTTTACTTTCTTCTTCTCAGGGTCATCTGTTTTGTTATCAGTCGTTTTCATCTTCACTTTAGAAGTCTTTAACTTTAATTTTGTGGCTGTACTTTTAATTTGAGATATTTCATCGACTATACATCCAATAGTTGAAATTAAAAAAAAAAAAAAGGCCAATAATCAAAACCCTAATAATTAATGTGTCTAAAAACCAAATAGTACGTAGTTTCATTACTCTTTTTTTTTTTTTTTGGATTAATTATCATTGCAAATAAACTGAATTTGAAAAAAAAAAAAAAAAAAAAGACTTGATCCTCTTTATGAGGAAGAAGATGTATTGAAATAGGTTGATGACCTAGCTATAGATTCAACAACAAATTCTAACCACCTTAACTTGAGTCACACGTTAGGTTGAAACAAACCAACGAATCAATAGAATTTGATATATTGATCTTCTAGAATTAGATCACCTAATCTTAGCTTAAGAAATCCTGAGCAAGAATACTTATAAAAACCAAATAAAAACACAAAGAGATTTGTCTGGCAAAGTTGTAAGATTTTATTAATATTCCACGATCCTACAAACCTTAAGGCTTAAATTCCTATTTATACAAAAACAATTTTAACTTTCATGGAAAACATGATTTCCTTAAGAAATAAATCAAATAACTTAAGAAAATAATATTAACTAATAAAAGAAATTATAGTTAAATCCTAAATAAAAAAATAATGTAATAAAACTCCACAAAATCTTTAAATCAGCTAGCCCGCACTATATCCTTCTTCTGCGACTTGCATCATTGATTATAACTCGCGGTATAAGTCGCAATCATTCTCTGGATTAATCCCACTGGATACATTGCTGTTTGTAACTCTCGATGTAAGTTATAGTTGCTCTATGCGATGTTGTCAATGGTAATAGGCAAAATAAATGCTATGTATTTTTAAAATTAAAATAGTGAATTAATTTATCTTTTAATTTTTTAATTTAGTATTTTTTTAACGATGGAACTGGTTTGTCAAGGAGTTCAGAGAATGGTTGGTTTTTTTTTCTTTTTTTTTTTTTTTTTTTTTTTTTTTTTAAATGGAACTGATTTGACAAGGAGTTAGGAGGAGGTTTGGTGTCTCTTTCTCATATCTAGCCAAAGTTTGCCACTTTTTCATTGGCTTTCCATATTTTCTCTTATAACGAATTACAATTTAGCTACTCAGTAAAAACTCTAATTCAAGCGGAGTAAGATTTTTGATATTATTGCAATTTACTCCCCTACCGTTAATAAGATTCCGTTATATGTAACATTGAACAGTATCTAAATAACAAAAAGACGAAAATACCTTTTGACTCAATTGACCAAATAAAAAATAAAAAAACAAAATATCAAAAATCTTGTCCTTCATATGGTTTTTTCTCCTCATCATCGGTCGGTTTCTTCTCCTTCATCAGCGCCGTCGGTTTCTTCTCTTTCATCATCTGGGTTCATCTGTCGAACCCAGATGAACCTTTTCATCCTTCAGATCTCTCTCCATCGCCGCTTTCTTCTCCTTCATCCTCTGTCCGTCGGTTTCTTCTCTCTGCCGGTAAACATTCCTTTCTTTTCCTTCTCTCTCCTCTCCTTTCCTCTCCTCTCCTCTCTTCTCGCCGCCCTGCGTTTTTGCTCGCCGTCGGTTTCTTCTCCTTCATCATCTAGGTTCATCTATCGAACCCAAATGAAGGTTCATCTGGGTTCTCATCGACGAACCCAGATGAACCTTCATCTGGGTTCGTCGATTCGAACCCAGATGAATCATCTGGGTTCGTCAATGATTTTTAGGTTGATTTATATGATTTCTTTTGTTGTTTTTTTTGTTTTGTTTTGTTTTTTGTTTTTTTGTTCAGTTTGAGGTTGATTTATTTTGTTTTGTGGGAGATTGATTGTGTTGGCTTTGATTGATGATGTTTGGTTTTGGATTGATGTTGGGAGGTTGACTGATGACGGTTAACGATGTTTGGTGCCATTTTTGTGTTTCCAGGAGGTTGATTGATGATGGATGACGATGTTTGGGGTCATTTCCTTCGTGCGATCTGGTTTTGTGGTTGATTTTGTTGGTGAGAGTTGTGGTGGTTTGTTTGGTTATTGATGTTGAGGAAAAGAAGGAGGTGATGGTGGCAGAGTAAGAGGAAGAGGAGGAGGTGATGTTGAGGAAGAACTGGAGGTGGTCGACAGATGGGGAAGAGCTGGAGGTGGTCGATTGGAGAGTTTTTTATTTAATTTTTTGATAAAATTTATTTAAAAAAAATAAATAATAAGATCAAAAGATAATTTTACCCCTCATTTAGTTAATTTTAACATAAGAATGTTAACGAGAGAGGGTAAATTGTAATAATATCGAAACAGTTGCTTCGCTTGAATTAGAATTTTTACTGGGTAGCTAAATTGTAATTTGCTCTTTCTCTTATCTTTCTACTGTCCTGTCATTAGCGACATCCTCTATGCAATAAATTCATATTATGTTGAGGATAATCTCTCCATCTAATAAATTGATATTAGATGAGAATTTTTTTTAAGAGTAAACTCATCAATTAAATAAATAATTCTAGTGATGAAATTAACATTTAATATTTGAAACGATGTCATTAAGCTCCTAATATTTACACAAACTTTTATATGATATTAGTATTAATAACTCTCATATTGAATATCATTATCAAACGGTGACGAGTGCGCTCATTTAATTTTATAATATTTTAAATTTAAATTATTATATTATAAATGGTATTAGAAAAAATAAATGCTATGTATTTTTAAAATTAAGATGGAGAATTAATTTCTCTTTTATTTATTTTAACAATGGAACTAATTTGTTAAGGAGTTAAAGAGAATGGTTGCTTTCTCTTTTCTTTGTTTTTTTTTTCAACAATGGACCTGATTTGACAAGGACTTAAGCGGAGGCTTGTTGTCTCTTTCTCAAATCTATCCAAAGGTTGCCACTTTTTCATTGCTTTTCCATATTTTCTCTTATCTTTCTACTGTACTGTCGTCAGCGACATCTTCTATGTAATAAATTCATATTATGTTGAGCACAATCTCTATGTAATAAATTGATATTAGATGAGAATTCTTTAATAGTGTAAACTCATTAATTAAATAATTAATTCAAGTGACGAAATTAAAATTTAAAATTTGAAACAATGTCAATAAGCTCCTAATATTTAGTATTTACACAAACTATTTTATGATACTAGCATTAACAACTTTTATATTGAAAATCATTATCAAACAGTGAAGAGTGCGCTCATTCAATCTTATAATATTTTAAATTTGAATTAGTATATTATAAACGGTATTAAAAAAATAAATGCTATGTATTTTTTAAAATTAAAATAGAAAATTAATTTATATTTTACATTTGAGTTGATATATTATAAATGATATTAGGAAAAATTAATGCTATGTATTTTTAAAATTAAAATAGAGAATTAATTTATCTTTTTTTTTTTATTTATATTTTTTTGAAATATTTATCTATCTTTTTTAACAATGGAACTTATTTGTCAATGAGTTAAGAGAGACGTGTTGATTTCTCTTTTCTTTTTTATCCAAAGGTTGCCACTTTTTCGTTGGTTTTCCATATTTTCTCTTATCTTTCTACCGTCTTGCCATCAACGACGACACCCCACCCCCCAAAAAAATTACCTAAAAAAAACAAGATTGCCTAAAAAACAACTAAAAACACATTTAAAGATCGTTTGTTTTTTTTTTTTTTTTCCATTTAAGATTTAATGGTATTGAATTATATATATTAAATTATTTTTATTTATCTTTTTAAGTGATCAAACAATTTAAAACTATTAAAAAACAACTAAAAAAATTAAGTTAAAATTTTTAACTTTTTACTTAATTTCAAATCACTTAATGACATTAAAATTTTTTTATTCCAAATTCATCCTCTCCAAAATAGCATAATTTCAAATTTATTTTAATTTTATACTACTCAAATTTTCTTTTCTCTCTTTTTTTTTTTCCTTGATACTTATAAAAAATAAATTTGAAAAGAAAAGCTTAAATATATTTCATCACAAATTGTCATGGAATTAAACTAATATATTTTAATTTATAATTTAAATATTCATTTTTAAGTTGTTTTTTAAATATATTAATATATTTAAATACATAAAGATGGTTAATATTACTCTATTTTTTAATTATATTTTAATTATGAATAAAATATTATTAATAAGTACATAAAAAATATTTTAGAATTTATTAAATTATTTATTTTTAGATGTTTATATTAAATTAATTAAAATGACTTAACAACAAATAGTTAAAAATATATAAATGTCAAATTATTAGTTGTAAGACAATTTTACCTTTAAAAAACAAACAAGTTTATAATATATTCAAAAACAAGATAAAAGAAAAACATGTTATTCAGATTTCAGGTTTCAATCATTATTCAGCATTCAGTCTTCAACAGTACTGTTCAATCTTCAGACAAAAAAAAAACAATCTATCCCTTAACTTTTTATTATAGAACACCCTATTCCATTAGTCCAAATTGATAAAACTTAGTCAACTTAAGGGTAGCTTCATCTTTTAATTTTAAATTTTTTTAATTTAAAATTATAAATCTAAATTAAAAAATATGAAAAGAAAATGGAGTTGAAGATATGTATGGTCCAGATCTTCAATCAAGCATCGATTTTTTTTTTTTTTTTTTTTTTTTTTTTTTTGTGTTTAATTTAGTTTTCATTTTTTTTTTGTTCAATTGGTCTTACCAAACTGTGAGAAAATTGAAACTTGAATGCCATCCCAAGTCATGCACCAAATACCAAAGCCGCCAGACTCTAATAAACAAAATCCATGATCACATGACAGTGATGACACATACTCATATCTCTTTCACCGTCCTATTTTGCTTTGTATCGAGCAGCCTGAATTACCCTTCTCTGTTTGTTTCGCAAATCACTACCCAGACCTTAAAAAGAAATAATAAAATTTAAAAAATATGAAGTTGAAGATCTGGGTGGCCCAAATCTTCAATGAATCTCTTAATTTTTTGTTTTTGTTTTTTTTGTTTTTTTAAAGATCTGAGAAGACAATGGATATTAAGCTTGCACCAAAAGGAAATAATAGAGATGGGCACTGATGAGCTTTGTTTTAGCCTTTAGGTGAGAAGTTAGGACGTTGAAGTGAGACGCTGAGTTTGCTGGATAAAGAACAAAGATGCAGTGAATGAGAGAAAGAGAGCCTAAGTCGGTTTCAGCTGACAAAATTAAAAAAATGAGAGTTTTATGGGTACGTGTATACTGTGTAGGAGGTGGTCGGGACCAGGACTTGGTGACCCTATCAAACAGCTTTTCAATATGTGATTTTTCAATATTGATTGAAACTCTGAGTTGCAAACCCAGATTCGAACCCAGATATTCCAAAAAAAACAAAAGAGAAAAAAAAAAAAAATCATCAGCCACAACCGAAACCCATCATCATCAACATCAATCCACCATCATCATCAACCCTCCATCATCATCAACATCAACCCACTGCCATCATTAACATCGATCCACCATCATCAACACAAAAAATTGACAAAAAAATGAAGACCCATAGAGACCCGGTTTTGTGAGAACAGAGACACGATGTCGGCAATGAAACAGAGGGGTAGAAAGTGTCGGCAATGGAGAGAGGAGGAAGAGAGTGATGTCGGCGAAGGAGAAAGAAGAAAAGAGGGAAATGGAGGAAGATGAGAGAGAAGGGGAGAAGATGATTTTTTTTTGGGATAATCTCAATTTCCTTATGTAATTTGATAAAATAGTCAAAATCGCCCTTTACTTTAAGAAGTCCCTAGTATTCCCGTCTTGATTTATAAAATAGATATTAAAATATCAAAAAAAACCCCTATTATTAATTGAAATGTTAAAAGTCAACAATTGACCATTAACGTAGAAGGATAAAACTGTCTAAGTAGAATAAAATATAAAAAATATAAATATTTAATAAAATAATAATTTAATATTTAAAAATTTTGAAAATTTTAATATTTAAAAATTTTGATGGACGGTGGACATAATTCGAAAAAATAAAAAAATAAAAAAATAAAACTTAAAAGCTACAAACCACTCTCTCTTTACTTCTTCTTCTCTCTCTTCCTTTTTCTTCTTCTTCTTCTTCTCTCTCTTTTCCTCTCTTCTTCTTCTTCTCTCTCTTTTCCTCTCTTCTTCTTCATCTCTCTCTCTCTTTTTTCTTCTCTTCTTCTTCTTCTTCTTCTCTCTCTCTTTCTCTCTTTTCCTCTCTTCTTTTTCTTCTTCTCTCTCTCTCGGTGGTCTCCGTCGATAGAGGGTGTCTATTGATGGAGGCGCTCCACGACAAAGACCCAAACTGGGTTTTCTCATCGAAAACCCATAGATCTATAGGTTTCCAACGTTGGAAACCTAGAGATTTTTAGGTTTTCATGTCCGAAACCTATAGATGGGTTTTCGGCACGGAAACCCAAAAATCTCTAGGTTTCCAACGTAAAAAACCCAAGGATTTCTCAGTTTTCGGCGTTGAAAACTCAAAGATTTTTTAGTTTCCGCGTTGGAAATCTAGAAATCTTTGGTTTTCGACCGGAAACCCAACTCAGAATTTTTTTTTTTGTTTTTTGTTTTTGTTATGTTGTTGTTGTGTTTGATGTTATTGTTACAGTGTTAAGAGGTTTTTGTTATGTTGCTGTTGTGTTTGATGTTGTTGTTACAATGTTGAAGGGTTTGATGATGATGTTGTTTGCTGTTGATGATGGTTTGGTTGAATGAAGATGAGTGAAGATATCTGAATTGGTTGAAAATGTATCCTTCACTTATATATATATTTTAATTTTATTGCATACAGATTTAATTATTTTTTATTTTTAATTGAGGGACAGTTTGATTTTTTCGTACACTATCATTGTAATACCTCTTGCCCGTCCTCCCTTGTAGACGGATCTAAGGGGCGCTACTTGTAACTTCCTTATTGCAAATTCTTTATTCGGAAAACCATATATTTAATTATTCATATCAAAATAGAGAATTTCAAAAATATTGTAAAATGATTTAAACAATTTCTGATTTCAGTGGAAAAACTACACGAGTTTCCCCTAAAATTTGAACTTTCCAACCTGTTACAAATTTAGTATTTTCATTTCCAACGCAAATATTCCACAAAACAATATTCAACAATTGGAACCAAACTTCGTTTAGTTCGGCATTATCCATATACACAATATTTTTCAAAATTTACACAAATTGGATTTCTTTACAAAAGTCCCCACTTTATATACAAATACATGTACGCATATATATCTATGCAATTTAAAATTTTATTTACAAAAACAGATAATGATATCTACCCAAAATACAGATGGATTGATGTGACTAGTTAGACTTGTTGCAGATAAGCTTTCTCTTTAATCCTCGCCCTCCTAACGCAATCTACTACCTACGCGTGGTAATTCCAACATGCTAAGCATATTTGCTTAGTAGGTGTACACTAAATTCGAATTTATAATTTTTGAATATAAAAATGCCATATCATAAAAATAACATAAATTTTAGTTCAAATCAAATTAACAAACTGGTTCAACATTTTTAAAAACAATCCATACATACTATTATGCAACTTGTATAAAACATTTCTCGATGTCCTTTGTAAACACTGACATGATACCTTGGACTGGAAAACAGGATTTCCGGCATTGGACACTAGGTGCCTACTCGCCAAGTTGCATAACATATATAAATCAATCATCTGGAATCGGACACTCGGTGCCTCTCATGGTCCTTAAATGAATGATTTTCATTTTATTTCAAAATGTAACGATGTAGTACTGCTATAATAACCCTATTGGCATGCCAAATTTCAATCCCCATATACCAATATTCAGGTTTACTAGAGCTCATTTAACATTTCCAATGAATACATTTTCAATCATAATGTCACACAATATCCAAAATCAATTAATTCATCAAAAGATTTTCATTTTTCTCAAAATACCAAACTAGGGCAGCCATGTACCCTTTCCCAAATCATATATTTTCCTCATTTAACACATCCAAGTATTCAAAATACACATTCAGACATGATCATCAAATCCATTTAACTAAACAATTCAAATATTAACATTTTAGAAAGCTATATTCATGCAATTAAAAGCAAAAATTTAAATTAAATATACACCAACCTTTTTGTCACGTTCTTGAATTATTTCACTTTCCAACGAAAGCTCAAACCTTTTTCTTTCCTTTTTCTTGGCTTCCATGTGCTACTTCCTCTCTATTTCATATCGCGAAACCTACGAATTCAACATTTCTTACTTCCTCGCCACCTACACCATTTGTACATTAATTTAGGCTATTTCGGAACCTAAGTTTAAAGATTTACAAGCTGCTATTTTCATCTACACAAAGATACTCACAACCTGCCATAACATTTAATATATATAAGCTGTTCAAATTTTCCTTTAACAACGCATATTCATTTATCGCATAAAGTTTCCAAATCGTTGCCGTTTTATTCAATATGAATTCGTTTAGTTGCAAATCCATTCCATTTGATTCTTTTTGCATCCAAACACTTACAAATTAATTCAAACATGCATAAAATCATGCTAAACCATCCAAAACATAGAAAATGAAAACCAAGATAGCTTCCACGTAACTTGTCCATTTTCGTCTGTACGACATCCATACGAATGCTAATTCAATTCTTTCAATTTCTATGGTTATTCTAGCATCCCAATAACTCAATAAGTCATTCAAATGTATCAAAGTCAATAGCTACCAATCCTAGCTCACTTTGGTCGAATGCTTCACAAATCACACACAACTTTTTCATTTTCCATTTTAACTTCATTTCAAGTTATTTCCAAGCATAAAACTCATCCATATCATTCAATGTCATTTTGAATCTTGGTCCATTACTTTAGCCATGATTCATACTAACATAATTTATCCATTTTCTTCAAGTTTTCATATAGAAAATCACATGGAAATCACCCATATAACATGGCAAAGCTACTAGTATCCTAAACCACTTCGATTTAAGTTTTCAAACATTCAAAAATAACTCATGAGAATTAATTTCTTACCTTGATTTCACTTGAAATGGATTTGATTAGCTCCCAAGCTTGCATGCAACACTAAAATCACTCAAAACTCACACAAAACAACATTCCTTCATTTTCCCTTATGTACGGCCACAAAGTTGTTTGCTCTCGGCTTTGAATTGTTTCTCTTTTCATTGATTTCTCTCAATTATTTTCTTGTTGTTTTCTCTCAACTTACGACATCTACTTGTTTGCTTGATTTCCTTTTGAAATGACTTATATATACTTTGCATTAGAAAGTGAAATTGCCATTGGTTTTCCATTTATTTACAAAATTGCCGTTCTTGCATGTGTGACACTTGTCACACATGCATTCCATTGCATGACAAGTGTCATGTATGCACCTTGTCTTCATGCCACGTGTCATTCATGCATTGATTCTTTTGCCACGTGTCAATCATGCGTATCTTTCTGTATTTTCGTTTAATACGAGATTTTCGAAAACATTCCTAACGGGTTACTTCGAGATCTCTTTGAAACTTCTCTTAAATTTTCTGGAGCCTATATTCGAATTTCTCTCGTTCTCTCTGTAGTCTCCGAAATTCCTAAAAGTCATTCCATACCCTATTTTGGGTCTCAAAGTTAACTTTAAAACGCTTATTGATATAAATCCGTTTTAAAATATGAATTTCTTTTTCCATAACATCTTTTAGGATTCTAAAATATCTTTAAATTTTTTTTTTTTTGATATTCACTAAGGACCTTGATCAAACCATTATTAATATCCGGAATCCTTTCGTAATTCTGACGGGATCCTAAGATATTTCTAATGCGCCCATGATTCAACAATTATAAACTTATACATCTCATATACATATTACTAGATCAATAAAATAATTTCATTCACTTTAGACTTATACATGTGTCCAGAAATGCATATTACACAATATCTAAAATTTTCATACTTTCTTTGGGCACTTTCATTAATCCTTTAGGGTCCTACAATATCATTCTTAATTCATTTGTGCATGCCTAATCTCCATAATCATAATAATAATAAAAATGATATTCATGCTTAATAATTTCTAGGTGTTACAATCATGGTCAGAAACCACCTTTCACTAACAGATTTAACAGAAGGGATAAAATGAGATTTCATTCACTTTAGACTTATACATGTGTCCAGAAATGCATATTACACAATATCTAAAATTTTCATGCTTTCTTTGGGCACTTTCATTAATCCTTTAGGGTCCTATAATATCATTCTTAATTCATTTATGCATGCCTAATCTCCATAATCATAATAATAATAAAAATGATATTCATGCTTAATAATTTCGAGGTGTTACAATCATGGTCAGAAACCACCATTCACTAACAGATTTAATAGAAGAGATAAAATGAGATTTCTAGAAACTACAGAGGAGTAATTAGCGATTCCTTTAAACTACAAGGGAGAATTGGGATTATCATTTTTTTTTAAAAAAAAATATTTTTAATTTATTTTTTGTCTTATTTGTGGATAAAATGATTATTTGATCAAAATTCTTGATCAACCGTTAAAATTGACGGAAGTCAACTAACAGCGTGGGGTTTGGTATAATGAAAAAATAAATGTGTTTCCTCTTATTTTTAGGCAAACTTTGGAGGGGGAGTGTTGTGCAATTCATTCAAATTGATATTATGTTGAGCATAATCTCTCCATATAATAAATTGATATTAGATGAGAAATCTTTAATAGAGTAAACTCATCAATTAAATAATTAATTCGAGTGATGATATTAACATTTAAAAATTGAAACAATGTATTCTGTTAGATTTTTTTTAAGAGTTTTAGAAAAGTTAGGGATAAAAAGAGCTATTTTTGAAAGAGCTTTGAAAATTTAATATTTTCTCAAGCTTGAGGGACTAAATGCAGTTTCTCTTTTTTCTTTTCAAAAAGTGGTTGTGAGTTTTAGAGTAAAAAAAATTGATATTAGATGAGAAATGTTTAATAGAGTAAACTCATCAATTAAATAATTAATTCAGGATATGAAATTAACATTTAAAAATTGAAACGATGTCAATAAGCTCCTAATATTTGCACAAACGGTAGAGAGTGTGCTCATTCAGCCTCATAATATTTTAAATTTAAGCTGCTATATTATAAATGGTATTAGGAAAAATAGATACTATGTATTTTTAAAATTAAAATGGAGAATCAATTTCTCTTTTATTTTTTATTTGTAACAATGAAACTGATTTGTCAAGGAGTTAAGAGGAGGGTTGATTTCTCTTTTATTTATTATTATTATTATTATTATTAAACGAAGGAACTAATTTGACAAAGAGTTTAGAGGAGGCTTGGTGCTCTTTCTCTTATCTAACCAAAGGTTGCCACCTTTTCATTGGTTTTCCATATTTCCTCTTATCTTTCTATTGTTCTGTCATCAGCGACGTCCCTTTTTTTTTTGGGAAAACTTCATTTTATTCCTTGAAATTTCGAAAAATATCATATTTTTAAAACTCTTTTGAAAACGGATCTTTCTATTTTTAACTTCTCCAAAACTCTTCAAAAAGATTCAAACCATTAGTCAATTGAAGGCTAATATTAATTTTAGATAATTTAAATTATAATTTAATAACTTAAAATCAAAGATATTTTAGAGAATTTAACTGATAAATTTATTATTTTATTAACATAATTCGGTAATTTACATACCATCAACAACCATCAAGAGTAAAAATAATTTTTACGTATTTTGTTAGTTTTAACCGTCAGTTGACTAACGGTTTGAATTTTTTTGAAGAGTTTTGGAAAAGTTATGGTTGAAAAGAACTGTTTTTAAAAGAATTTTAAAAATTTAATATTTTTCCAAACTTGAGGGGCTGCAGTGAAGTTTTTCTTTTTTCTTTTCAAAACGTGATTGTGAGTGTTAGAGGTAAAAAAAAGTGGTTGTGGATTAGCATGATCGATTTTATAAAAATTACAAATTAAGGGATTTGATTGAACAGTTTGTCTTCGAATTGTACAGTAATAAATACAATAATTAAAATTAATAAAATAATCTATACCCATTTAATTACTTAATTGTATCATAGAATTGGATTAACATTATTGTATTAAATTTAATTATTTAATCGATGGTGTTGTTTTTGTTTTTATCACTTCCTCAATTATTTTTTATTCATTTTGGGAGAACACTTGAACAACTATATTTTGAATATAAATCAAACAAGATTGCACACCGTCTCTTAGTAAGAGTGGTTGAATATTTCCTTATATGTGAATAGTTTTCTTTAAATTTAATCTCTCCTCCTTCACCTTAAATATATATATATATATATATATCAAAAAAATAGTTCCGTTGAGTTTTGCTCAAGCTGATAAAGTAAATATTTAATTTTCTTAATTGAAGGCAATTTAACTTGGAATGCTTTTAAAGGAATTTGTTAATATTTTAACAAATAAATGATGTCTACTATACACTAAGTATATTTATTGTTGTTTTTACTATAGCTACATTGAATAATACTACTCTCTTGTATTTTTAATGTACATTAAATGTATATAAATTCTTCTTAATAAACGTATATACACTAATATTTATTCTCTTAATAAAATATAAATTTAATAAAAACACAATAATAATGTTTATATTATTTTATTATCAGCCTAAATAACATATTTTTTTTTATTATAATTACTGCTACAAAGTTAAATTTGATATTAACGATTAAAGTTTCTTTTTTTTTTTTTTTTGAAGTAGATATTAACGATTAAAGTTGTTCTTGTAATGAGTTGTTCTGAAAAATGTTACATTTGTTCCCGCAATCCCGCTACAATAAAGTTGTTACAGAGGTTTTTAATCTAAAATTAATGTTGAAGTCGTTTCTAGTACAACTTTACATGTAATTGAGAACATTAAAATTGTTCTTGTAACGTTAAGGTCGTTACAGAGAACTTTAAGCCTTCATATAAGTTAAAAGTTGTTCCTGTAATACTTAGACATGATGTCCCTAAAATAATATTACTTATTAATTAATTTATTGCATTAAATCATTTAATTGATTAGTGTGAGTCTATTGTCACCCAAAATATATCTCCGTACACCCATTTACTACTTCCACCCATCTATTAAATTTTAAAAATCAAATTTTACTACAATTATTATTAATTTAAGATTTTCTATTTGAACTATTATTATTAATATAGGATTTGACAAAGAGGAACATAACTCGAACTCATAACCTAAAAGGTTAAGTATAAGAGATATATTGTTAGACCAATTTCATCTTATTTACTTGGAAAATTCAAAACTTTAAAACTTTCGTTTATCCTATATTTGTAAACGAAGGTGATTAGTAGCAAACATAAGCATGGTACTGTAAAGCTATACTATGCTTGCCAGACCTTTATTTGCTAGTATAAGCTCCCAGCTCACGAACTTAGCTATGATTATACAAAGCAGCATATATTATGTAAACAATATGTTGAATTTGCCTTGTAGGACTACCATAAAAGTGACATCCACCTAGGTAATTATTCACTCGAGAGCATAATATAAGGCAGCATATATTATGTAAACAATATGTTGAATTTGCCTTGTAGGACTACCATAAAGGTGAACATCCACCTAGGGAATTATTCACTCCAGAGCAATGTTGTAAAAAGTTGCTAGGCGCCAGGCTGCACCAGGCAGTTGGCAGCCTGGCGCGACGCCAAGGATGGTCAACCAATTGTCGGTCAAATTTGGACAAACATGAAAAACAATTTGCAAAAAAATTTGTGTGAATACAAAGTTACAAACAATCCAACAAATATTATGAGTTTTGTGTGAGGATAACTGCAAAAAAAATAACAAGAAAACGTCTTTTGCGAGGAGTGAGGATTGAAGAAAACCTTTTGATGAACAGCCTGGTGTGTTTGGTGATGATAGACTTGATCAAGTTGAAGAGAAGGAGGAGGTTTCCATGTCACACCCTAACCCGAAAGTCAAGATATGAACTAACATACTAATAAATACCCACTAAAAATCCCAAAAAAATGTACTTATAAATAAATACAACTATCAAGTTCTTAACCAAAATAAATAAGTACTTAAGAATATTCGAATGATATATAGACTTATTTCCTAAGGAACCAAGAACCACTGCTGAAATGCCAAATCATCCTATACGTGATAAAAATCTCAATCATCTGAAATCACAACATACTAAGTGAGTTTGGGAACTCAATAAGCATACTAAATGATATTATTATTATTATTATTATTATTATTATTATTATTTACATAACATATATAAAACAAATATACATTTCATAAATATGAAAACAATAAATTTCATATTCATAATCAAATTTACCAAATCAGAAGCTTATTGAATATCATAATAGATTTTCTAGGTTCCCTTTATGCTTTACCATATAGTAGGACTTTCATAATACATAATTGAGCCAATTTGTCGACAACTAATGTATATAGGGCAAATGCAAGTGAGGAATTAATTTTTAAAAACAGAATATTTATGCCCAAAGGTAAGAGTCAGACCCTCGTTGTGATCATCAATGAGTCCTCCCACATGCACTGATTTGTCGGCACATGAATGTGAAGACTCATTAGTCCCCAGGGTATCCCAGAAACACTTCTCATATACTCACATACACATAACAAATCACATATCACATAGGGCTCACACATATAATAAAGGTGCCTATATCACATAGGGCTCACACATATAACAGAGGTGCCTACTAGTAGCAAAGAATAAAAGTGAGCATAGACAAACATTAATTAATGGTACCATTTAATCACATATTTTCATAGGACAATAATTTTCCAAACATAATTTCAAAAACATATATATTGTTGTGATTTCGGTTTTGAAAATAGTCTAGTATACTTATCTTCCAACAAATCCAAAGCAAACAACTCTTCACGAATTAAACAATCCAAACCTTAGCCTAAATTAAAGCAATCACATATAACTCAAACTCAAAATATTGTCTTAGGACTGAAATTAGGGCTATTGAAGATTCCCTTTAACTGAAAACCTAGAATTAGAGTTAAACAGTGTTGTTTTTGAAATTCGTACAGTGTTTGATTTATGATTTTTAGTAAATTGTAAACAATCTGAAAAATTATGAAAATTTTCAAAACCATGCTACACATACATATCTCAGACCATAAAAATTTTCGAAAATAAATAAAATTCGGAAGTGTCCTAACCAAATTTATTTTTAAAAGTATTTTGATCTATTTTTCCATGGACAGCCCAAGATCTGCTTCAATTTGGGATTTTTTAAATATTCTATAGACCTCCATTTCACTTAAAATGCACTTATGTAGGAGTCTAAAATAAAATTTTGATAGGAAAATAACACGAATAGATATTTTTAAAATATTTTCGTATTCGAATTTACACATGCTGTCTAGTACTAAACATATTCAATACTTTGAATAAGAAAAATCATAACTTTTAAAATACAATTTCAAAAATTATAAAAATTTACAAGTTAATACCTCATATGTTTATAAATAACAGTATAAAATTTGAGAATTTTTGGAGAACTAAAACTTAATAAAATATATTTCGTAACCAAATTATGTGCAGAATATTATAAAATTTCAGCATTTTTTTTCTCAGAAAGAAAAATCTATAAAAACTCATATATTTATGATACTTTTATGAAACCAATTTTATTTGAAAGATCAGAAGTATAGTTTTTAAATAAAAAGCCCAAATGTCATAATCAAACACACACAACTTATAATTTTCGAAGTAGGCTCTATACTTACATAAATTTCATACACCAATACTAACATAAAAAGAAACTAATATACTTAGAGTTTCTTTTTCTTCCTAAACAATCTTCATCAAAGAATTCATTCTCTGAGCGTTTAAATAAAATTCATTAAAAGAAATATGATAACAAACATTGTAAAATCTTCTTGATTTCCAAACTAAATTTTCTTTCAAAGAACTTTGTAGAAGTTATTTGTCAAGAGTAAAGAAATCTTTTCTTTTAAAAAATTTGTGTTAAATGTTTAATGAGGAAGGGAAAGGGTTTTATAGAGTGTAGTTTTCCATTCTTATCAAACCACCTTACCCTTTTTAATTTAAATAAAATAAATTTAAAAGTTTAATTAATTAGAAAACTTTATCAAATACAAATTCTTATAAAAATATAACTCCTACAATTTTAAATATTTTTTTATTAAATAAAATATCATTTATTTAGTTTTATTTAAACGCTTAGGAAATAATTTGGGTGTTACATTCCATGCTTGTTAGGGTGGTAGTGGACTCTATGCTTTTTGGGGGTCCAATGAAGAAGATTTCAAAGGTGGGTACGATGAATTTGAGCTCATCGACGATGGCCACCGCCGATAGATGTAGCAGCCGGTTCCGTCAGTGGCGAAGGCGACATGAAGGGTGTCAATGGACTAGTTATTAGCGGTGGTTTGATTAGCAAGAGAGAGAAGCAGGTGAGTTCGGGAAGGAGCATGTGGAAATTGGAGAGTTTGGGATTTATAGAGAACCAAAACGGTGTCATGAGATGGGGCAATTGTTCTCATAAGTTTGAAGCACCTTTTCATAACATGGAACAAAAAGAGATATGAGTCCAACATGATGATATGCACAAACAATGTTATACAATGCCTCATGCTAAAACTTCAATGGTAATTGTCAACTAGTGACATGTAAAAATAATGTTAAAAAAATTACATGCCACATAGGATGAATAAATATTAAGTTAAAATAAGCATCTCCAATGTAATTCATTCAACAATGTTAAGTTGATGTGACACAAAAATAAAAAAGATATTGATAACATGACCATCTATTTTCAGAATGTGTGTTAGACAATCATTTCAGCAAATCAATAATTATTTAATTCTAATTTTCAAATCTAATTAAAAGTTTTTTTTAACAAAAATGGAGGTATTAAATGGAAGTAAATGGACATATTAAATAGAAATGCAGGGAGGCATTAGAAAATAATTTTTCAATTTGATTGTCTATCAAATGATATATATTTCATGTAGGAAATAAATCCCTTTGATATTGGTGACATATTATTTTTTTTCAAAACACAATTCATAAAAACATTGGAGATTCTTTTTTTTTTTAATCATAAGTACGTCAATTGGTGAACATAAATAATTTTTTTACGTGGTGTTTTGGTTGCAAATTATATACTTTAAACTATCTTCAGGTTTGGTTTCTTAGCGCAAGTAGGAACAATTTATGTACTGCTACCTTATTTCACAAGCCAAAAAATTGATATAAAAATGTAGTTTCACAGATGTTTGAAAACAAATTTCTTGATTCAGAGGACAAAAAGAAATGCCTGATGCAACCTAGAAATGTTCGTTTCATAGAATAGCAGCAATGAAATGATATGAGACATAGCAATAGTAGCGAACATGGTTATGTTGTCCACCAAGCTGTAAATTGTTGTAGAATGCTAAGCCTCGTGCTGCACACTGATGCTTATTTTGACGTCTGAGTCCTAGGGCCAAGTTGATTAAGGCAGTTCCTCTAGAAGAGAAACAATAAATTTCGAAGATAAAATGAACATCTTTCGCCGCTAAATTTGCTTAGTAAGGAAACATTCCGATCCAAAGATCGATCAATGGATTCTTAGGAAACAGTTCGTATGCTTCCAGGTATCCTCTTGCAGCGTCTTGATGATGATTGATGGTAGTAAATTGATGTCCAGAGATGAGAATGGGTGTATGGAATCTTTGTTTTTGGCTCACAAGTCTCATAGAAACTTAGCATGCTTTGAAAAGCCGTTTTCCAATCTATGATATCACAGAAGCAATATTACTGTATTAGATGTTAAACGGAAATAAGGTTGGTAAATTTATCGTAAGAAGAAGAAACAGCAAGCGGATATACACATATTGGAACCGATACCTTGATGTTAATTTGTAATAGCAGTTCCAGGCAGCAAGGTGGTGTGGATACCGTGTAAAGTTTATGATAAGGAAGAATCAAAGAAACTTGTTTTATTCACACTTATACAAGGATATTTATACAATAATATCATAACAAACTAAACATTCCTAATTGAACTACATTAACATAAAATGTGCAGTACAAAATGAATATCTTCCTTTATAAAAGGAGATAAAATGTTCAAATTCAAATTTCAAATCTCAACACTCCCCCTCAAGTTGGAGCATGGATGTTAGTAATGCCTAACTTGTTGAGATGTGTTCGAAAAATTGCCTTTCCAAGAGGCTTAGTAGACATATCTGCTACTTGCATTTTTGAAGGAGTAAAAGCTGTTTCAAGTAACCCTTCTTGTATCTTTTCTCGTACTACATGGCAGTCCATTTCTATGTGTTTTGTACGTTCATGAAACACTGGATTTGCTGCAATGTGGAGTGCAGCCTGATTATCGCAATGCAATCTAGTTGGAACAGACAAATTAAGCTTCAGGTCCTTGAGAAGAAATCTCAACCAAGTTAATTCACATGTGATAGCTGCCATGGCCCTGTATTTAGCTTCTGCTGAAGATCTTGATACAGTAGTTTGCTTCTTAGTCTTCCATGAGACGAGTGCATTTCCAATGAACACACAATATCCTGTTGTTGATCTTCTTGTGGTAGTACAAGCTCCCCAATCTGCGTCACTATATCCAACTAGCTTTAAATTGTTGCTAGCTGAAAAAAACAAGCCTTGACCTGGTGTACCTTTCAGATATCGTAGGACTCGGACAGCTGCATCCATATGTGGCTTTCTAGGTTGATTCATAAATTGACTAAGAAGATGCACAGAGAATTGTATGTCAGGCCTTGTTATTGTGAGATATATTAACTTACCAACTATCTTCCTGTACTTTGATGGATCTTTGAGCAACTCTCCATCTGATGAGGAAAGCTTTATGTTAGTTTCCATTGGAAAACTAACAGGAGCAACACCAAGCAATCCCATATCATCCAACAAGTCAAGTGTGTATTTCCTCTGACAAATGGAAATTCCCTTTTTTGCATGAGCTACTTCGATGCCAAGGAAGTATTTTAGACGTCCAAGATCTTTAATTTTAAACTGAGTATGCAAGAACTCTTTAAGCTCCGATATTGCATCAGGATTGTTCCCTGTTATGATCATATCATCCACGTAGATCAAAACTGCAGTAAACGAATTACTATTTGTTTTGGTGAACAATGAATAATCTGCCAATGATTGCTTGAAACCTGCGTTGTTGAGTGCAGAAGAAAACTTGGCATACCAATTTCGTGAAGCTTGTTTCAATCCGTATAATGACTTATGCAGACGACACACTAAGTTCTCCCCCTGTCGACTGTACCCTAGTGGAGGTTGCATATATACTTCCTCATCAAGACTTCCATGTAAAAAAGCATTTTGGACATCCATCTGGTGGAGGGACCAATTTCGAGCAGCAGCAAGTGCTAATAAACAGCGAACTGTGACGAGCTTGGCAACCGGAGCAAAAGTTTCCTTGTAATCCATCCCTTCTATTTGTGTGTATCCTTTGGCGACCAACCGAGCCTTGTAACGCTCAATGGTTCCATCAGCATGATACTTGACCTTGTAAACCCATTTGCAACCAATGGGCTGCTTTCCTGGTGGTAGAGTTGTGTAACTCCAAGTTCCATTCTCTTCAAGTGCTGTAATTTCAGTATCCATAGCTTCTCTCCATTTAGGATCATGTTGAGCTTGTGAATAAGTGGTAGGTTCTAGGATGTTTGAAATTGAGGCTACAAAAGCTCTATAAGACTGTGAAAGATAATCATATGAAATATAATTGGTCAAGGGATAGTGAGTACCTTTGCATTTACGTGATATTGACATCGAAGATGAGTCTTGGTGAGTAGGCAAAATAGTGGTCTGGGAACAATGGAAGTCACGAAGCCAAACAGAGGGTTGTCTCACTCGCTCAGATCGTCTCAGAACAGGTGGAGATAATGTTGTGGGAGGAGACAATGAGCTGGTTGAAGTAGTGGTAAGTGGATTTGTGATAGTTTGAGATGAGGTTGATAATGTGTCAGAAGTAGCTGTATGAGGAAATTGCAAGTCTGTATAATCTGGTAGTGGTAAAACCGAAGTTGCAGGTTCAGTAGGGAGAGAATGATATGGAAAAATAGATTCATAAAAAATAACATCTCTACTAGTGAAGAGCTGTTTGGATTCTAAATCATACACCTTATAGGCTTTTTGTCCAGAAGGAAGACCACCAAAAATGCATTTTCTAGCACGTTTGTCAAATTTGTGAATAGATTGGATGTTTGTAGCAAAACATAAGCAACCAAAAACTTTGAGATGATTATAACTGGGTGACTTTTTGTAGAGCAATTCGTATGGCGTCTTTTTAGAAAGAAGAGGTGTAGGTGTTTGATTAATAAGATAGACTGCATGTTGGACACTTTCACCCCAGAATTTAAGTGGCAAATTGGCCTGAAAACATAAAGCTCTAGCAATGGTCAAGATATGTCTATGCTTGCGTTCTACAACCCCATTTTGTTGAGGTGTTGAGATGCAACTGTGATCAAATTGGACACCATTGGAAGAAAAGAAATTCATCATAGAAGAAAATTCCTTTCCATTGTCAACTCTTATTCTTTTGACTTTTCCACTAAATTGTGTGTTTACAAAGGCAAAAAAATTCTTGAGCAAGTTTTGAGTTTCAGATTTGTGTCTCATTAAAAAAATCCATGTATAACGTGTGAAATCATCAACAATGGTAAGGAAATAAAACGCTCCGGTAAGAGATGGTATTCGAAATGCACCCCAAATATCAACATGTAGTAAATCAAAGGATTGCTTAGTATTAATAGAACTAGTACCAAAAGGGAGTCGTGTCTGTTTTGCCAATGGAAAAACATCACAAACTATATTAAAATCATGACTAATGCTAGAATTGAAATCAACTAAATATTTCATAGGTAAATCAGAAGGGTGACCGAGTCGTCGGTGCCACAGATTATGATGACTGGCCACATTATTGATTGAAATAGTTGGCTTCTTTATTTGTTCTGGAACTGAAAAAAGATAAAGACCATTATGCTGCCTCCCCAAACCAATCGTCGTCTTCGTTGCCAAGTCCTGTAAAATGCAAAAATCAGGAAAGAAAGTAATAGAGCAATTCAATGCTTTGGTCAATTTGCTTACTGAAAGTAGATTGACTGAAAAAGAAGGAACACAAAAAACTCCTGACAGACTTATTTTTGGATTCAAATTTAGTGTGCCTACTGCCTGAATGTTCGACTTTTTACCATTTGGTAATGAAACTGAAAAATGAGATGATTTGTGTACATTTTGCAGTAGGTTTGATGAAGAAGCTACATGATCAGTAGCTCCACTATCCAAGATCCATCGTGTTGATTTTATGAATTGTAAATGAGGAGAAGGATGTTGAGATATACCCGAGCCTGTCAAGTTTATTGCAGGTTGCTTACTAGCTTGAAGAAGAGCTATAAGTTGCTGATACTGTTCTTGGGTGAAACTCGGTGGTTGACTTTGTGATTGAACTGTTAGTTCAGTGTTATGTGCAGTTGGTATATGTTGCATGTTACCTTTGTCATTCATTTTGTGCAGCTTGTGTCCTGGAGGAAAACCATTCAGATAAAAACATCTATCTTTTGTGTGATTATCCCTTTTACAATGATCACAGTGCAGCTTTCCTCTGCCCTTTTGTTGAAAATTCTTCGTAGTTGTTCCTTTTCGTATATCAGCAGCCATGATCTCTCTCGTTGTTGATAAATCACGTTGCTTTTCTTCCTGCAAAATCATAGAATATACCTTTCCAATAGAAGGAAGAGGTTGCAAAAGTAAAATTTGTCCCCTTACTGTAGAATAAGTGTCGTTTAGGCCCATAAGAAATTGCATCACTCTGCTTCTTTGCTCTCTTTCTTCTGTCTTCTTTGCTGCGCCACATGTGCATATTGAAACATCATTATATGAAGAGAGCTCATCCCACAGTCCCTTCAACTTTGAGTAGTATGCAGAAATTGACATATCACCTTGTTGCAAAGATGCTATATCTCTTTCAATTTGGAATACCCTAGGGGCATTATTTTGAGAAAATCTCTCTTTGAGATCATTCCAAACCTCTACTGCAGATTCAGTATACAAAACACTGTCAGAGAGACTTGGATCAATTGAGTTAAGAATCCAAGAAAGTACCATATCGTTGCATCTCTTCCAGGACGTAAACTTCTCACTGGTTTGTGATGGTTTCTCAATCGATCCATCTACAAAGCCTGTTTTATTTTTTGCACTTAAGGCAATGCTCATTGCTCTGTTCCATGTTGCATAATTATCCCCATTCAGTTGTTTGTTGACCAAGATAGAACCTGGATGATCAGATGAACGAAGATGATAAGGGTCTGTCAAATCTGTTGTTTGGTTTGGTTGTGAATCTGTTTGTGAATCTTTTGGTCGTTCAGATGCCATCTCTGCTACTGTTAAATCTCTGGAGTGATGAGATTAAAAAATCAGATCGATTTGCTCTGATACCATGTAAAGTTTATGATAAGGAAGAATCAAAGAAACTTGTTTTATTCACACTTATACAAGGATATTTATACAATAATATCATAACAAACTAAACATTCCTAATTGAACTACATTAACATAAAATGTGCAGTACAAAATGAATATCTTCCTTTATAAAAGGAGATAAAATGTTCAAATTCAAATTTCAAATCTCAACATACCGGTTAACCATGAATCTTACATTTTCAAACCACCACTCGGGATGATCCATGGCATTACATGAAATTTCTGTAGAACTATAAATACGGAAAAAAAAAAAAGAAAAGAAAAAAGAATACTTGAATCAATAAGGTCTAAAAGTCGGCCAAATGTTTTCTTGAAAGACATAGTGAATGATTGATCTGTTTTCACGGGGGTGCTCACTGAATGAAACATGAATATGTTACTAATTTGGCAAAGAGTGATTAACCAACTGGCGGAGTGTATTTAGAATTCATCTAAAAGAACGGATATGGTTTTCTATGTTTGAAACTTACGAGCTCCAAGGGACTCTAGCTCCTCCGTCTTCTGAAATGAAATTTTGTTGTAACCCAATTTGCGATGAAGGTTAATAATCTCTAATGCTTCCTGATATCTTTGCAAGGATGCCAAAGCCTTGCAAAGCTTTAAAATATTAAGTAACTAGTCAAAACCACAGCAGTGAAAAAAAGGGTGATGGCAAAAATACACGAAAAAATGAACTTGACAACTAGAAAAAGAAAAAAATTGCTTCCAATGACAAAAATAGAGAAAGGAATGAAAAGGTGCAAACATCCATTATCATATGATGATACTCTTCATATCCGATTATATTTACTGGTTATTGAGGCCTAAATATAACAATTTTGTTAACTAAAACTAAAAGTTTTCATATAAGTCGATGTATAATAAAGTAACAGTTTACTGGAAACTCATCATGGAAACCATCAACATGCCAATCAACTTCAGCAGTGCTAGCAACATCTTTGTTTTCTTGCTTTGATGTAACTTTCTTCTGATGCAACTGTTTTGTCCTAGCTAATTCAAACCATTAAACAGCAAACAATTAGTAATCCGCTTCTAGTGAATGAAATAGTAGATAATCACGTAGTATGCATGAGCATTAACTTATACAATTGATAAAGAGTTAATTTATGCTAGCATAGATCGACATTCCCGTTTATAAGAGAAGTATTCACTCAACATAAGTACTTAAGATAAGAACGTCTATAACCGAGTTGTAAACTATAATGAAAATTTACAAATGATAATGATTCAGAATTTGAACCCTAATTCTTACAAATAGAACAACTAATTATTGAAACTTCGAAGCCAACACTAACACACCCTGCCCCATCCCTTACCAGAAAAAAGATGCTCAAGACAACAATTAAGGTAAAAATAAAGCAAATATGCTACTCAAAATGCTGAAGTGGGAGCCATCGGTCTATGTCCACCATATGAACTATCCATCCGCTGATTATCTCCTCTTTCACATTCAAGGAGATCACTTCCTGATAGCCCTTTTTAAATTTAATCTAATTCAAGAATCAACTATCAAAAAGAAAATACTAATTAAAGTTATTCAAATCTATTGTATTTGAAAGATTGAAGAGAAACTTTAAGAAAAACAAAATGAGAAACACAGAGAAATCATGAAGAGAAACTTTAAGAAAAACAAAATAAGAAACACAGAGAAATCAAGAAATTGTAACTTGCATTGCTTGCAGTATTTGTTAGAATGAGTACAACTAACTTACATACAAAGACTTTGATATTTATATACATACAAGGATGAGTCACGTCAAAAGTGTGCTCTTATCCTATTGGTTGTTAAGATGATCATATGGAAAGTTAGTTAAGGGAGAATCTACAGCTGTCAATCTAGAAACATAAAACTTATCAGTGCACCTCCTAGCTTATCTAACATGCCCCTTCAAATGAATCACAAATTTATCAATGATGAGTTTGTCCCTTAGATACTGAAATCAAACAATCCCTAGAGCTTTAGTAAGAACATCCACAACCTGCTCATTAGTGAGTATATATCTCACTTCAAATTGATGTGCTGCTACCTTATCCCTTAGAAAATGAAGATCAATTTCTATGTGTTTCGTTCTAAAGTGAAACACAAGATTTCGAGCTAAGGAACCAGCTCCTGTGTTATTACACCACAAAATAGGTGCCTGAGAAACCTTAATGCCTAACTCACTCAACAAAGCTTGTATCCAAACCAACTCTGTAGCAGCCTGAGCTAGGTACCTATAGTCAACCTCACAACTAGATCTTGCCACAACTTTCTGTTTCCTTGAACTCTAGGATATCAGAGTTTTGCCCAAAAAGAAAAACCATCCACTGGTAGACTTTCTGTCATCTAAGTTGTTGGCTCAGTCAGCATTAGAAAATCCAACTAATTCACGCTTAGATGTAGAGTTAAAATGAAGACCATGACTCAAGGTTCCCTTAACATACCTCAAGGTTCTTTTGCAAGCTTGCCAATGAACTATTGTTGGAGCTAATAGGTACTGACTTAATCTATTTACGGCAAAAACAATATTTGGTCTTGTAAAAGTTAGATATCATAATGCACCTATGGTACTTTGGTAAAGGGTAGGTGTAGTAAAAGGTTCACCATCTGTTTAAAGAGTTTTATTCCAGTGCTCATAGGTGTAGGGCAGACTAAACAATTCAATATGTTTGTTTTACGCAGCACTTCTGTAGCATCTTTTCTCTGTGTCAGATAGACCAAGGAGACAATGCAGTGAACCAAACACCTTCAATTAGAAATTTTGGTTCAAATCAGCTATCACCTTAGCAATCTACTGTTGATTAGTGCCTATGACTAAGAGATCATGTAGGACCCTAAACTTTCATTTTATGATTAACAGTAAATTTACTAATGAATAGTAATATTTTCAGGTGAATAATACCCGATGAATAGTATAATTTTGAGATGGACCTCGGAAAATAAAAAATATTTAGAATGGTTAGTAGGACCCAATAAAACTGAAACGGAGTAAAAATGAGTCCATTTGAGTAGTTTTTGAAGCTTCCGAAAGTTACACGATGAAAACGCCCTTACGGATAAGATTGTGAATATTATTGACCTAAACTCCATTTGAATTTTTTTCAAAGCCATGGATTGAGTCCTAAGAGACCTAATTAGAGTATTATAAAGTCAATTTGATGAATGAGTGATCATAGAATTAATTTGGAATTTATTTCGGAGTGAATTGTATTAGTTTTTAACGTTAAGGGTATAAATAAGATTTTATGATATTAAACCCATTCTAAAAGCACTATACATGTGATTATTGATGGACCAATGGTGGATTAACACCTAATAGTCATCTTTTGACTAAATTTGTGGTTGAGATTAATTAGAATTGATTAAGATAATTGAATGGATGATTATATAGTTAATGGACCAATGAAATTGTGATTAGTGTGACTAAAGGATATGTTTGGTATTTTAGGTGAACATTAAGGGCAAAATGGTCATTAAGGGAGCCTATTATATAAAGTTGAAGCCCAAATGAAATCCAAACAAGAAGCAATTTGGCCAAACACAAAAACAGAACCGAAAAAGAAAAAAAAAAAGAGAGAGAGAGAGAAGAGAGGAGAAAGAGAACCGTAGAAGAAGAAGAAGAAGGAAGAAGTGAGTTGCTGGTTTGGAGTGATTTCTCTCAAGCTTTTAATCCTCTTAGCTCCACGAATCATCAAGGAAAACAAGGTAAGTTAGTTGGTTGAATTTAGAGTTGATTTAAAGTGATTTTGATGATTTTTTATGGGTTTTGTTAGAGATGGCGGTTGATGGATGAGTTGATGTTGTTTGTGAGTTATTTGAAGGTTGTTTATCATGATTTTAAGCTTAGAATTTAAGTAGAATATGATATGAGTTTGGTTGGATTTTGTTAGTGTGTTTAAGCTTAGGGTTTGAATGGATGATGATGATAATTGATGGGTTTAATTGATTTTAGTTTATTGAATGTTAGACGAGTTGAATAAGTAGTGATTTGTGTGATTAAATTGAAGGAAAATGAAATGAATGATTGTGTGTGTGTGGAGTTAGCAGACGACAAAAATGGGTGCCTAATGTGGGTGTTGGATTTTAATGTGTTTAAGGGTTTTGGTTGATGAATTAATTGGTATGGGAATAATTGATGGAAAGAGTTTTAATTAAATGGATGAATTGGTATGAAATTTAATTTTTGTTAGGTTGAAGGGCACCTTGAATTTTAATTAATTCATGTGATTCTATAAGATATTAAAGTGTTTGAATGTGTCTGGTATTGAATAAACACCAATGGAATGGAAAGAAATGGAAATTAGAAAGTGTTGGATGAATTAGTAATGAAATTAGTTTGGATGTAATTGAAGTTTAGTTAAGGAAATGTGAATTTATTTTAATTATGGAATGGATATGTTATTGATGGATTGTTGGGCTTGAAATGGTGAATTATAGGTGTTCAAATTAGGCAAAAAGAAAGCTAAAAATGGGAGGATTGATTAGCTACCAAGTGATCCAAAATAGTGAGTGCAAAATTATATTTTTACCGTGTTATGTTAAAGTTGTTTTGATTGTGAAATAATTCAATTATTTCATGTTGTTTTGGAAACTAATAAGTGATTTAAATGTTCCATTTTAATTTGAATGTGTTATGGTTTATGCATGAAAAATATATGCAATGAAATATGAATTATATGTCATTCAAAACGATATATAGTTATTATGAGCAATTGAAATAAATGAATTTATTTATGAGTGGCATAAAGAAATTATTGAATTTTTTAAATCCAATGAATTACATTATCTGTTATGGGATTGACGGTATCTGAAAATATATATATCTGTTTAGACCCGATCGAAATATCCCTGCGTGTATGGCAAGTCTTGGGATGGGATGTCACTAAGTTTGGGGGGAATTGAGTTTGTCAGTCGAGTCGCGTCGTCAAATATACGCGAGGGATATTATTTCACTTCACGCTTGCACTATGGATTTAATCGGCAGCGCGTTAATAAGATGCCTTCTGTATATGCCAGAAAGTGTGAAGGACGTTGGACATGAAGCACTGATGGTTGTCACTAATGCTGGGGATAGTGGTTCGTCTCGCCTAGGACGTGTGACCATTATCTGTATACTTCTGGAAATCTATTAGTGGTTTTAAAATTATATGAAATTATATTATATCTGAAACTATTTTGAAATTCTGTTATATATGAAATTTTATGAAAATTTTTGAAATTGATTACTATTTTTAATATAAATTTTATTATTTTGAATATGAATTCTGTTAATATCGGCTTTGAAGTTATATTTTTGAAAACTGTAAGAAATAGAAATTTTTATAAATGTTTTAGGGAGGTTACCCTTTTAGAAAATAATTTAAGTTAGGAAACCTCGCACTCACTGAGCTTTCGTAGCTTACATTTTATAAATTTTTGTTAAAAACCTCCCCAGGTACAGGTTCCAACCGACAAGACCCACGTTCCATTCCATTCGAATGAAAATGGTTGAAGCAATAAAATTTCTGTGAATGTATAAGTAGCAATGCACAAAAGAATGTATGAACTTTATTTTTGTTGTAAATATCTTTTGAACATAAATTATTATTTTGATTGTAAAGTTCTAGATTGTAAACGAATTTTTATTTTCAAATTTGATGTTAAATTGATTTGATTTTATTTTCTTAGAAATTGTGGCTAGGGATTGCCATTGGAATGGACCTGAGGTCCATTGGAAGTTGAGAAAATGTATAAAACTTTAGAAGTTTAAATTTTGAATTGCAGGTTGGTTTTGTAAACTTTGATAATCTAGAAAAAAAGAGGAAACTCTGTCAAAATTTTTAAAGAAATTTTAAATTATGGAAAACAAATTGTAGTAAATTTTAAGTTTCTCTGAATTCTGATGATTTTCAATTCTAGGCTTTGCTCATCGGATTCCCGATTGGATGTAGTGGAATAGAATTAAGAGGGATTACATAGGGTGCCAAACAGGCTCCTGGGCCTCGTAAAGGGAAAGACGGGGCGACTCTCGTCATATCATCTACATAAACTAGTAGAATGATGAGAACACCTTGAGCTTTCTATACAAAAAGAGAGCTATTAGCCTTAGAATTCTGAAATCCCTATTGAATAAGAGCTCCCTTCAGTTTTTCAAACCAAGCTCTTAGAGCTTGCTTCAGTCCATCCAAGGACCTCTTTAATCTATACACAAAATCAAGATTTTTTTGAGACATATACCCCTCAGATTGTTCCATATACACTACTTCACTCAGGTGACCATTTAGAAAAGCATTGTTGACATCAAGTTGTTTGATGTCCCAATCATTTGCAGCTGCTAGTGTAAGAATGATCCTTATAGTCGATGACTTTACAACTGGGTTATATGTCTGTATAGAATCCACTCCTATTGTTTGGTGGAAACCCTTTGCTACCAAATGAGCTTTATGTCTAGAAACTGCTCCATCAGGGTTAAATTTAACTATAAAACCCCACTTGTTGCCCACTATGTTCATATCTTAAGTTCTAGGAACTAAACTCCAGGCTTGGTTTTTCATCAAGGCTCTATACTTATCATTCATTGCTACCTTCCAACTAGGTAAACTCAAGGCTTGGCTAACAGTTTCAGGTTTAGTAGTTGAGAGACTAGAAACATCACTTTGAAAAGCTTTAGGTTTGAAAATGCCATGCTTAGCTTTAGTCACTATAGGATGACAATTTGTAGTATTCGATTTCTTATAAATAGTAGGTAGACTAGAGTTATTTCCCTTGGTTATTGGAGGACTTGAACTTGAGTTACTGGGCAATAACCGAGGTATGTAACTCATTGAGATGCTAGGATTCTCAGAAATAGCATGTGAAAATAAGGAAAACAAAGTAAGATAAGGAAACTCTTTTTCATTGAAAGACACATGCCTTGAAATGTATAACTTTCCACTAGGATGGAGGCATTTATATCCTTTGTAAAAGTTAGAATATCTAACAAATATGCATTTAAAGGAATGGAAACTAAACTTAGACTTGTTATAAGGCCTTAAGAATGGAAAACAAGCACAACCAAAAGGCTTTATAAGTGTAACCCATCATTTCAAATCTCTTAGAGTACCGCTTATAACATAATAACTCTTGTTCTTATATTATCTGACTACTGCTTATTTTGGTCAAGGAATAAATTACCAATTAATTAATTTCATTATGAGTGTAACACATCATTTCAGATCTCTTAGACTTAACTTGAGAATCGCCAACCTTAAGGTAGGTCAATCCTAAAATACATCCAGAAATCCTATCCATTAGGAAGTCAATCTTGATATTGACCCAAATAGATACCACCCTTAGGGGGATGAAAACAAAGCTATCTTGAGGCGCTATTCAAATCTTACGGTGTTGAACTAATGATAGAGACTGCAGGATATATTGTCATATATCCCTCTCCCACTCATTATTTTAGGATTAGAGTTTTCTATTTAATATTTCTAGTCATCATCTTATATTATTAACAGCTAAAAAATATAATCTAAGTTACTAGGAATTAGTGTGTTACTAGAATCATTATTCTATTAACACATAATAAATTATCGAATTTTTAACACTTAAAAATCTAATTTATTATAAAAGATCTAATCTCGATAATCTAAACTTTTTAATTATAAAGATTAGAATCAATGTAAGATTACCCAATTTTAACTCTTAAAATCTAATCCACTTTATGAATACCAGTTATACGAAATATATCTTTTAATCACATTAAAACTATATTTCTAATTGGTTTACTAATCTAAATAAATTAAACTCTTTAATTAAATTAGATTAGAAATAACGTGAATTACTCAATTTTAACTCTTAAAATCTAATCACATTATAGATACCAATTATATGAAATATATATTTTTAATGACATTAAAAATATATTTCTAATTGGTTTACTAATGTAAATAAATTAAACTCTTTAATTAAATTAGATTAGAAATAAAGTGAATTATCCAATTTTAACTCTTAAAATCTAATCACATTATGAACACCAAATATTTGAAATATATTTATTTTAATCACATTAAAACTAACTATATATTTCTAATTTGTAAACTTAGGATTTTCAACAAAAATCCTAACAAATTATGAAATTGGTATACTATGTATTATTATCTCTATTTTAACTAATAAACTACTTAATAGGAAAAACAAATTATAATATATGTATGTATATCATGTTATAATGCAACAAGTAGACACTTTCTATTCTATGACATATTTTATGCATAATCATATTATCAACAAATTATTCAATCATTACTTGATAAACAATTTAAATAAACAACATGTAATTGATTGGATTTTTTTGTTTTAACGACCTAAAACTAATTTTTCAAGATTAAAAAAATTAACCAATGCATTCCTTAACCTTCACTTGTAGTCTTCAAGGTCCTGATGAGCTCTCTTGGGCTAAAAATTAAATTCAATTTAACAATCAAGAACATCCGTCCAATGGATCGAGTCATAAAGCCCGTTTCTTGATTTTTTAACCCAATAAAGATTATCCAAAATGAGTGAATAATTATTAATAATTTTACGATTGAAAACGGAAACCCAAAAATTAGGAAAAACTGAAAATGGACCGATTTAGGGAGATTTTAGATTAATGCGGAAACATAAATTTTAAAAATTTTTCGAAATAAAAACATACCCGATCGATGCTAATAATAACAAATCAATAACTAAATTAATAAGATATAATCTTACCTTACATAAAGATTGAATTGATTCCTTTTGATTCGCAAATTCTTTACCACCCAATCTTCTTCGTTATGAGTCTTCACAAAAAATACTGTATGTGGGCATAATCTTAAAGAATCAAATTACGAAATCTTTTCATAAATGAAAATTATGTACAAATCTAAAAACAATTTTCTTGATTTCTTTTGAGATGGTGCAATATGGTGTTTTCAATTAATGAAAGTTTTTGGTTCAAGTAGCCAAAGATTCTCTCTATTTAGTTACCAAAATAAAACACCATTTTACAATGATAAGCTAGAGTTTTTCAATTTAACAAGGAATTCAATTATTTAAAAAAAAAAAAATTGAAAGACTTAATTCCTATCCAATATAGAATCAAGTTCCTTGTTGGCTTGAAACTTTTTACTTTTAAGTTAATATGGAATCCATTTTCTATTAAATTAAAAGTCCTTTAATTTAATTTAATGTGGAATCTAAATCCAATTAAATTAAATTACTATTTCCATTAATTAACTAAATGATTTTTCATTAAATTAAATGATTCTAAATCATAAATAATTTAATGATACTATTTAGAATTGAACCCATAATCTGTACAGATAATTAAATAATTAACAATGAATTAAATAATCACATAAATTTAGATAATCAAATTGTTTAAATAATTCATGAAATTGTCCATATAATTTATATGCACACTAACAATTGGACATTCCAATTGTATTCTTCAGTTTGCTTTTCTATATGGTTGTGAGCTAGCAATGGGACCAAATGGACCTATAATTTGAGCTCTAATAATATCGAAATTATTAATTAAACTTTTTAATTAAATAATTCACTATTATTAACCTTAAAGTTACTCCACTAAAAATTTAATGTTTTACTCTCAAAATTGTAGATGTTTTATACAATCTGAATTTTCAGTGTTCATCAATTTAATCATTTCATATGGTTAGATCATCTGCGAATAGTTCATAATTAGACCTAAATCATTAAAATCTATTATACCTCCCTAATTATATCTTGTTCTATTAAATATCTTTAATTCTTTAGTAAACAATATATCCATAACAACTTATAAATTTATCTTTCAATTTTCTCGCAAACAGAAAGTCGAGCGCTCTTATGTTCAAGACCTGAATTAACAGTTAAGGGAACAACTCATGTACTTCGCGCAAAAATGAGTGGATTCCACTATTGTGTAAAATGTTCCTAGCCATTTATTAGATAACATTTTTGAAGTATGAAGCTTGTTGACCATAAATATATAACAATCTTACTCATGTAAATCAAAAGATATGACTCAACAAATAGAAGTCCATAAAACACTCACGATTAAGATAAATCCATATATGATTGTTGGAAAAAATCGATTTTAGATTAATGTGGAAACGTGGATTTAAAAAATTTTTCCAAACAAAAACGTGATCGATCGATGTTAGTAATAACAATTCAATATTTAAGTTAATAAAATCAAATCTTACTTTGCATGAAGATTAAATTAATCCCTTTTGATTCATTAATTCTTCACCACCTGATCTTCTTTACTATGACTCTTCACAAAAGAAACTGCGTGTAGGTACAATCTTGAAGAATCAAACCACGAAATCTTTTCATAAAAGAAAATTATGAAGAAATCAAAAAACAATTTTCTTGATTTCTTTGAGATGGGGCAATATGGTGTTTTTAATTAATGGAAGTTTTTGGTTCAAGTAGCCAAAAATTCTTCTTCTTTTGTTACTAACATAGAACACCTTTTTTTATAATGGTAAGCCAAGAGTTTTTCATGAGGAATCCGATTTCTTTTTTTAAATTGAAAGACTTAGGTCCTATATAATATAGAATCAAATTCATTATTGCCTTGGAACTCTTTATTTTTAATTTAATATAGAATTCAATTCCTATTAAATTAAAACTCCTATAATTTAATTTAATATAGAATCTAATTTCAATTAAATTACTATTTCCATTAATTAATTAAATGATTTTTCATTAAATTAAATGATTCTAAATCATTATTAATTTAACAAGACCATTTAAAATTAAACTCATAACCTCTATAGATAATTAAATAATTAACAATTAATTAAATAATTATATATTTTTAAATAATCAAATTATTTAAATAATTCGTGAATGTGTCTACAAAATTTATATGTGACACTAATAATTGGACAATTCAATTATATTTTTTCCGTTGTTTCATTATGTGGTTGTGAGCTAGCAAAGGGGCCAAATGAACCTATAATTTGAGCTTCAATAATATCGGAATTATTAATTAAACTCTTTACTTAATAATTTACTATTATTAACCTTAGAGTTACTGCACTAAAAACTTAATGTTACATTCTCAAAATTATAGATGTTTTACACAATTTGAATATATGGTTCAATCCTTCACGAATAGTTCATAATTAGAGGTAGGTAAGTAAAGTCCGTTATACGTCTTTAATTATATCTTTTTCCATTAAGTACCATTGATTCTCTAATGAACAATATATCTATAACAACTTATGAATTTATCTTTTTATTTACTCGTAAATAGAAAGTGGAGCACTCTTATTGATCAAGACTCGAATCAACAGTTAAGGGAACCACTCATCTACTTCTCGTAAGAAGGAGTTGATTCCATTGTGTAGAATAATTCCAACCACTTATTAAATTACATCTCTAAAGTACGAAACTTATTAACTGTAAATATAAAACAGTCTCACCCATGTAAATCAAAAGATATGACTCAACAAATAAAAGTTCATAAAACACTCATGATTAAGATCAATTCATATATGATCATCTAATTGATAAATATAAATTTCTTTGTTTAACAGATACTAATAAAAAATTTATTTTTATTATGGTCTAGTCCTATATAATCTCTATATATAAAGTGCTTTCATTTTTCATGTCACCACATAAACAATCTTGGATAAGATCATTATATCAAATATAAAATGAACCGCAATTATCGATTTACCACAAACAAAGTCCCTAACTTGTTTTGTTTTCTACAAACTCTTTAAATTACTAATCTCAAACTAAATCTTCTTGTATATAACATTTATATACTCAGTTTAAGAATACATAAGTAATCATGGATATTACATGATATTCATATGAAGCAAACATTTCATAAAAATACATAAATTAAATAAAATAAACATATTTTATTTATTATTTATTTAAATATTTATAAATTACAAGCTTTTAGAGCACAAACCCTACCAATCTCCCTTTACTTTATAGTAAATGAGACATGTCTTGTAATCTTAGACCCTCTAAGTAACCGTCAAAAACTTTTAGTCGTTAAGATTTTTGTAAACTTACCAGCATAACTATCATGTGCAATGATCTTTATCACTGACATGTTCCCTTTATGTACTATTTTTCTAATGAGATGATACTGTCTTTATATACTTCTCATGCTTGTGGCTTCTTTGATATTTAGAATTAGTTAGTACACAACTATTATCACAATAAAGTGTGAGTGACTTATCCACATTTAGAACAACTTTCAAATCTATTAAGAACTTATGGAGCCAAATTGCTTCCTTGGTAACTTCACAAGCGACTATGTATTCAGCTTTCATGATAGAGTCGACAATGTAAGATTGCTTTACACTCCTCCATACCATGACTCCACCGTAATATCTCCAAATTCTCCACCGTAATATTGATCCAATTAAGTAATCAAGATTAATTAAGTAATAATCTTGATTACTTAATCATTTGTCACATACGCCATATATATAATCATTTGTCTCATGCTCTTCTTTCTATATTTTTATATACCTTCTATTACAGTTCTAACTTGAGCGTCAAAGTGTCTTTGACCAGCACCAACCTGATGCCAAGATGGGGAGGGAGGAGGGGGTGGGAATCTTGATCGCCATAGCATCACTCTATCAAATTCTCTACAAACATTCAGCAAAATCTACTCTATCGCACGACATCCTATTCTAATCTTAACAACCCCCTCTGCTTTACTCTTCGTATGCCACACTTAATCATTTGTCATACATCATATACATAATCATTTGTCACATGCTCTTCTTTATAAATTTTTATATACCTTCTATTACAATTCTAACTTGAGCATTAAAGTGCTTTTAGCCAGCACCAACCAGATGTCAAGGTAACCCGTTCGTTTAATTGATTTTTTATAAGTTGTCAGATCCCAAGAAGCTGATTGTAGAGCCAAGCCCCTATGTCAGCAACTGCAGAAATCAGCCCACTACAATGGTCAAATTACAACAATTGAAATGTTTAATAAGGAGATTGTTTAAAAAGAATTGTGCTATATGATTAGTTAAATTCTTTCCACCACAAATATCAATAAATAAGCTTTCAAATGTAGTATCCCACATATCAAGCAATGATTAAGGATATTGATATTGTTGAAGATAAACAAGCAGAATAGAAAAGTAAATATTATATATTGACCAAATTATTTTGTTTCCATTATATTAGAGTGTAATTGACTCCCTTATGTGTAAATATATAATATTGCTATTGAATGAAGACAAAGAAATTATTCACCAAAATTATTTTCTCATTATAGTATCAGAGCAATGATTCTGACAACCTTAAAAAAAAAAATAAAATATCAATCCTAGCCATCACCATGGAAGATTATAGCAACCCAAAAAAGCCAACTACCATGGAAGATGATAGAAACCCAAAGAAGCCAACTCAATCGAGCATGACATTCAAATTGGATAAGCTCAATAACCTACTGTATCTTCATCATTCAGATAAACTAGGGTTAGTTCTCGTGTCACAACTTCTCACTAAGGAGAACTATAACACATGGAATCACTCCATGACTATGGCTCTAACTGTCAAGAATAAATATGGGTTTGTTGATGGATTGATAAAATGACCAAGTAGCACCGCAAGTGATGAATTACATCAATGGCTTCGTTGCGACAACCTAGTCAAAACCTGGTTCTTAAGTTCAATCTCAAAAGAAATTATAGCCAGTGTGTTCTATTGTGATAGAGCACAGGTAGTTTGGAATGAGTTACGTGAACGTTTTTCTCAAATAAACAGTGTCCAATTTTTTCATATTGAGAATGAGATACATGATTGTGTTCAAAGAACTATGTCAGTTGGCTCCTACTTCACTAAACTCAAAGGATTGTGGGATGATAAGGATGTTCTTTGTCTTATTTCAGCCTGTTATTGTGGAACTATGAAGAAGGAGTTATCCTATCAAGAAACACAGAAAATCATTAAATTTCTCATGGGATTGATTGAATCTTTTTCTATAGTATGCAGACCAAATATTGACGATGGCTCCTTTGCCTAAAGTTAGCAAGGCTTATTCCCTCATGCTTCGAAATGAACAACAGCGAGATGTATCTACTGGCAAGAGTACATCTCAACCTGAGGCATCAGCCTTTGCAGTGAAGAATTCAAGTAAGAAAAGAGGTAATTACAAGTGTGGAAAATGTGACAAAGATGGACATAGCGCTGAAAATTGTTGAGCACATTTGAAGTGCACTTATTATGGATGGAAATGTCACACGATTGATATTTGTCAGAAACTTAAGAAAACAGAATTCGATCAACCATCTCAGTTCTCCATAGCAAATCGAGGCAATAATGTTACTACTCTATAGCAAATTGAGAAGAATGGCATATCCAACTCTTTCCCTTTTACTCAAGAACAGTGCCAATAGATCTTGCGTATGCTTAATAATAATAAAACTTCCATGGCAAATCACGTGACTAATCCCTCAACACGTGAGTAATCCCTCAACTCATGATGAACTTTCAGGTAAGGCTTTATGCTCCTCTATTCATGGTAAGAAAACCATATGGATCCTTGATAGTGGAGCAATCGATCACATTGTTTGTAACCCTAAATTACTCACATGGAAAGCTATTAAAAACAAGACAGTAGAATTACCAGATGGTTCTCTTGCTAATATTTCACATGTTGGTCAAGTTGTGTTCTTTCTTTTCTAGTTTGGTTTTTGATAATGTTTTGTGTGTTCCAATCTTCCAATTAAATCTAATTTCCATAAGCAAACTTACCCGTCAATCCCTTTGTATCACCGTGTTCCTTACCCATTTTTGTGTGATATAGGACCTACGTTCGCGGAAGATGATTGGGATAGGAATTGAACATGAGGGCTTGTACTACCTTAATCAATCACAGAAGTCAACATGCAATTCAATTCATTTACCCTCCTCTAGCCTTTGGCATCAATGATTTAGGCATCATTCAAATAAAGTATCTGCTTTATTTTCATTTTTAGACAATAATAAATTTTGCAACAAAAACAGTTGTTTGGTTTGTCCATTAGCTAAGCAAACTAGATTGCCATTTTCCTTTAATAAAATTTCTAGCAAATCACCATTTGATATGTTACATGTCGATATTTGGGGGGGTTACCACATTGCATCTATTTTTGGAGCTCGACATTTCCTTACCATGGTTGATAACTTTACTAGGTGTACATGGGTTTACTTGATGAATCATAAATCAGAAACTCAAACCCATCTAATTAATTTATTAACATGGTTGAAACCTAATTCCTTTCCAAAGTTAAATTTATGCGTAGTGATAATGGTTCTGAGTTTACACTTGAAGCCTATTACTTGTCCAAAGGTATTATCCATCAAACTAGTTAGGTTCACACCCCACAACAAAATGCGGTCGTCGAACGTAAACATAGACGCTTGTTAAACATGGCCAAAGCTTTACCTTTTCAAGCTCATCTTCCAAAAAGGTTTTGGGGGGATGCTATTTTAAGTGCGACATATCTCATAAATCGTACACCTACACCACTTTTGCAAGGTAAAACACTTATGAGCGATTATTTCATACAACACCAAATTATTCACATTTACAAGTATTTGGTTGTTTATGTTTTGCTTCCACTCATGCCCAAAAGCCATCCAAATTTGATGCCCGTACAACTCGTTATATCTTTCTTGGTTACCATATAGGAAAAAGGGATATCGAGTATATGATCTTGAACTTCATAAGATGTTTGTGTTTCGAGATGTTACTTTCTTTGAAAATGAATTTCTTTTTAAACACACTTCCACTGCCTACAGTCCTATGTTTCCTACTCTCAAAAACTCCAATTTTTATCATGATCCAATAACACCATAAAGCCCCATTGATCCAATAACATCACACAGCCCCATTTGAAACACCTACATCTACTCCACCTGAAAATAATGAACTTGCAGACACTACTTCCTTACCACCTCCTAGTCCAAATCTTCCTCCTGTGCATCGTTGCTCTATTAGACTAACCAAACGTCTTACTTTTCTTCAAAATTTTCATGTGGAAGCTCCCCTCCTATCAAGGCCTGAACCATCATCTGCCTTTAGCGTGGTCACCAAATCAAGTACACCATATAACCTCTCTTAAGTCCTTTCTTATGATAAGCTATCCATTCCTAATAAAGCTTTTACCACATCATTAACTGTTATCAAAGAACAAACTAGCTTTGTGAGGTAATGAAGGATCCTAAATGGTGTATAGCCATGCATGATGAAATTTAAGCACTGTAAGCAAACCATACATGGACACTTATGCCTCTTCCATTTGGTAAGAAACCCATAGGATGTAAATGGGTATACAAAGTGAAGTTAAAATCTGATGGAACCATCGAGTGATACAAGGCTCGTTTGGTTGTCAAGGGATATAATTAGATTGAAGGACTCGATTATCAAGAGACTTTCACCTCGGTTGCCAAATTAGTTACCGTGCAAGTCCTTCTCAGTATTTATGCCATTCAAGGATGGCATCTTTACCAACTTGACGTAAATAACGCATTCTTGCATGGGGATCTTGATGAAGATGTTTACATGTCACCATCTCCAGGATTCGGACGAAATGGGGACACTCGAGTGTGCAAACTTAACAAATCGTTATACGGCTTGAAACAATCTTCCAGGCAATGGTTTTTTAAACTCTCTTCAGCTCTTAAAGGTGCTGGTTTTAAGTAGTCAAAGGCTAACTATTCATTATTCATCCAATCCCATGAAGGTAGTTTCATGGCAATTATTGTGTATGTTGATGATGTGATCTTGGCAGGTAACAATTTACAACATATTGAAGATGAACAACAATTTTTATCAAAACAATTCAAGCTTAAGGATCTTAGTCAACTCAAATATTTCTTGGGCATAGAAGTGACAAGATCTTCGAAAGGCATTTCCTTTTCTCAAAGGAAATATACATTGGAGATACTAGAAGATGTTGGATTTTTAGGAGCTAAACTAGCAAGTTGCCCAATGGAACAAAATTTGGTTCTTACATAATCCAATGGAGACCTCTTGAGTGATCTTTCATCATATCAGCATCTTGTAGGAAGATTGATTTACTTGACCATTACTAGACCAAATTTGGTCTATATTGTTCACATTTTAAGTCAGTTTATGGAAAAACCACGTATACTACACCTTGAGGCAGCATATAGAGTCCTTAGATACTTGAAGAAAACACTAGGACAAGGTATTCTACTATCCTCCATGAGCACGCTCCAATTAAAGACCTTTTGTGATGCGGATTAGGCACGCTGCAGAGACACAAAAAGGTCAGTCATAGGGATTGTGTATTTCTTAAACAAGCACCCATTTCTTGGAACACAAAGAAACAAACAACAGTGGCTCAATCGACTGCCAAAGCAGAGTATTGATCTATGGCTTCTACATATTGTGAAGTTATTTGGTTAAAGAATGTTTTGAAGGACTTGAAAATTATACATCCTCAGCCTCTCATGTTGTTTTGTGTTAACTAGGCTGCTTTACACATTGCCTCGAATCCGGTATTTCATGAACAAACAAAGCATATCAAACTTGATTATCACTTAATTTGTGAAAAGATTCAAGAGGGATTAATCAAAACAGTGCATGTGAGAACCAACAATGAAACTGCAGACTTATTTACTAAGGCATTGAGTTCATCACAATTTGAAGTGCTTCTTGCCAAGTTGGGTGTTATTAACATACACTTGAACTTGAGGGGGAGTGTTGAAGACAAACAAGTAGAATAAGAAAGTAAATATTATATATTAACCCAATTATTTTGTTTCCATTACTGTAAATGTCAAAGCTAATTTATAGGCATTAGATTAGAGTCTAATTGACTCCCTTATGTATAAATATACAGTATTGCTACTAAATGAAGATAGAGAAATTATTCACCAAAATTATTTTCTCATTAGTTATGGAGATGATGGAAGATGACATTGTTGTATTCAAATTCCACTCCAAGTATAATCTCCAAAGTGTTAGTTGGAGGTGGACCATGGACATTCTATGACAAATTGTTTGTATTGAAAGAGTCAACTTGAATGAAATTTGACAAAACATCTTTTTGGATTAAGTTTCATAATGTTCCCTAATTTGCATGACTAAATTAGACGGATATAGCAGCACAACCCCAAGTTTTGTATTTAAAGTCATAAATATGTATACAATTAACTTATAAAATAAAAACATGTCATCAACCTTGGTAAAGTTGATTGGTATATCTTCCCCTCCTTAATAAAGAGATCACCATAGCCTCATCTTACTTCTAAAAGTCTAAAGGTGCATTTGCTTCAATTGTAGGAATCAAAACAAGAATTGGAATGATTAGGAATTAGAATAACTTAGAATCAGAATAATGTATCGAAATTATAATAAATTGTTTACTTTAACTGCATGAAATGAAATCGAAATCGGAATCAGCAGTATTCCTATTAAGCTATTTACTTTGTTTTACAATCGGAATGCATTAATTACAAGTTACAAAAATACCCTTAATTAAACTTATGGATTAATTACAATATGTAAAATTGTGTTTAAGATGTGGTGTCATCTTGTTGTCATGTAACTCATCATAATAAGCTAAAAAATAATACTTTATTAACAATAATATTGAAAGCATATGATGCCCTTTTTTTTATTAAATAATATATTGTGTATCTATATGATGTATCTATATTGTATATCAAGTCGTTATATATATATATAAAATGTCACCTAAAATATGTTTACAATAATATTATTAAAAAAATTTCTTAACAATATTATTGTAAACATTTTTTTTTATATAAAAGTCATGATTTAATATATATTGTGTATCTACATTTTTTTTTTCCCGAAGCAAGCTATACAAGACTTTTTATGTTGTAAAAGAGAATGAGAATGAGATTTCCGAAGTGGGGTGGGGGGAATGAGATTCTCATTCTATAACCTTATATTCATGTGAAACCCACAATTTCATTCCTATTACGAAATTATTTTAGAATAAGTAAATATTATAAATCATTTTCATTCTCCATTCTTATTCTCTAATCCATTAAATAAACACACTGTAAGTGTGGAAAGTTTTGTCCTTATTTGTTTGTAGCTATTTCTTCATTTGTAAGAATCAAAATGTGTTGTTCGTTTTATGTTTGATCTAAACCAACAAGGTTTTGCCACTATATAGATCAATGTAAATATTGATCTATAATACCTTATGGAGCTATGCAATTAACTGTGTGATTGATCTAGCAAATAAAATTAAGCTACTACATGCTATTAATGTAGTTACCAATCTGTCAATGGCATTAATTAAATCTAATTCAATGGTTTAAGAAATCAAAAATTTTTGAGGTTCAATGAAAATAAAAAGGGATGTTACTAATTCTCGATAATTTTGCAAAAACAACAAAAGAAAGTATTATTTATATATTTTTTATAAAAACAAATTGAGCTTTGTTTAACCATCATTCGTAAATGCATTGACACCCTTTTAGTCATTCGAAATGCATTTGACCATCATTTTGTTTTGAATTCATCAAAAATACTTTTGGTTGTTGCTTTCTAAACGTAATTAGAGAGGAACATCCAAGACTTTCTGTGCTAAATCGAGTTTAAAAAATAATTAACTTAAATTAATAAATTAATTTCGGGACTCCTGTTATTTTGTGTTATTTATATTTGTTATTTTATTAAATTCTAAGACTAAACTTCACCAATAAGATGACATATGACTGTTTTTACAAAGTTTTCGATCATTTTAAAAGAAATCGAAGAGAAATTTATGGTAGAATTAATTATAAATAATTTTCGAGATTCAAAAGATCGATGCGTTTAATCTTTATTTATAAACAATGATCTATTTATTTTATTAATTTACCTAATTTTATGAAAAAATTAAATGATATCATATTTATCTTTTTATGACTTAATCTATTTAAAAACACTAGTAATTGGCATGCATCAACTAAAATATTATTTTTATTTTGACATTGTAATCAAAATTCTAGTTCGGCCCTACTAATTAATGAATTTAGAAGTTGAGACATCGAGGATTTCTTCAGCGCAAGCAAGACGACCACTTTTAAGCTCCTACGTAAAGTAGCACCATTAATTTGACTTGATACTTTGAATCTAAGCAACTTACTTTATTATATTTAATTTCTCTTGTGGATCTTGCTTTTGGAAGTCAATATGTATATTAGTTATCACAAGTGTGATGATGTTAATCATATCACATCATGATTCCAACTTTCACATCAAAACCTCCTCTTTCAAAAAAGGAGAAAACTAAAAAACATCATAACTCCCAAAACGGTTAAATTTCAACTTTGAGTGTTGAGTTATAACATCAATTAAATGCATAATTGAAATAAATTTTATGTTGCAATTTTGCAAAATTACAAGTGCTTTTAAGTGTGTTCTTATATAAAAAAATTTATTTATTTTAAACAAAAAGAACTTTTTTTTTAAAAAAAAAAAATCTGTAAAAAAATGCATTATAGAAAACAAAATCAATAAAATAATATGTAGTTTAAATACCTTTAATATGAACCAACTATTTCAAAAACTATTAAAAGTGTTTTCATCCTTTCTATTTCATAAATTATATTTATTTCTATTAAATATTATAAAATTTATTAGACTACAACAACTTCAAATTTTGACTTAAATTTATGAGTTTGTTATTTATCCATATGTTTTTTGGTTGGAGAGTTATTATAATACATTTAAATTTTAATGGATTTCATACAAATCTGGATATTGAATGCATATAAATTTGAAAAGATCTATCTAAATCTGGATGAAATATACCTAAATTTCAATAAAATCTATTCAAATCTTAATCGAATATATAAAAACTTTTTAAATATTTTAAATTTCAATAAATTTTACATTGAATATAGCTCCTCAAATTTTCTATTCATGTGTGCATATCAATTTACACCCCCTAAAATTTAGATTAGAATAAGTTCTTACATTAGTACAAATCTATTGGTCATGAACAAAAACCTAACAAGAGAAAAACTCCATGTGTTGTTGGTTGCAAAATTAACTAACAAATTTGTTTAACCTTGCAAGTATATAAATTGTTTGATTGAGTATAGCGAAATTGGGTTTAAGAACTTAAAGTTAAATTGCAATAGGAAAACTAAATTAAATAAGGAAAACCAATAGAGAAGAATTTAATTAGGACATCCTATGTACCACTAAACAATTCTTCAATCTATGAATAAATTAATGAAGCACAATAATATTCATGCATGATGAAGACATTCATGATAAGGTAATGACTATGCTTCATGTCATATTGATTCTTTCTTAGATTGTATGTAAATCACATGACATCTGTGTAGATACCTATATTTCTAATAATAGCTTAGCATAACATCTACTTAGGTTTAATACTAGGAACTCATTAAGAACTAGAAAAATATAAATACCACGTAAATCCTAAAACATGACATACTATTCTACATTTTTATGAATTAATAGCCCTTAATTGTTTTGTAAACAATTGATCATTGTAAACAAAGAATATCCCCATTTGGTATGTGGTTCATATTCCTACAACATAATCCAAAAAAACTGTTTCCAAGATAACCAGCAAAAAAAAAAAAAAAAAAAAAAGATAAATATGATACAATTAATATAGAGACATTAATTTTATCATGCAAAAATAAATAACTTTATTAAAAATAATAATAAATTGAATTTATGTTTATGACTTCAAGTGTGCCCTAACTAACAAGAAAATTAATCATTCATGGCTTTAAAACAAAAGCAAAAACAATAAAATTAACTAAAAAAGAAAGAATAAACCGAAACCTTGAATCCACTAGAGCCCACGCCTCTATCTTCGTTTTTTGACGCCTCTCAATTGCTCGGTGAAAGTATTTATTTATAGGCATTGGAAGTCGGCTTCTAAGGCGAGAAACTCGGTGTAATTAATGCTGCATTTAATGCAATGTACGCAACAGGAAACCAGAATTTTTCGGTGTCGCCACTTGCGTTCAGCTCCTCCTCGCGACTCCAAGTCATCAGGCGAGAGTCACTTGAATCATGCTTGCGATCTGTATTTTCAGATGGTGGCTTGAATGGGTCGCGTGTCGTACGCTTGGTCGGTGCTCGCAACTTTTCCTTGCAGTTCATAAGGGCTTTAGTCGCTACTCATGGTGACTTGCATGGTTCCGTTGCTGCTTGCGACTCCACCTGTCTTTCGTTTATGAATTATTTCCTCAATCAATTCCAATTTTGATTTCTTCCAAATTCCTTTCAGATATATTTTCAGAACTGAATTGATTCATTGCTTGTACACAATGAAAACCCAAATTGAATCGGATTTGTTTCCTTTTTCTTCTGGATCACAATCTTCGATTAATTCACATTAATTACAACCCCGATTTCGTTCCAACAGAGTGAGATTCGATTGGCGCATTGCTGATTTGGCCCCCACAAATCTTCTGATTTCTTTTGCGCTGCATTTGACTTCAAAAATCCACCAATTCCATCTTTTTTTTTTTTCCTCAAACCTAATTTAAACATAAAAAACATGAAACAAATTAAAAATACAAGTTTCACTCGAAAACATAATATAAATAATAAATAAAATGGACATAAATGATTGATAATTATAGACATTACATAATATATTCTCAAAGGTAGGAACTATTTTTTGGACCGTACATGATAAGATGAGATTTCATGAAAGAGTAATACTAAGTTTCTTAAATATTTTACTAAAATTTATGTTCAAATGATGTGATATGTAAGTAATGTTAATATATATACACTACATAATATATTCCCAAGGGTAAGAAATATTTTTTTGAAGTATACATGATAAGGTGGGATTTCATTAAAAGTAATGTTAAGCTTCTCAAATATTTTATCCAAATTCATACTTAAATAATATAGTATGAATTATCAATATTATATCAATCATAAAATGATGTGATAAATTAATATATTTTTAACAATTTATATGTTATATCATTTAAATATAAATTTAAATAAAATATTTAAAAAATCTAACATTATTTTTTCATTAACTCCCGGATGGACTCCTAATTAGATCCATATAATAATAAAATATAGAAAGTGGAAAAACAAAAGGTGTAATATGAAAAAGAGAGAAAACAAGTGGCGGGATTTCTGGATACAAACGTCGAGGCATCCCAAATGAGCGGCGATCCGATGGGGTCGGTCGCGTTATGATATGATATTTGTTTTGTTTCACGAGAAAGCGGAGACAACAAACCACCTGCTTCTCCTTCTCATCATTTCCCTTTTCATGTGACTCCCCAGCACAACACCTCCCCATCATCCTCACATATCCATTCTCTCTCTATTCGTCCATCAATGGAGAAGAAAAAGTACCCCATTGGCGCCGAGCATTACACCCTCTACGAGGAGGTCGGACAGGGCGTCAGCGCCTCCGTTCATCGCGCTCTTTGCATTCCTTTCAATGACATCGTCGCCATCAAGATTCTTGACTTCGAACGTGACAACTGTGATCTGGTTGGTCAGCCATGCATGATGATAATATAAATATCTTGTCAGGCTGAATGAGAGCTCCGTCAGTGTGTGTGGTTTCTTGTATACGTAACTTTTTTTTGTTTTGTTTCGTTTTGTTTGCGCAGAATAACATTTCCAGGGAAGCGCAGATAATGATCTTGGTTGACCATCCGAACGTTCTCAAATCGCATTGCTCCTTCGTTAGCGACCACAACTTGTGGGTTGTGATGCCCTTCATGTCCGGAGGCTCCTGCCTTCACATACTCAAGGCTGCGTATCCTGACGGTTTCGAGGAGGTGGTTATAGCAACCATACTCCGTGAGGTTTTGAAAGCTTTAGAGTATCTTCATCATCATGGTCACATACACCGTGATGTCAAAGTGAGTGTGCTTTTGCTGTTTTTTCAATTATATGATGATGTATGTGCTTGTGTTTGTATGATGAACATTAATCCAATTTATATACACCAAAATAATATCAGAAGTTTCTGGTAAGTGAGTCATGATTTCTACTCAAAAGCTTAGTGTTTGTTTTGAGACATTAAAATGTGTTCGATGTGACTGTTAAGCTGCAACAACTAATGTTTTGTTTGTGTTAATTTTTATTTTTTGAAATACTATTGTAGGGATTATAACATATTGCCTAATTAGTACATTTTGGTGACATACTCTGAGGCAACATCTTCTTGTCATACTCTCTTGATTGTTGTCCGTCAGGATCACTATGAAGAAAGGTGAATTTCATCATATAAAAGATGCACACATGTTAATGCTAATAGCCTATGAAGAAAGGTGAAGTAAATAACATTTAGTATTACACAATTAACCGAGAAAATGATGTTATTGAAATAGGTTATAGGGTCCTGGCTTGAATTCAACATGTTTATTTGTTGTGGCCATATGGCATTGGGATGCCTTAACTAACATAAACTAGCAAACTCATACTCTTTTGCAGTAGTAGGGGTAGGAAAAGTAATTGCTGTAGTTCGCTCATGATAGGATAGACCTGTTTTCTGGTGTTTTACTTTCCATACTGTGTGTTAACATATAGTTGCCCAGCCTATAAAGCCTTGAAAAGCAACAGATTGGTGCCTAATGAGGATTGTACATTATTTGGTAGACAAGAGTTGAGAAGCACAAGTTGTAGGTCTAGGATATAGAAGCAAGTTGACACATAATATAGACAAGGGCATACTACAAATTTTACCTGCATAAACAGAGGACACATTTTGTATATGTTGTGGTGTTGCTGACTGCCATTTTTCGTATACAAGCTTGATTGAGTGTAATATTGTCGATTACGTTTTGTATTTTATACGCATACGAGTAGTCTTTAGCTGTCAGTTATTGCTGTCTATCTTATCCTGTGTCCCTTTGTGGCTTGGGAATTTTATGATTGATGCACATGGTGTAACTAAGTTATGGGAATTTGATTTTTCTATGTTTACGTTTTCTTTCTGGTGCCATTTAGACTCTGTATTCTATATGTAAGTAATTTTGTTTAGCCATTGGTCGTGCTATCTTATTCTATGTATCAAATAGGCTGGGAATATTCTGATTGATGCACGTGGCGCGATCAAGCTAGGAGATTTTGGTGTTTCTGCTTGCCTTTTCGATTCTGGTGATAGGCAACGTATGAGGAATACATTTGTGGGGACACCTTGCTGGTAAGAATTTGAGCGCTTAAACTCATTCCTTCAAGTTTCTTGTCCTGTTCTTTGTCTACATGTGTTTATGTGCTGTGCATTTTGGGATCCTTGCAGTGCCAAAAAAGGAAACATTGTAAATTTATTGAGTTGTAAGGAATGGTGATAGAGAGTAGTATATTTTTTAGACCTGAAACATTCATGTGCTGTTATTATTCTGCATTTAGTAATCAAAAGTTCTTTTGTTTTGTTTTGTAGGATGGCACCTGAGGTTATGGAGCAGTTGCACGGTTATGACTTCAAGTCAGTCAATTGTTTTCACAAGAATTTAACTTCATACTGATTAGGATGGCATGATGTTGATGTTTGTCTAACACCTTGTTGCAGGGCTGATATTTGGTCCTTTGGTATAACAGCTTTAGAGCTTGCCCACGGCCACGCTCCTTTTTCAAAGTATCCTCCAATGAAGGTGCATATGTTTATGATGCCAATGCTATTTTTTGACTTCTCTTCTTTTTCTTTTATCACTGTAGAGAGAAATGGATTTAAAACCTCAAGCTCATCTAATACTTTTAGGTACTGCTTATGACCTTGCAAAATGCACCTCCTGGCCTTGATTATGAAAGAGATAGGAAGTTTTCTAAGGTATACCACAAAATTTGTTGTACACAACAACATATTGGGTGTAATTATGTTACACACAATGTGTTTAATTTGTTTTGCTCCTTTTTTTCAGTCTTTTAAGCAGATGATTGCTAGTTGCTTGGTGAAAGATCCTTCAAAAAGGCCTTCTGCAAAGAAGTTGTTAAAGCATTCCTTCTTCAAGCAAGCAAGGTCAAATGACTATATCGCACGTACACTTTTGGAGGGGTTGCCTGCTCTGGGTGACCGTATCAAGGCATTGAAGGTTAGCATGTTTGCCTTCTAGTGTATGATTTGTTTGTACAGTTAGTCATTTACTGCCATCTCGATGTGTATTATGTCCTTATATTGTGTTTTCGGCAACTGCAGAGAAAGGAAGAAGATATGCTTGCACAGAAGAAAATGCCAGATGGGCAAAAGGAGGAAATATCACAGGTTTGAACTGTCCTATTCTTCTGTGAAGTTGTTCATGCTAGATGGTCATGTTTTGACGTTTGTTTTCTCTCACTTCATCTCTGAATTCAGATGTGCTCTTGTGATTCTGATATAGTTCCATTTGGTCAATACTAGATATGATTGCTTCTTAGTAGTCATCCCAAGCTTCAGTTACTTTTCATTTAGTATATGTGTTTACTTCACCAACACCAATTGCTTGTACACTCACCAAATATGATGGAAAGATGGAATCTTATGAGAATAGAGAGTAAAAAAATGCTTAACCATCGTGTCACATGTCACTACAATATTTATTAGCCTTAATGTTAGTTGAGTATGACTCAAGTCTTTGACAAAAAAAAGAGTGAAGGAATTTGCATACTTGTCTATCATGATCATTGTACATAGCCACAGTAGTTTGACAATAAAATCTTCAAAACACATACAGAATATATTTGAACCTCATACAATGAATTAGGCACTACTTGGAATTTGTTCTTAGTCTAGGAAGAAGCTGCATCCTTTTTGGCGTTTTGTTTTAGCTTTTGGTTCTCTTTTGGACTTTGTTAGTTGCTAAGGTGTTTAAATTAGAATGATAAGCTCAATTTCACTGAGCTGTTTATAGTTAACAAAAGTCCTATCTATTTGAACATTTATTGCTTTAATCTATATGTTCTTAACTTGTTATCCTCTTTTGACTTGTATCTATTTTAGATTTGCTTAGGCAAAAGAAGATAAAATCTAAACGGCTTATAAATTGTCATGTTAAGGTCTGACATGGGAATTAGGACCCAGTGCTTTCAGTGTCTCATGATACTATTTGAAATTGATGATAAGCAGATATGAATCATCTATGCATGTTATCTTGCTTTTTATATTTCCTGCATCATCGTTGTAGTCAAGAGTATATAAATGTTACTGCTGCTGGATGCAACATTTCACTTCCACACAGGCCTTCTCTCTTCACCTGTTTGATTTTACATGTCATAAATAGCTGTCTCTAATACCTTCATATGGTCGTTTGTAGAATGAATATAAACGAGGGATTAGTGGTTGGAACTTCAATCTTGAAGATGTGAAGGCTCAGGCTTCCCTGGTATATGTAGCATATTGTTTGTGAATATTGTATATGTAGCAATCTTGAACTTCAATGATGTTGTTGTTTTGGAACTTATTGGAATAGTAATGCTCTTTCAATCAGATTCATGATGAGGACCTTATATCTGATAGTAATCAAGGAGAGAGTTTGAACAATTTGGCCGGGCTTGACGTGCAGGAAAAACAATTTGATTACCACGTTGCAGATACAGTATTTCAATATTCTTTGTTTTGTGCCTTGCACTGGAGGATAGGCTTCTCTTATTTTCATGTCTTTGTTATGTTCACTATGTTTTATAGGTCTTTTATAGTTTCTAACAATTTGAAATCGCACAGGAAGATAATAATTCAATGCAGAGTAAAAGGGCTGATTCTCCATTAGTTGACTTGACAATAAATATTAACAAGTATGTCTTTTGAGTTTGGCACCTACAAATATATATTCATAATATATTGCCAGTTTGTATTTTAATCTCTTTTGTCATTGTTGATTCCTTTATCAAGGCGAAGAATTTGATCAATAATCTGATTAAAATGGTGTTTAACTTTGCAGAGACAGATTCGATGATGATTCGACCCTTGCGAACCCATGTTATGAGTTCCAAGCTTCACAGAATCCTTCACCTCGTCCCGTTGATCGTACTCAAGATAATACGGATGAAAAGCCTTCTATGGAGATTAGTGGCAAGCCTATGGAGGGTATTGCTGCTTCTTTTAATCAAAGAAATGGAGATTCATCAGTTGACTCCATGCTACTAGAAGGTGCTCTTGCACAGATTAATAGAGTGAGGTTTGCCACTTAATCGACATCTCTTTCAAACATTTCTTCCTTGAGACAGTCTTTGAATTGGCTAAGGGTACATTGGATAATAACTTAACCCCAAGTTTTTATGTTTAACCCCATCCCATTCGAGTTTCTGACTTCTCTTAAGGTAAACAAAAGTTGCTCACTCAAAATGACTAGAGATAGTTGTCATTTCAGATCCTAAAACTGATCAAAATCATGACCATGCTGATATCAGATGTTAAAAATATTGAATTTGGATCTATTTAACATAATTTTGTGACATCACATGAGATGATTCAGATCTATAATACATAAAACTGTACGGATAATAGTTCAATATATCAGTTATCATTGATATTGAGTTGCTTTTGAATGGTTTGTAGTGTGGAAATTCAAGCATCTATACTTATGGTGACCACAAGAAGAGATTAGGCAAATTAAGTTGGTAGGCTTTTTGTCAAAGGCATGACCTAGTATTTAAAATGTGATCAGCGATATAAATGTTTAGATTCCTAAACTTTTTACTCTACCAACTTGATAAAAAGAAAATAAAGGAAATAGTTAACTGATCATTGCTGGAAAACAGAATTCAATTAGCAAATTGAAGTTATGTGGATGTATCCTGAATTACTATGAATATCAATCAGGTCTAAAACTTAACCAATATGATATAAGTTTTACGGCAGACTATATACATAAAACCATCAGGACCTAATGAAAAGGTGTGAAGATATAAGTAAAAGTGTTACATAATTTACAGAAACATAACATTTCGTAGATGATGACATAAGGTAGTAAAAGCAAAGGTAGAACTTGGTGAGACATGGTTAAGGAATTCAGTTTGGATTGATATCAGGGAAGGAAAAAGGAAGGTAGGTTGTATCTTTTAACCCTTGGAATCCTGTTTTTCGATAACCGACATGAGAGAGAATGGAAAGAATGAGGCTTACTGAGACAATCAATTTAAATTTCTGTCCTCATCTTATAAATCTTTACAAACATGGATGGAGATGTAAAGCTTAAACAAATAAGCTGTGACGGTTGACACATAATGGTTTTTTCCATTCAATCCTTTTCTTGTCATATGGATATTCGTCACAATCCATACTTGTTTTAAGACTGTGCTTTTATGGGATTTTCAGTGATAGGTTGCCAAATCAGCCTCAAAACAATTCATGTTGCAATGCAGCAGCTTCCTCTGCAGTAGATGATGTACTTCCTGAAATGGCTTCAAAAGTGTCTAAATCATCAGGCAAGTGCCAATATTTTCCTTCTTTTGCAAGTTTCTTTCATGTGAAGCAATCTATAATTTTTAATAATATGCTGATGATATTACTGCCATGATCTTTCAAGGCAAATTCTACTTTTCTATTTATTTCAAGTATTGTTGTGGCAGCAAACAGTGACGACCCTGATGAAAAAGCAAAGCTTCCTGTTATTCAGCAAAGGGGACGTTTTAAGGTCACATCTGAAAATGTGTATATGGAAAAGGTGACTTACATTCTGGTCCTTATGTTCCCTTTGGCTTTGCAGGAAGGATATGAATTCATCTTCTCCTTTTCAGGTTGTCGCATCTCCTATACTGCAAAAGAGTCACAGCATGCAGGTTGGTAGTTCTGAGGTTAGCTCAAATGTGCCGAAATACCTTTAGCTTGTCAATAATATAGTTTTCCTAGTGCTTCATCTGTAGTTAGTTCACTTGCTCTTTAAGAGAACTTCTGAAATAAATACTAAAGCTGTGTCAACTCTTTTTTTCACTCTCTTCCTCCACTGAACACAAATAGGGACCTGTGGAGAAGTTCTGACTTGGTAGTAATTACTTGTTATATGACATGGTAGTCAATTGCTATTATCAAACAAAAATATTCTGAAAGTAATTGAGTTAGTATTTCTCCTCGCCTTAGTGTTAATGTTGGACTCTTTATTTTATTTGAAGTATATATTGTATTGCTATGTCTTAAGCTTGGTGCTTTCTGATTTACTAATGGTACCTTTTATCGTTCTGAGATGCTTCTTATCTAGGGAATGTAGTATGGAAACCTTGAAATTTGTTCAGGGCAATCCTCATGCTGCCATATTTTCTTCCTTCTGACACCTTTTTCATATTTTGCATGACCTTGATTACACAAATAAATCATACACTTCTTTCTGAAAGAAAAGAAAAAAGAGTATCTGAGTAGTTTTCTATTGTGGACTTTTTATCTGGATTAGGAACATCTCCCAAAACTTTCCTTTTCAGGATCATGTTTAGGTTCGTGAGCACACAATAGCTTCTATTTAAGCAAAGAATTGAAAAAGTTTCACCTTGTACTTACTTCCTACGAACTCATTCCAAAGATATTTTACCTTTTTACTATGTGCAATCAGCATAATATGATATTCTTGACCATATGTTTCCTACGGTGTGCACAGTCAATTGACACTCTCCACACAATGAAACTACAATTTTGCTTTTGAAAAGTGAACATGTTTACTGGTTTCACAATCTATTCTATGTGAGACTGCAGTCTTAATAATTATAAGTTCTAAATTAGTATTTAAATTAATCATTGTAATATTTTTATTTTCATAAAGTGGCACCTTAATTAATATTGTGCCACTCAGTTTGTGATTATGTTGTGGCAGGTTCCTCCTACTTTTAATAAGTCATTGTCATGGATATCTAATTCAAGTTCTTTGGTGGTTAATGAATATTCTCTGAGTTGTATTCCATCAAAGAAGTCATTTTCGATTTATAGTTACAGTCTTCATGCAGTTATTATGTTTCTTTTGTGATCAAATTGATGTCTGAAAGACCTTAAATTTTTTACAGTTTTAAGGGAACGCTGAATTTAAGATCAATTATCAACAATCATGATTTAGGCTTGGACACAAAAAGATGGCATATATGTGAACCTATTCTTAATGTGGGTTGTTTTACTTATGCAAATATAGCATTTGACTACAAAATTTTGTAAGATTTGATCCCTTCTCAGTTAGACATATGAACTGAATTTTTTTATATGGCATTCAACAATTCAAAATGAAGAATTCCTTAAGTGCTTAAAGTTGCCACGATATTTTCTACTCAACATTGGATACAAAATCGATAATTCTATAATGTAGACCCCCGGATTTAAGAAATTATCTGTGCATTTAGATTAATGATTGTCTCATTGCAATTTATGGTTTATGTAGGTGCTTACCCAACTTCCTTCTCTATCTGTATCATCATCAGATGCTGTGCAGCCAACAACTCTTTCTGGTCCCTCTCTTTTTCCGCTGCTGCATTCTGTTTTGCAGACCAATATTCAACAAAGGGTACGAGTTAGTGACATATCGTTTATCTTTATGCGTTCTTGTTATGATTAACAATGTCTTCTGTTTTTTGCCACGTTTTTAACAGGAAAGTATTCTCAATATCATGAAGCAAGTTTCTGTTGGAGACTCTTCAGGTGCAAGCAATTAATGTTCCCTTGATTTCTACCTTTTTCTTCGATAAGATAAGCTTACCTTGATATTCCCAATTTTCAGCTAATCGTGCAGGTGATGGAGGAAGCACACCAGCAAGTGTGGTGGCCACGGAGAGATCTTTGGTATGTTGGTACTAGGTTCTGTCTCTTTTGAACATCTATACTTTGTAATGGGAAGCTTGAAATACAAATATTCATGCAATCATAAGTTGAAAAGGCATTAGCTGAGTTGAGTTTAAACCCAAAAGCTTATGCCGATAGGAAATAGCCAAACTATGGTATTTAAGATTTGAGATTATAATACATTAATATGTCCCTTCACGTGCAATGTGAACAGATAACAGATGACAGACACATATCAAACGCTTTCTACGTATAACATATATAACAAGATAACAAATAAAGGGGAGAGAGAGGGTTTAAACTAAAGACCTTTAAACTTTGATGACATGCTAGTTATCATCAGGTTCAAAAATTTAAGCTGCTAGAAAATGACCTAATTATAGTATTTAAGACTTGCGGTTATAAAACATTAACATATATTGCAATAAACATATATAGAAGATATCTTTTATCAGGCTAAGAACCTATAAGAGGAAATAGGAAGAAACAACTGATTGCAAAAATTTTGACAGGGTAGGTTTACGTTATGGTAAATGCTGAACTGATTAGACTGCCTGTAATTTACAAGACTATGAAATTTTAAAGGAAGTTCAACAGCTAGGAATATGCATTATTTTACTGGAGTCCAGAAGCAATGTTGTTTTCTACTCATATATTTTTGAATTTTGTATCTATTGAAAAAAAAAAAAAAATCACTCACTTTTTCTAGTCAAATACTATAGTGTCTAAACTGAAATTTGTTTTCCTAGTTGAACTATGTCAGCTCTTAGATCTCCAGTTGAGCTGATTTGGTGCCATGGAATGCTGTGGTGTCTGAGTTGCTCATTTTGTATCCCATAACGATGCTAATGCAATGAGATAAGTGCACCAGGAGCAAATAATTTTGGTTGTAACCTTCATGGACCTATGATTTGTTGTTTCTGTGATGGAGTATGGTGCATTTGGTAAATTATTCTCTTCATTCTAATGTAACATTTAGCCTTCAATGTCATATTGATGATCAAGCCATTCTTCCTCCTCATATATATAATGGACGTGCAATGCTTTCCAACTTGTGTGCAAGAACATTGTAAAATTTTATGTATGCATGAATAACCTCAATTAGGTACTATCCTTATTAAACTTGAAATTAGAGAAAATTTGATTTGTTGATTGTTTTTACTTGCAGCTCGAAGCAGCTCATGATAGGGAGAAGGAGTTGCTTCATGAAATCACGGACCTGCAATGGAGGTAAACTTTATGTCAGAAATAGACGCGCACACATACACACACTCATATAGTATTTAAACACAGATTCACAAGCACACGTAATTATAGGTGAAAACACAAATGATATTATATGAAATGCTTACTAATAAATCTTGGTTTGCTATATTTAGGTTGATATGTGCCCAAGACGAGCTCCAAAAATATAAAACAGAAAATACGCAGGTTAATTTTTAGCTTATTTTGCCCTTTCGACATGTTTGGGATATGGATTATAGATTCTAACATATCATTTTCAGGTATGATATAATCTGAACTGGGGATCATATGGGTATAGATCAAATTACTTAAAGTTTATGATAGTGACAGAAGTAAAATGAAAAGGAAAGGAACAGAACCAAGTAGTAGCATATTATATTATATTATTTGTATCATATATTTGTATGAATTTATATAACAGTAGGTGAGAAAGAAATTGATTAAATAGCAATCCCCAACTGGTACAGATTCAATCACAATAATGTTATTGTACACGAATTTATAATTATTGTTGTAATGTAGTTGTAACTTACAGAATAATATATCATTCCTTTGTCAGTCTTTTTAATTTTGTTTCGGCATGCAGTTGAATACATGTACGTGTGTGTATGTATAGGGATAATCCCACTTTTCCTCTTATAATTTGACATAATTGGTGATTACCCTCTTGTAGTTTCAAAAAATTTTATTTTACCTTATATCGTTATTGTCGTTACTAAAATAATCAAAATGATTAGTGTCCCCATAGTTTTGCCCTTCCGCATTAGTTGTTAAACTTTGATTTTTAATGTTAACTTTAACGGCTAGGGTTTTTTTGGACATTTTTATATACTACAGGATATTTAATCTATTTCATCAATCAACAAAGAGAATATTAGTGATTTTCAAAATTACTCAGGATTTTTGATATTATGCCAAACTATAGAAGAGAAAAAAAAAACAAAAAAGACAAACAAACATACAATTTCACCTGTGGAGAAACTTTTTCTCCACTTCAAGGAAGAGGAATCTTCTCTGTTAGGAGGAGATTAATCGCAATCTTTTACAAACAGAGGAAATATAAGATCTTCTCCAGTTTGTGGACTTTCTTCTATGAACTAAAGAGTGACCACTCATGACGAAGGATTCTTTCCTACTGGTGTTTTCCAAATTTTCAAGTTATTAATATTAAAAAGTTCTCGACTATAATTGTAATTCTTATATAAGTACATTTGTAATTATCAAAAACTTTGTGGCAGTTTCAGAGTTTTCCTTTGTTATAATTATTGGTTGATGCACTTATTGAAAGATAATTTGTTTTTGTGTGGTCCCGACAATTGATAACTTCCCAAAACACGCCCACAATAACTACAAATAGTTCGAGAAGTAATTTTATCTGAACTTTCCAAACATAATAATTGTTTTAAATAATATGTTGTCTTTTAGCGTAAAAAAAAAAAAAAACACTTAAAATAAACATTAATTTAGGAAAAATTATTATTTTTTCAGAATTTAAGTTCTTTTTATTTTATGAAATTTATTTCCTATTTTATTCAAACTTATTTTTGTTTTTATCATTATAGAAAAATCATATTTGATTTAAACCTAAATTTAATTCATTATAAATAGACTTTCATAGTGGGTGAACTCTACAATTACTAAAATAGTTTTCTGATTCTACTATCAGCTTTTTTCGAACACTAACAATATGTTAAAAAGCCAAGTGATTGAATCAACGAGATTAAAGAGAATAGTACTCAAGTTTCATGTGGACTCTGTGTTACCTTTGCTGCCAATTTTTATCACTACAACTTCAAATTATTTCATTTTATTATAATATCATTATCATTATTTAAAAAAAAAATATCATTATTATTACTTGTTCAGGACAACTTTTTATCATAATTCGAGAGCAACCATTTTGCTAGGGTTGATGTATGATCATTAGAAATTGATGGCTGGCTCTCTTTAAGAGCAACCAATACCATTCTCCTAACTTTAATTCGGGAACGATGGTCGTTTTCTAGAGAGCCAATCATTCCAACTACATTTTTTTAATGGTGATTAATTCAACAATGATTTTTTACATTTGATTAGTATTTATAATTAAAAATGAATAATTTTATTTTATTATAAATTAAATATTTACCTTTTTATTGTCAAATTTTTGTAATTTACACTTATTTTTTTTCTCTAAATAATTATTTTACTCTTTCAAAAACAATCAACATACATGTCCAAAAAAAAAAAAAAAAAAAACAATACAAAATAAATTAAATCATTTTACAGTCTTTTTGAAAAAACTATTGAAACATCCCTTTGTAATATAATTTTCACTTTTAAAATGATTGTATTTATTCAAGAATTCATTTGAATTTAAAATATTTTAAAAGTTTAATGCATTCAATCTAGATTTTTATAAAATCTATTAAAATTTAAATGTATTTAATTCAAAATTATATATATGTATAAAAAAAAAATCATTTTTTCACATATTTCATTGAAGTGATGAAGCTGGATGGATTTTAGACTAACTTTTATGAAGGAAAAAAATTTATAACAAATTTTACCATTTTACATTTCATTAGATTTGTTAAACAATTTTAATAATTTATAAATTCCATCAAAATCTACTATTTTAAAAAGATAAAAAAAAATCCGTCAAACTTTAGATTCAACACACCCTTTTAAATTTTCAAACAGTCCCAAACAGTTCTTCAAATATAAGGGCAGTTTAGACTGTTCATATATATCTGACATCGGTGAAATTTCTGATAAAGAGAAGATGACGGGAGTGGTGGAACAGAGATATCATATTAACCGTCCGATGTTGTTTCTCCGGCGGTCTACACTTGATTTCTTCAAGTATCTTCAACAACAACACCACTCTCTATCAACCACTTCATCGAATCCTACTCACAACAACAACAACAATCTCCAAACTCTGCTGAAAAGGGGTTCCACTCCCACTCTCCATTCCATCAACAACCTCCTCCTCTTCCTCCTCCACTCCCGCAGATTCCACTTCATCCTCCACTTCTTCTCTCAACTTACCTCCAACCACCACCACCTCCTCTTCAAACCCACCTCCCGAACCCTCTCCATTCTCACATGGGCCCTCCTCAAACTTGGCAAATTCGATCAAGCTCACCTTTTTGTCACTACCCACATCACAAAAGCTTCGTTTTTTCCTCAAGCCAAGCTGCTGGATTGTCTTCTGCAAGGACTGGAGCCTGAAAAGGCGCTGCTTTTGTTGAAGATTTGCTTGAGGAATGGTAAGGGCATGTTTTCCCTGTCTTCCTTTACGTTTTGCTCGTTGATACATAGGTTTTGCTATGTGGGTTGTATGGGGAGAGCTATGGAGGTGTTGGAGTTGATGAATGGTGGAAATGTGAAGTACCCTTTTGATAATTTTGTTTGTAGTTGTGTGGTTTCTGGGTTCTGTAGGATTGGTGAGCCACAGCTTGGTGTTGAGTTCTTCGAGAATGCAGTTAGTTTAGGAGGTTTGAGGCCTAACGTGGTTACTTATAGTGTACTTGTGACCGCGCTTTGCTTGCTCGGTAGGGTAGATGAGGTTGAGCGTTTGCTTGTTAGGATGGAGAATGAAGGATTGGCTGTTGATGTTGTATTTTATAGTAGTTGGATTTGTGGGTACTTTAGGGAGGGGAGTTTGTTGGAGGCGTTGCGTAAGCATAGGAAGATGGTGGATGAAGGTGTAAGATTGGATACGACTAGCTACACTATACTTGTAGACGGGTTTTCGAAGGAAGGACATGTAGAGAAGGCTGTTGGGATTTTGAATAAGATGGTAAGGGATGGTTTCAGGCCTAATTTGATTACTTATACTGCGATTATGTTGGGGTTTTGTAAGCAAGGGAAGTTGGAGCAGGCGTTTGCTGTTTTTAAGAAAGTTGAAGATTTGGGAATTGTAGCAGATGAGTTTGTTTATGCGACTTTGATTGATGGGGTTTGCAGGAAAGGAGATTTGGATCGTGCGTTTAGTCTGCTAGAGGAGATGGAGAACAAGGGGATTAGACCGAGTGTTGTTACTTATAATACTGTTATTAATGGATTGTGCAAGGTTGGGAGGACATGTGAGGCAGATGAGTTCTCAAAAGGGATACTTGGAGATGTTGTCACATACAGTACATTGTTACATGGATATATTAAAGAAGACAATGTGAGGGGGATAATGGGGACAAGAGACAGGCTAGAAGAATCAGGGATTCATATGGATGTGGTTATCTGCAACATACTTATAAAAGCTCAATTTATGATCGGTGCACCAGAGGATCCCCATGCACTTTATCAGGAAATGGCAAAAATGGATTTGGCTGCAAATTCTAGTACCTATTGCACAATGATTGATGGATACTGTAAAGCAGGTAGAGTTGAGGATGCGCTGGAGATTTTTGATGAATTTAGGAGGACATCAATTTCTTCTGTTGAATGTTACCATTGTATTATTAATGGGCTCTGCAAAAATGAAATGGTATATATGGCCACTGAGGTGTTTGTTGAACTCATTGAGAAAGGATTTGGTTTGGATTTAGGTATCTACAACATTTTGATGAATGCAGTTTTTGCAAAAGAAGGTGTGGTAGGAGTTTTAGCTTTAGTTCACAAATTTGAGAGTTTGGGGCCAGAAGTATATGATATTTTATGTAATTATCTTATTTGGTACTTGTGTAAGAGAGATTATTTTGAGGCTGCAAGTGATGTGTATGTTGACATGAGGAGAAAAGGGTCAGTTGTGTCAATCAATTCTTACTATTCTATATTGAAAGGGCTTACTGCTGATGCCAAAAATTGGTTTGTTGGGCCCTTGTTGAACATGTTTGTGAAAGAATATGGCTTGGTTGAACCTTTGGTTAGAAAGACAGTAGTACATTACTTGTGTCTAAAGGATGTGGCCAAGGCCCTCTGGTTTATCAAGAAGACAAAAGAAATTCCTTCAACTGTCACCTTTCCTGTCATTGTTCTCAAGGACCTCATAAAAGAGGGCAGAGTTCTGGATGCATATAAACTTGTCAAGGAAGCCGGAGATAATCTGCCATTTATGGATGTAGTTGATTATACGGTCATGGTTGATGCCCTCTGCAGGGAAGGATATCTAGATAAGGCCTTAGATATCTGTGCTTTTTCTAGAAATAAGGGAATCACTCTCAATATTGTCACTTTCAATACAGTTATAAACAGTTTATGCCGCCAGGGATGTCTTATTGAAGCATTTCGGCTATTTGATTCATTAGAAAGAATACATTTGCTCCCCTCTGAAGTTACATATGCCCCACTGATTGACAATTTATGTAAACAAGGACTATTGGTAGATGCCAAGATATTGTTTGAGAGGATGCTCCATAAGGCCTTAAAACCAAATACACGTATTTATAATTCATTCATTGATGGTTATTGCAAGTTTGGGCGACTAGATGAAGCCTTGAAATTTCTGCATGATCTAGAGATAGAAGGCCTTAAGCCTGACTCATTCACCATTAGTGCTGTGATTAATGGCCTTTACAAGAAGGGGGATATGGAAGGGGCTCTTCGTTTCTTTTTCGAGTTCAAGAAGAAAGGTATATCACCCGATTTTTTGGGCTTCTTACATTTGATAAGGGGCCTATATACCAAGGGAAGGATGGAAGAAGCCAGGAGCATTTTGAGAGAAATGCTTCAGTCAAAATCTGTTTTGAAGTTGATAAATAGGATTGATACAGGGGTTGAATTGGAGTCAGCAGTAAGCATCCTTGACCAATTATGTGAGGAAGGTAGTATAAAAGAAGCTGTTGCTGTCCTTAATGAAATCAGATCCGTGTTTTTTCCTATTTGGACTGCTGATCGTGGATATCAAAGAACAAATAAGCAAGTAGTTTTGTGACTGCTGCAGTCTTTCTTGTATGAACTCCTTATCACCTATTTGTTTTTTAACTGCTGCAGCCGCCAAATTTATTAATCCTCCAATCTGTCTCTGGCTTAGGTGTTATATGAATGGACTTAAATATGCTCCATATAATCCCTACGCAGGCAATTGAGCTGCTCTGGAGCACTGCAGGGTGTCACGTGAGCAATGGCTTCGGCACAAGAGAAATGGAGTCTGACTGAATGCTCAAAGGTTTGGTTCTATCAATTTTGAACTTTTCATTTGGATTTCTCCAGTTGATGTTGCTGGTGCTGCTGTTGGGTTGCTAGTACACTTACATGCCAATTGAAACCAATCATTTACCCTCACAACCAAATCCAGTTTCATCTATAAACAACTTTGTCTTTTGTCTGTCTTTGAATTTCAGAAGTTCCACTAAAGAAAAAATAGTCACTTAAATTAAAAATAACTTTATTGGGTGGTTTTATTTTTTTATTTTTTGTTGTTTTTGTTTGGTTCTGTTTTTGTTGTTGAATCAGTTCTCAACCCAGAAAAGCTATTCAAGTTCCCTCTGCTTTTGCTTCTCATTTTGTGTTTTAGATTTTGAGTCCTGAATTTTTGTTGTTGTTGTTGAAAAGAATATGTTTTTCAGCAAGTTGATTGTGGAGTATTCTTGTTCTGTGTATGTGATTTCCAAGCCTGCAACTTCAAATTTCTAACCCCCTTTTGATTTTGGTGTCTTTGTAGTTGGGGTGCATTTGAGAAGTGTTTTTGGGAAAAGCTATTTTGCTTTGGGGAGAAACTGCTTTCTAGGAAAGCACTTGGGATGCTTTTCAAGTGCGTTCTTGATCTAAAGAAAGGTTTTTTCCACTTTAAATTGCTTATGTTGTGTTAGAAGAGTGTTTGTGTTTAGTTTTAGTCAAACATTGTAAAATGAACTAGAAAGTCCTCTTGATTTTTGTAATGTATAGCCTCTAGTCATGCTTTAATAAACCAACACTCACTGAGATAAAAAACATGTTATACTGACTAATATCATTTTGGTTGTGGATTGTTATGGTCATGTTTGTTGGATTGAGATTGAGTTAAATGATTGATAAACGACTGTTTGAATGCAGTTTGATCAGTCATAATATTCTGTTTGAGCGGTATGGCGAGTTTGCCTTTTGCGCTGCCCCGGATATAAATCATAATATATGTCTTTGATGATGTCAGTCCAAGACTCCAAGCATAGAATATCGCTGGCTAGCATCCATCAGTTGTGGCATCGTCATGTGCAAAATTGTAAGTATACTTGTTAAATTTAAGATTTAAGTGATTTTTGTCCTTATAGTTAGTAGGAACTTACTAACATACGCTGTTAATTATATACATGATATATCTAGGGTCCCATAGGCTACATTATGGACGGATGATGTTTCTGTTGTAATTTCTTGTTGTGAAAGCACATGTATGCTTTGTATATTTTATATTTTAATTTATTTTAGTACGGAAGCATGAAAATAATGGTATTCCATGTTCTTTCCATTCATTAAATGGTTGTCAAAAGTTGTTGTAATTAGTTCACAAGGGCCTTCTGGGATTGGAGATCATCAGTTTTTGACAAATTCTTGCACGTAGTATTGATTCTTTCAAAAGAAGTAATTCCACCCTTGGTACCCCTTTGTTATATCTCTCTCCTCTGGATAGGTTTATGTCCTGCCCTCTCAGCTAATTTGATTTGAGTACTTGCCCTAGGAGAGTATACCTGCAAAACCTTATTCAATCTTTTGCATTTTATTACAGAATATTTGGATTTTAATAAGTTATCAAGAATGAGCTTTCATTCTCATGTACTGAGAAAATGATCTGTTCTAAACAAATTCATAATGTGCTGTGATGTTGTGCAGATGACAATCCAAAACACTTCCAATTCTGTGTTTGGAGAGAGTACACTCTGGATGTTTTTCATAATAAAACAATAACCTCCAACTATTCTGTTAGGTAAGCTTCTGGACATGAAATCTTTTGGTTGAATTTTCAGAAGTTGGATGCTTTTGTTCTCTTAATACTTCAGTTTCCAATTTTTTTTCTTACTGAAATGAAATATGCATGTGCATGGTTTTGTAATAGATAGTTTGGAATTTGTTAATAACTTCAGAATCTGTTCAATTTTGTTCTTGAAGGTTTATAATATGACAATTACCATTAGCCTTCTTTGTTTAAAGGGATGTGGTATCCAAGCAATCAAGAAAGTTGAATGGAACAACCGGTGAAGTTCTTTTGATTAATTCTTGTTTGTGATTACAATGTGTTATATGCAAACCTAATAACAAGTTGCTGGTTTAATTTTTATTGGGGTTAGTAGCATTTGCTTCTTTCTACCTACTATGGTTTTCAGAGCTTTTCAATGAAGATTATCATGATGAGTTACTCATGAATGGAACGCCTGCTGTGTCAGAAACAATATTCGGGGTAAGTCAATTCTCTTTCGCTACATGTAGTTCAGATAGAAATTTAGACAATAGGTTCACATATTGTTTACTGTACTACAGTAGGTTTACATAGAAAACCAGTCTATATTTATTGAAATCTGCTGTATCAAAAGCTGTATTTGGGGTAAGTGAATGCATGAGCAATGATTATTATAATACTTCTTTCTAACGACTGTTAGCCCTTCAACATATATATTTGACTTTTTCTAAAGTTCATTATTGAACAACTCACGATATTGTTTTTATTTGTATTATTGTGTTAGGAATGTCTCATAGTGTATCGTATGCTTAATGCAACTCATATTTGTTTTGTGGTTTCCCCAGCCGTGAATGTTTATTAAATCCGTTTCCCATTAGGGAGTCGTGTATCTGGATATCTCTTAATAGCACCTTTTAGACACCAACATAATTAATTAAAATATCTCTAGTTTAAATAGGATTCTAGACATGGGGATGATTCTTTTGTTTTCTTTTTAATGATTTGGTGTCTGTTTCGTGGGTATTCTGTGGCATTGAGGCATTTCACTTTAATATAGATGTAGGCATGCAACATTAAATAATCAATAGGGTTAAAAGCTAACCAAAATATTTGGAGTAATAAAAGGTTACAAATTCAATTAGTAAAGCAATGTTCTTTTGATACTTGTTTGGAGGAATTCTTCTTTTACATCCTTCTTATACTCATAATTTGGGTTTGTACAGATCTCTATTGGTTACTTTTTGACAGATCTAGCAATGATTATCTGGCAGCATCCAACTTTAGGTGGCCTAGAGTATTTATGTATTTGGTATTAGTTAAATAGTGCATTAATATTTCATCAATCAGGCTAAAGATCATTAGGTGGTCTGGAACTATTGTTTACCATTTCTAAAGCTTAATGAGGTCTAAAGTATACTTGTATTGCTTTTGGATGGTAGAATTTCAAAGAGATATGGTACTTTGTATCCAACATACCATACCAAGTGGGACTTTGAACCTTAAACTACGTAATTTGATGAAATTGTCTGTAACTAGTTTATGAAAGTTCTTGTTATCTTAGACTTTGTGACATTATGTCATAATTTGAGATCAATAATTAACACTCGCAGCAGTGTCATTTTACTTTTTATGTTTCATATTTTTTATCATATAAGTGTGGGAATTTCTATCTTCAGCCGTTGCTGATTGATGAGAGAGGCATTAAATTATAATGCACTTAATCTCTTGCGGTAGCTTGGGCATTGGATTTGACGCTTTTTATGGCAATTGCATGCTATGCCCTTTTGAATGTGCTTTTTGTCATATGAGAATTTGTTTGAATTACACTAGATTGTTCCGCTTCAAGGTATAGTTGCTTCCATTGGTTTCACACATCCCATTGTCAAATAAGAGATAAAAGACTTCCACTATGAATAAGGAAGAGACTCCCTCTGTACCTGGCTACCAGCAATAGTCGAATGTGTTTATCATTGTCATAGCTACCACAGAACATAGAAATCTTAGCATTGTCTGTTATCTTATTATTAGAGTTTAAACGATTAGATGGGATTCGATCTTGTCTGTTGATTGAAATTGTTATTGTAATCTTATGTCTTAACTAATTCAAGGTCCCTTTGCATAAAAATTGGCCACATTTAATGGCTAGCAGCGTCAGCTTTTCCCTGGAAGTAGCCAGGAAATGGCTGATGGTAGAAACTTTGCTGGGCACATGTCCACTCTACGTGGTAGCGGCACTTCCAAAAGTCATATTTAAAGTCATGTCCTCCTCTGGCATAACCTGAATGTTTAACATCTTCAGTACCTATATTTGACCCCAAGACAGAAGGTGCCAGCATATGGGTAAAGCATCCGTTGGAGTGGATAGGTTTATGAATGATATTGCCCATAAGGGCTGCCCTGTTTATTATAGTCAGTCCTACTACCTAACCGAAATATCTGGTGATCTTCCAATTTTAGCATCCCATCAAAAGATTGACATGTATCAACAAAATTTTTTACTGTCTCATAATCTCTTCAGTGCTTTTAGTAGTCTTTTTCATTAAGTTCTTGAAATGGTGAGGAATTATAATTGCTTTTTCTTTTGGAGCATATGTATATACCATAGAAGGGTAGTGTATGTAGGAAGGTCACCTCCCTTTGATAAAGGTTTCGAACGTTAATATTAATAGATGATCAAATGAAAAAAGGTAAAAAGATTCAAATATCCCTATCCTTGAATTTAATAAAATTAGTATCTTTAAAAAGTAAATTAAAAAAGATAATTTAAAAATAAATCCAACTCAAATTAAATTAAAAAAACATAAAGAAAAAAAAATGTCCTCATCTCGTCGTGCACCTTCCATTTGAGAGATGGTGGTGGGGTTTTTATAATTTGGGTATGAAATGATTTGTATGTTTAGTTTGGTGTTGGTGATGGTCGGTTTAGTTGATTGACCTGCAGATGGGTGGTAGATGGATTGTTGCAGATGTTGATGGTGGTCGTTGATTATTACCGTTGGCAACCTCTCTACAAGATGGAGGCTTGTTGCCTCCTTGTGGGAGGCAACAACCTCAAACAAAGATTGTGAAGCCAAACGGAGGAGGTTGTGAAGCCTCATTCCAGATCCAAGAGGAAGCCTTCAATAAAATAGCACAAGCCTCCTCCCAAATTTTGAGAGGAGGTCTGACAACCTCCTCTTTTGAAATGGAGGAGTCTCGCAGCCTCCCTTTAGACCTGGGTAGATGCATTGAGCCTCTCGCCAAGGAAAGGAGCCATTGGCAATGATTTCATTTGATGGGATTCATCTCGACTCCTCCCTCGAGTTCGGGAGAATCCAGTGAAAATTGGAGTATTTTTTATTGGAATCTAGATTTTTTGAAAATCCTTTAGCAAAATAAATTTAATCTAAACAAATAAAAAATCCGTAAATTTCTCATGTTGGACCCTTGTAATGAATATATAATATATTCATAAAATATTTGGAAAAGATATTACATTTGTAAAAATATTCATGAATTATATGTAACAAATCTTGTTAATTACAAATAATATATATTGATGCAAACTGTTCATCATCATATGGTGCTTCTCACAATATGCGATAATCTGCACGAACCTACGGTGGATACTTGAAAAATAAGTTTTATGAAAGAGTGAGTGGTAATACCCAATGAGTGGATAAAACTTTTCTAAAAATATTTCTAAATAAAACATCACATAATTAATTCTCAATTGTTGATACACATTCATTTTTTAAAATAAAACTGAATTCAAATATGATATCATAACAACTCTGTAAGTATCTGTATGAATGATATCTTTATAACTTTATAAAATATATTTTGCAACTATAATCTATAAAACGTTTCTGAAATGTCTTTTGAACAATGGTATAGGCTTCTCTGGTTTGACCATTATGCTTTAAGCCTTTACTGGACCCCTGTCCATAGACTTATAGCTTTTATACACGTGTGGGTCCTCAGTCTCCACCAAGTCAATAAAATTTCTTTAAAATCTCTTTCTGTAAAACTGATGTTCAGTAATTCTTTTTCTTTACTAATTAAACATAGTATATAACATCTTTAATCTGAAAATCTATATCAAATAGTACCTAGGAGAATCTAGTCATATGTGGTGGAGATATTTAATACACACGTAAAGCGAGTGATAACATCTAGTCATACACGTGCTGACCGACTCTCTAGGACTTATACACGTGAAGCCTGCCATTATTCGAAAATATGTCGCAGGATGGGCGTATATACGCCGGTATAGGCGTACCGGCGGCGAAATGTGTTGGTGCGCCCGTATCGGACACAGATCGAGCCAAAATCCGTTTTCTACGTACCGGACGGTCGTATCTGGTCGTCTGAACCCGATACGGCCGTACATGCACTTATACGGTCGGGTCAGGTCAAGGTAAAAAACCCGAAAAAAAAATTGAAAACCGGCTATATAATGCAAAAACAAACCCTAAAATCCATTTTTGGTGATCGATCCACCCTCTCTCGCCCAAATCGCCTCTCCTCTCTCCTCACCGGCAACCAGAGCTTCATTTTCTGGCGACTTTAGCTTTCATTTTCGACGACTTATCTCACGGTAGAAGCTTGTCGGCGACTTTTATCATGTGGGATCGAAGAGAAATAGAAAGCAGAGGAGAGGAGAAGAAGAAGAGGAGGAAATGGGTGAGAGAGAAGAGTAATCGGAGAGGAGGAAGTAATCGGAGAAGAAGAAGACGAAATGGGAGAAGAAACGGAAGAGAAAATGGGTGATGAGATGACAGATAAAGGCTTTACATTTCGTTTTGTGTGTTAATAAATTAATTTTTTTAACAACAGTGGCAAGTGCTCATCCTATGCCTTGCCATGTGTACTAAATACTTTGAATTTTTTTATTTGGTTGAGAAAAGAAGACACTTCACTTTCTAGAGGGTTGTGACAAATATTTATTTAAGTAAAATAAATAATGAATAATAAACATGAATATTTATTTAATAGAAAATAAATATTAAAAAATGTAAATAAAATAATATTTTATAAAATACATATTAAAAAATTAACTTTTTGTTTTTTTTTTTTTTTAAATCACTTTTGATTGATACATCCGTACCAACCGTATCGAGTGTACCGTATAGTGCCACAATGGGATGTCCGTACCATACCGTACCACGTATTTACGAATATTGAAGCCTGCTGACCATTAGAGAGGAGAGTATAATCTTGGTGTTTTGAAAACATATTTATTTTCTTTTCAGATCTTAAACAATTTCTGTATATAAATATACATAATTTTGAATAATACTTTGATAAAAAAAAAACATAAATAAATATTATTTCTCAAAACATAACGTAATATTACTAGAAATATTGAAAACATTTCTTATAATAAAGTTAAGCTGAAAACATAAATTTCAATTGAAATTTCTAGTGCATATGCATATATATGAATTTGTAATAAATTCTCGTTTCAATTGTAAAACATAATTTATATAATCATTTATTTCCAGTAAATAATAAACACTAAAACATTAATAATTATAATTAAATAAATTAACTGAAAATAAAACGATCTACTCATAGAACTCTTATGCTCATATCTGGGTGTAACATCCTTACTGGAGGAAAAAATGCCGGGGGTTGTTTGTTTTTTATTTTAATTTTTTTTAAGGTAAATGGTTTTTTAAATTTTTTTAGTTATTTATTTATCGATTTTATAGCACTTTGCTATAATTATTATTATTATTTTTATATATCAAATAATCAAAATATTCTTTGATCGTTATGTAGTTATTTTGACTAAATAACTATAGGAAAGGTGAGTCTCAACTTTTTCAGAAGTTGTTTCCTAGTGTAGAAGGTGAAACCTCATGTAGATGGAGGGTAATTTGCTCTTCAAATAATGTATGCAGCTACTTACCATTGAGAATTCTGGTCCTTCAACTAAGGAATCTAGGAAAATGTTGAAGTCACTTGTTACTTGTTAGTATTCCTAGCGGTGAATGCAACTTGTGTCCTTTATTTCGAATTTATTGTGAAGCTGTCATTAGTTTAGATCCCTCCTCTTTCATTTAAATTATGAAAATTCATACATGTCCATTTGGGAAGTGGTGATAGCAAATGTACCAAGCACTAAATTCCATTGTTTATGTCAAGTTAAATTTATTTCCAACCTCTCTCACCTTCTTCCATCTTTTTAATTGCATAATAGGTACTAGTAATATATAGAATGACTAGGTGCACATCCATTATGTATCCAACATGATCCAACATGGATTATTAAGATAGAATGACAAAATAATGCATTCCAACTCCCAAATTTTCTTCTCCAGCAGAAAAGGAACAGCAAAGACTTCTCAAATTTCATCTTCTAAGCTTAATTTGTCAATGGCCCCAAAAGCCACTCTTACCATTACACATAACGCACTCTATAAATCAAATATTATACTTGCAAGAATACTGTCAATTTCACTAGCAGAACAATTTCCAATTAAACTCTTCTTAAAACAACACCAAGGTCTAGTGCCTTTCAATGAGAGCCAAAAATATCTTTCTAGAAAAATGTTGCATCTCACATTCTTAACCAAGTCCAATGTATACATATCCTTACAAGGAAAATATGATTTCTCATATTTAGGGACATACCACTACATGGGCTAGGATAGGCTCAAGCCTAACCTAGCCCACCTTGTTTTTTTTTTTTTTTTTTTTTTTTTTAAATAATAATATAATTATATTTGTTTTAAAATTTATTAATCTAATATATATATATATTTCATTTATTGATTCTTTTAACATCAAAATAAATGCATATGTGTTCCAAACCTATTGCATGTATTTTCTTGTTTATATTTATATTTCTACTCTAATATTGCATAAATATAATAACTTCATTTTATATATTAAACATGAAATTTTATTTAAATTTTCCATACTTTACTTTTTTTTTTTTTTTTTTATCATAAGATTAGTTGATAATATATTATTTAAATTTAATATCTTTAGTGTTTTCCTAACGCACTTTTTAATTTGAAATGTGATAGTAATTATAAATTATGATTGTTAAAATGTTGATTGTCTATCTTTAAAGAAATATTGTTGTTGCATATGCTATAATTCATATTTGATAAATTTGATCATTTAAATATTTTTAGATATAGCTTGATTGATATTTGATTTTACTTACATTTCATGTTTATTTTATATTTTGTTAACTTTTTTTTTTTAACTTTTATTTTTGTTAATATATTTATTTATAATATGAATCTTGAGGGGTAAGTGAAATGGAAAGTTTTAATTTTTATTTTCATCAATCAATGACTTGAATTTGGGTTACAATTAAGGTCAATGAATTGTATTTGGGTTAAAATTGAGGGTAAGGTCAATGACTTCAATTTGGTTAGCAATCGAGGGGAAAATAGGTGGAAATAAATTGAGAGGAAAAAAAAAAAATCTCTTAATCACTACAACTAGGATTCAAGTCATATATATATATATATATATATATATATTATTTTTCTCTATTTTACATAGCCACTTGTCTCCCTTGAAAACATACATATGTCATTCAAAATTCTTTTCTCCATTAACAAAGTTAAACTCTCAACCATAACAAGATTTGAAGATCAAGGTTGATTGTGAAATAAATATGTTCCTTCCCCCTCTTTTTAGTATTATTATTATTATTATTAAGAGTTCACGGTATGATAGACTTATAATATCATATTGTTTATGTTTGGAGTTATTTCAAAATAAGAATAAATTTTTATAGAATTTTCAGAAGAAATAGAGGCCATTGGAAATTTTGTTTCCTAGTAGAACTGTCAATTTTGTTTAATTGTTTGAATGGACAAATGAAGGTATAAAATTATGATATTTGGTATGAATGCTCCTTAGGATGTTAGGTTATAGTCTGGAAAATTTCGTGGTCATATGATAAGTATGCAATTAATTACAAATTTTTGTTCACATCTGACTCGTTGAAATTAAAAATCTGGACAGCACTAAACTAGGTTGAATCTTGAATTTTTTTGGACATGCAATTGATGTTATTTTGGTGTCATTAAATTTCTAGCCGAACCAATATGAGTCCTCTGTAAACCATTAAAATTTGAAGGATTTTTATGAAGCAGTTTATTTTTAAAAATTCAGAAACCAAGGGTTATTCAGTTTCAAAACCGATGTCGATACAGTCTTAGTTTGGATTCGAAGGTTTAAGTTAATAGGTTAACAGAGGTATTTAAGACTGGAACTTTTTATGGTATTTATTCTATGTCTTTAGAACCAATGTTTGCATTTTTGGGATGACTGGCTTTGTATACAATTTATTAAAAATAAAGAAAATAGGCTGCATCAGTAGAGGCAGTGTTGACATAGTGAATTTTAATGGTATTTGGACTTAAATTAATCTAGTAAGTTATGATTTCCTATAAATTTATAAGTTTCATGATGTGATTTTAGGTTGATTAATTCATAAAGTTATTTTCTTTAGTGGAATAAACGAAAGAAGTAAGTAAATCTTATACGTTGCTTCAATATTACATGTTTAATTTCAAAAAAACTTTAGTTGGTCCGTTTAAATAATCATATGAAATCTTGGATTTTTCAACATTATTTTATTATATTTTATTTAAATGATTTTGCATCTCCTCAAATATATGTTTTATGTACATTGTTCGATTGTATTAAAAGTATTGCATTCCTATTGGAAAAATGTGATATGTTTTGTAAAAAATATTTCTTCATATTTGAAAAGAATGATATGTATTGTAATCATAATTGTAATAAAAACATTTTGGCTCATTTGTCCATAGTTCATTTAATTATATTGGCCTAAGCATTGGAATTACAAATATCATAATTATACCGTATTGGTCTAACTGAAATATTTATTGTTGCGTAACATTAATTATATTGATCCCGCATTGTGATTACATGTGTTAATTATTTTGGCTTGAACCGAGATTATAGGTGCTAATTGTATTGGCCATGCACTAGGATTACAAGGGCTACGACTGTATCGTATTGTTCGGATCATCGGAATTGTGAATAATATTTTGTGACAAAAGCCACTTCTATTTTACTTAAATTTGTATATGAAATCTTTTCCGTTATTTTGATTTCGGTTTAAATATTGATTTTTTTTTTAATCGTATTGTTAAATGTTTTATTGTTTTATTAACATTGATTTTGAAAACTGAATGTCTTCTATTTTATATAGTTAAATGTTTTATTGGCATTGCTATATTTGTTATTTTTCAATTACTATGATATTATGGTTTTATTTTTACTATAAAACTACTTTATAAAAATTACAATATATCATTTTGATTATATACTACATTGTAATGTATAATATTTATCTATTGAATTGACAACTCATCTCTCGTCTCTACTATTTGTTATAGATTAGTAGGCTTTGTTTGTCTTGAACGTCAATTTTCAGTTATTGATGTCACTTGAAGAAGGATTTCGGTTCTATTATTGTGGTTATATCTCTTCCTTAAAGAATCATTTAAGTTTGTTCTATTGGTTAGAACTCAAATGTAAGGATTGATTTTGAATGATCATGAATTCGAATTGTTTAAGACTTTTATTAAGGTATTGAGATAGATTTATGTTATTAAATTACATACTTTATGGAATTTTCATTAATTGAGTTTTTAGTTTTGGAGATTCAAGTGATTGATTAAACATTTCATTATAATAGTTTTTATGGCAAATTGGGGTGTTACAGTAAGACTTATTATATTTTCTTTTACTCGGTATACCTATGATTTATTTATTTATAAAATGTACAAAACCCCTCTCAGGTAAGCTTTTAAACATGTGAAGTCAACCTTTGGATTTTGTAACAGGTTAGCCCCCAACCGTTAGTGTTAGTTAGTCCACATTAGTTTGGCGAAGGGTAATTTTGTTAATGTGCAACTAGATGAACATGAAAAAAAAAAAGGCAAAAAAAAAAAAAAAAAAAAAAAATCTTTGAACAAACCAATACCTAAGTTTGTTCAAAGAAAAAAACAATAATTGAAAACCAGAAAAAAAAATTGGAAGAATAGTGAACTGTTATTCTTCTTCATTCATCATCCTCTTTTTCATTCTTATCAACAAACACTAGAACAAATTGGAAAAAAGAAATATGAAGAACAGTGTACTATTCTTGTTCTTCATTCATCATCTTCTTCTTTATTCTTATCACCAAACACCAAAAAAAAAAATTGAAAACCAAAAAAAATTGACAGTTCTTCTTCTTTATTCTCATCAACACCCAATGTAAACCCTCTATTTTTATATTTTACGGATTTCCTCAGATATAGTCCCTAAATAATTATTGGAGACCCTAAATGGTTTATGGAAAGATTTAAGGTCATAGAGAACCCATAGGGATTGATTTAAACTCAATTGGAGATTAAACGGGAAGTTAAAATGGTAAATAAAATCGAAAAATTTTTAAGGAAATAAGGGACTAAATTGAAGATAAATTTTAATAATTGTGGTCATAGTAATATTAAGCCAAAAGCTAAGGGAGGAGAATGAAATTGTTTTAGGGCGTAAGTGGAATTATTGAAATTGTTGGGGACGAAATTAGAAGCCAAAAAGATGATAGTTGACTTTCAAAAATCAAAACAGAAACCAGACCAAATCAGTCGAAAAAACGCGACGAAGAAAGAAGAAAGAAAGAAGAAGAAAGAAAAGAAAAAGAAGAAGAGGAAGAGTTATCGACGCCGACTGACCAGCCGAGGAGCTCGCCAAGCTCACCGTAAACCCAACCGAAGTCGAGCAGATCGCTGGCGGAAGTAGACTTGAAACCGAGCAGAACCGCACGCGCACCTTATCGGCGAACAGCTCCGATCGACGCGGAAGGAGACGCCGACGAGCTGCTCCAGCTTGATCCGCACGTAGACCAGCTCAAACCCAACTGAAATGGAGCATAATCGAGCTAAAATGAAGTGGTGACCAGCTCCTCCACGCGTGCAGATCCGGCGACAGAGACAGCAGAACGGCGGCGAAACCGGTGACCCAATCGCGGCGAAGCCGAGAGAGAAAGAGAGAAAGGAAGAAAGGAGAAGAAAATATGAAGATAATTAGTTCAATTCAGCTCAGATCTGTCACCAAAACCAGTCCAAAACTACCCCAAAATCAGTCTCAAAGCGAAGTTAACGCGAAAGAAAAAGGGGTGAGTTATTTAAGTTTGAAATTGATGATTTCGTTGGTGTCTAAGTTGATTCGAAATGGGTTTCGTTATGATTTGTTTGTTGGTTGTTTTGGGTGGAAACGGGTTGAAAAAATAAGTGGATTTAAGCATATTGGGAGCTTAGGAAACTAAGAAAATACCAAAGATTTAAAGAGAAACTAAATTGCCCAATAAACTAGTTCGAAGGGCAATTTTGTAAATTAACCCATATGACGTCCGTTGAGAATTTGGATGACCTTAATGAGTTTAATTAGACGTATTGGGATTAATAAAAGTCGAAGATTAAATTAAGGAAACGAAAATGGAGAGTTACGCCTAAAAAGGGTCACTTAGTGGGGATTATGTAATCTTTATTATTTTGAGTTTTCAGAAGTTAACGCAAATATAAATTTATGTATATATGTGTTGTGTAGGTGAAGAGCATCCGACCGGATCACGAGAGGGCTTTTGAAGCTCATCCGAGTTAAGCCTAAGTTTAAGGTGAGTGCACTTTCAAAGAGTTTTCTAAAAGTGATTTTATGCTTTTGCATTGATAAGCTAGATTTTATGCTTTTGCATGTATAAGTTCTTGTATTTAAATACATGTATTGTATTTGTAAAGTAAACGAGTCCAAGGACTCAAGTTTAAAGCTTTCAAGTTAAAGCTTTTGTGCTTGTGCACCAAGTATAAAGATTTGTAAGGCATAGCATTAGAGAAAAACAAAATTTCAAAGGCCATAAGTACCCACCAGTTTATCGAGTTCAGACCCGTACGGTATATCCCACTTAGTAAGGCAAGGGTTGGGGGAAACGAGTCACTAATTGTATGGTTAGAGTTATGAGTGAGTGTGTCGTCCCTACTTTATGGGATATGGTCTCGCACTACGGTTAGCGATACAGAATTCCGCACGTAGTTGCTGAGAGGTCTCAAAGAGTTGGTTACGGTGGATGTCAGATACATCGCCTTGTGACCTACCACACCTGCGGCCTTAGCTAAGTCGCCGTGTGGTCAAGAGATTAGGGTTACGAATGGTGTTTTTATAATGTTCAGTTATTTTAAGTATGTTCAGATTTATACTTTACAAGTTTATTATAAATTGTTTATATTAATGCTATGTAATTGAATGAGATTTAAGCTTTAAATGTTTTAAGAAATAGAAACTTTTATTAAAGTTTTCTAAGGAGGAAGTTTTTGAAAAATAAAGTTAAGTTTATAAACTATTGCACTCACTGAGCTTTATAACTCACTCTTCAAATTGTTTATAAAAACCTCATCAGGTACTCGTGTGGGTGAAGACTAGTGAAGCCTCCCTCATTCGTGTTCAAGTGGGCGCAAGTGTTGGCATTTGCTTCTTGAAGAATGTAATATGTATATTTTGTGTCTTTTGTACTTTGCATATGTTTGTGCATTTTATATAAAAAAAAAAAAAAGAGTTATACCTTTAAAGCTGTGTGAAAGTGCATCATTTTGTGCTTGAAAAATCAAGCTTACTAGATTTAAAAGTAAATATTTATATTTTGTCTTTGAATATTTCAAAGGTTTGTGTTTATGTTGATAAACTGAATTTGCGAGAAGTTGGGTTGGATTGTGATTATAGTTTGAAGTGTTCAAATTGATTTTCAGGTTTTTGGTTTATCCAAATTACAGCCGTTATGCTGTAGATTTTGAGTTTTAAAAATGTCCAAATGAATAGTATCAACCCAACCCAAATCATTTCAACTTTAAGGTTTAAAAGATTTAGCTTCCGCCAAAGTTAAGTTTCAAATTAAGAGGGTTCGCTCCTCGAATGCCTTTTTCCCATCAAGATGGGCTTAGAGGGATTCGTTGGGGTGCCCGGGCGTACCAATCGGATAGGAGCCTAGTGACGGTCCGGATTGGGGCGTTTCAGGTGGTATTAGAGCCACGGTTTTCAGAAAGAGTTTAGGAAGCTTTAAAGTTGTTTTGAGTCAAGTTTTTCAAGATTTCATGAGTTTAAAGTTTTCAGTTCATGCACTGCATGATTTCTTAAATGATTTTCATGCATTTAAAAGTCTCATGTTTATGCATCTTTGAATCTGACAGAAGCATGCAACGCCGAGGTCGCCCGAGGACGAGGATGGCAGTCGCAAAGGCACCCACACTAGGAGAGGAGCATGTTGATGAGTCTGTTAATGTGCTTAGTAGCTCTTCACACCCTGAACCATCACCTCAGCCTGATAGACCCGAGCGATCGCAGGTGGATGTGGAGCACTTAGCACAGGCAATAGCAGCGGCAATTAATCAACCGCGAGAGGCTCGAGTGACCATAGAGCGCGCCCAGAAGTTAGGCGCTAAGACCTTTGATGGCACAGGAGAGCCAGAGCAGACACTCTCATGGCTAGAGGCTAATGAAGAGATATTCAGAGTTATGAGATGCTCAGATGAATAGAGAGTGGAATTCTCAGCCTTCCTACTCAGAGACAGTGCTAAGGAGTGGTGGAAGGCATAGGAGAGGTCGCATCCAGAGGGAGTTACTTGGGCAGATTTTCAAAAGGAATTCAAGAATCAGTTTTTCCCTAAAGCATATAAGGATGCAAAGATTGAAGAATTCTTCAGGTTTGAATAGGGAAGCTTGACAGTGGCAAAGTATGAGAAGAAGTTTACAGAGTACCTCAGATTGGTTCCTTTCATTGCCACAAACGAAGAGCAAAAGATAAACAGATTTATGTCAGGTCTCAATTCCAGGATCAAGGCTTATGTTACCTCTGCTGCACATACCAGATATAGGGAGTTGGTACAGGCAGCCACTAGAGTAGAGAAGACAATGGCAACTTTCCCCAAGCCAAAGAAATTCGAGCAAAAGCGCGGATGGACAGGTAATCCGCAAGGTAGCTCCAGTAAGATAACTAAGAGTGGAGGTCAGTCTCCCTTCACGGATAGTCGCAGACAGTCCCAGACGGGCGTAGTAGCCAGAGATCTGATGATTGTAGGTGGGTGTTTGAAGATGATTTCTGGGTCCTAATGATTGAAGCCTGAAGATGAGAGAAGAGAGAGAGTGGTGAAGGAATTAGAGAGAGAGAAGATAATTTTGATCTATTAATCATTTTTTTTAATTTTTAATTTGTTTTTCATATTTTAATTTTTAATTTATTTTTCATTTTTAAAATTTTTAATTTAAATTGACAAGGGCATTTCTATCTTTTTACCCAATCACATGATCATTAGTCATAAGTCACTTAGTTTAACCATTAAGCTGAGGGCTAACTTGTTACAAAACCCAAACGTTAACTCCGCATGTTTAAAGGCTTACCTCAGAGGGGTTTTGTGCATTTTGCTCAATTAATTAAAGAGGCATTAAATCCAACTGTCGCTACATGTATTTATTATAATTATTTTTTTGAAGTTGTTTTCATTGAACATTATAGAAAAATTGGATATATATATATATATTTATGTTAAACTAGAAAGCCCACTAGGCCCATTTATTGGCTCAAAATTCAATAAAATCACCACAAAACCTTTGAAAAAAGGAAAAAAAATCCATTTATTTTAACTAAAGAAGTTATTTTTTTTTTCTTTTTTTTTTTTTAAGTACTGGGATGAATGCAAGATACAACCGGAATCAAGCTGGTAGGACCCTAGTAGCACGGTCCGGATAAATGGCCCTCATAGGATTAGGAAGCTCCCCACATATGGGTGGGAGATAATCCATTTATATGAGAGAAAATCCTACTATTATTAGGTGAGGTGAGGTGAGGTGTCGAACCCTAATTTTGTAGCCAAGGCAGTCTGTGTGTTTCCACTATACTACAAGGCCAAAATAAAGAAGTTGTGTCTTTGTTTTTGGCAATTGAATTTGGATGTAAAATAGCATTGATATGAGTTTCTGCTACCCGACAACTTACCTCTTTGGCATGCTGATTTTAGTAGAAAATTTGTTCATTCTATCAGTTTGTTAGTTTGTAAGTCCATGACCAAATAACAAATGCAACCCAAAACCACCCCTTTACATCTCTCTTTTTTCGGTTGTTGATCAACGATCACATTCCTATAAAATTATTTAAAAAATCTGCACTTTCCAAATATTTGAGTCTGAGGGCAAAATAGTAATTTCACTAATATATAAAAACTAGCACTGTCAGACAAAACTGCACTCTCAAAAAATTGAACCCAAGGGCAAAATTGCAATTTTATAAAATTAACGTATAAAACAGTAAGAGTATTTTCGTAATTAAATATTATTATAATATTTAATTATAAACATGGTATAACAGTCTTTCTGTTTATTTTAACTGAGCTCAAGGATAAATGAGTCTTTTCATATTTTCCGTTAGTTGATTAATAGAATGAATTAATTTTATACTTTTTCAAAACGTTAGGTTAATTTGATGTGTTTTAAAAATTAGGGATGAAAATGATTTTTACGGAAAGACAAATGAAATATTTTTGATCTTAAACTCGAAATCAAACTAGGCCCATTTAGTGGCCCAAAATCCAACAAAATCACACAAAACCCTCATAAAAAAAAGGGAATATCCTAAAAAACCCCCCGAAAACAAAAATAATATCAATTCACACCACTTTTTCAAAATATTAGCTAAAAAAACCCCCTACCGTCTCCCAAAAGCGGTTTTCATCCGGATTTAAAGCGGTTTTGTGAAAAAAACAGTAAAAGACCAAAATACCCTTATAATTTTAAAAAATAAAAAAATAAAAAACAAACAATTAATCAATTACCAAACTATCCTTTGATAATCAAATTAAAAAAACATTAAATAAATAATAAATTAATTTGAAAAAACTAAAAAATTAAATAAATATAAATAAAAACTAAATAAATTAAATTTAAATAAAAAATTAATTAAGTAAATTAAATAAAAAAAATTTTCATCAAATCTTCACCGTCCATTTAAGATTTTGAAAAAAAAAAAAAATGGAGATCCAATCCCAGACTGGATCTCCACCATCCATCAATTACCATGGACGGTGGAGATCCAATCTGGATTGGATCTCCACAATCCAGTTCAATCTCCAGTTGAGCTTCAACATCAATCTCCAATTGAACTTCAACATCAAACACATCATTATCATCATCAACAACACAGAAAGAAATTGATCAAATAACACTTCAACAACAACAAAAAAAAACCCAGATTTCCATCAACAACAACAAGAACAGTGCCCGCAGTCATCATCAACAACACACAAAGAAATTGATCAAATAACACTTCAACAACAACAAAAAAAAAAACCCAGATTTCCATCAACAACAACAAGAACAGTGCCCGCAGATCCGCCACCGCACCGCTCCACGATGCCGATTTACAGCCGACCGGCCGTTCCTCACCGTCTTCTTTGTCTCCTCCACGAACCGCGTCGGAAAGAGCGCCTGTAACGCACCGCCTCACCACTCGACGCAACGGCACACGACTCTGTTCCTCGCCGTCCTCTCCATCTCCTCCACGAACCGCGTCGGAAACAGCGCTTGCACGATCTGATCTAAAGGTGTTTGAGAGAGAAGGGGGGGCCGCCGCGTCTGTGAGAGAGAGGGAGGGTGGGGGGGGTGGCTGTGAGAGAGAGAGAGAGGGTGAGAGAGTGTTTGAGAGAGAGAGGGAGGGGGGGAGGCCCGCGTCTGTGAGAGAGAGGGAGGGTGGGGGGGCGGCTGTGAGAGAGAGGGAGGGTGAGAGAGTGTTTGAGAGAGAGAGGGAGGGGGGGAGGCCCGCGTCTGTGAGAGAGAGGGAGGGTGGGGGAGGGGCGGGGCGCCGCGCGGCTGTGAGAGAGTGTTTGAGAGAGAGGGGGGGGGGGGGGGGGGGGGGGGGGGGGGGCGGCGTCTGTGTGAGAGAGAGAGAGGGTGAGAGAGTGTTTTTTATTTTTTTTCTTTTAATTTATTTTCAATTGTTTTTATTTGTTTTCAAAATTTTTATGATTTTTTTTTATTTCGTACGTGTCACATTCTGAGTGGTCCAGTTGGAATCCATTATGGATTCAATCTTCAATGACTTTTTTACCCTTAGATTTCACAGAACCGTTATTTTGTTGACAAAGTTACTATTCAAATTAACGGTTGAGTTTTTTTGGCTAATATTTTCAAAACCAGTGGTGGTTTGATATTATTTTACTTTTTAGGGGTAAATTGATAATATCCCTAAAAAAAATAAAATCCGTCAAAACGCCCCAAAACACACACACACACACACACAACCCCCCACCCCCAACGCACGCACGCACGCACGCTCGCTCAAGTCTCGACCTCTCAAACTCAAATTTCCTCCCTTCAAATCGAAAATTGAAAGCATGAAAACCAAGTAACTACAACATGTGGAAGAAGAAGCAAAAGCTATGGTTTTGGTGGGTTTCAACGCGCCACTTCTCCAGAATCTCTCCGCCGAAGCCCGCCGTCATCCGGGTCAAGAACAACGTGGCCCAGGTGGGTCCCCCCAAGCTCCCTCCCAAGCCTCGTCAGCTCCTCTCTCTCCCGCCGTTTCCCGGCCACCACCTCCCCGCCAAAACCTGGGGGCGTCCTGCTCACGTGACTGCTGTCACCTGGATCAAGTACTACTTCCACGAAGTTGAAGACTCTGTCATCCAGTCTCACTTCAACAAGGGCCTTGTAACCACCTTTCTCATTTCTTTTTGTGACTAATTGATGTTTTGTTGATATTGGTTTGGTGGGTTTGTTTCATTTTTGTGTTTATTTGACTGCAAATGCATAAAGTTTTGTTTTTTTTCTTGAATTCATGGATATTTTTGGGATATTATATTTTGTGGGTTTGTTTTATGTTTTGTATTTGTTTAACTTGAAATGCATGAGATTTTTTATTTTGATTTCATTTTATTGTTTTTATTATGTCGTTGGTAGTTCTTCTTTTGATGTTATTTGATTGGAAATGCGTAAAGTTTGTATTTTTAGTTTTGTTTCCACAAGGGTCTTGTCAGCATCGGTGGAGTTGTGTGTTTCTGTTTTTATCACCCGATTAATGGTTATTATGAAGTTAATGATATTAATATGGTTTTGATTTGTGTCGTGGTTTTGTTTGATAGGAAATACATTAAAGTTTGTATTTTGACTTGTTTTTCTTGTTCTAGGTGCAGACGGAATGTGAAGATATGGATGGTGATTCTGTTGTAGAAAATGGAGGGCAAATGAAACCAATGAAAAAGGTAATGCTTATTTCATTTTTGGTTTTGATATTTTGTTGTTTTCTGTGATTTCATGTGGGTTTAATTGGTCTACAACTATACAGCGTACGTGCAGATTAAGCCTAATGAGGTGATGAAAGAAAGGGCAAGAGTCTTTCTACCTGTATCGGTTTTGGAGAGTAGAATTTCGAAGAGATACGATACTATTCCAAGTGGGACTTTGAACCCGAATGCTGATGAGATAGACTATTTGCAAAGACTTGTAAATTACAAGGCATGTATTAACTTTAGCTAACTTTTTCGATGTGTATTAACTTTAGCTAGCCTTTTCGATGTGTTTGTGGGTCAATGTGTTGCATTGTTTCCTTGATTGTTTTTATGTAATGTTTGTGGAATTTGTTGCTAATTTTTACTCTTATTCGCTGAAAATTTCAGGACTCTGCCATACTTTTGCTAAATAAGCCTCCAAAGTTTCCAGTCAAGGTTTGATACTTCATGAACCCTTTTTTTTGGTGGTTGACCATTCTTGATATATTCGATTGTCTTTCTGATTTGTTTGTGCACCATATGTCTTTAGGGGAATCTTCCAGTTCATAACAGCATGGACGCATTGGCAGCTGCGGCTTTATCTTATGGCAACAATGAGGGTCCTAAGTTGGTATGCTTCTAGCTCTAGATTAATTTAGAAGGTCGGCAAATGAGAAACAATGTTTATATGAAGCGGTTAAGTATTTTTCCTTTTAGATTAAGTTTTCCATTTTATTGACATATGGTTGAAACTTAGAGGAGCGATTTGGGTCGCGATGTTGGTAGATCTTTAGGAGTGGTTGATTGTAACTGTAAAATTTATGATGATAGGATGTAATGTTCGACAGTTATATTGAAGCCTAGTATTAAACTAATTGGCATTCCATCCTTAAATGGTTGTTGAATCGTGAAAGTTTAACAAGTAAATGTGGTTTTGCACTGTTTGTCTGTGCTAGGATCCTTTATGTATGTCTAGTTATCTTGTTTTACTTTTCTACTGTTCTCATACAGTTAATTTTTAGGTTCATCGTCTTGACAGAGAATCCAGTGGCCTTCTGTTGATGGGAAGAACTAAAGGAAGTGTATCTCTTCTAAATTGGTTGTTCAGTGATTTAAACAAAGGAAAATCATCTTGTAAGGTATTGCCATTTGGTAGAATGAGATTGATTACATGTTAATTAGTATAGTATGACAGATAATTTAATATAACATACTGATGAAGAATTTTAGGCTTGGAATGATGCATGTGAAGCCACATATCAACAGTATTGGGCATTGGTTATTGGCTCTCCCAAGGAAAAGGAAGGCTTAATTCGTGCTCGTCTTTCAAAGGTTCTCTCTCTTGTTCTTGCCCTTTGATTAAATGATGAAAAACTTATCTTGTGATTTGAAATCACTTTTGAGAAATAATATTGTGCTCAATATTGTTTGTATATTAATTATTGCTGATTGTAGGTGCTTCTTGATGATGGGAAGACTGAACGGATCATCTTGGCTCAGCACTCAGGTTTGGAAGCTTCCCAAGAAGCTTTAACTGAATATCGGGTGCTAGGGCCTATGATAAATGGATGCTCATGGATTGAACTGTGTCCACATACTATGCGTAAGCATCAGGTACTATGAACATGTCTCTGATGCAGGTCAAAACTACCTACTTTAAGGGAATTGTCTGTAACTAGTTTATGGAAGTTTTTCGTTAGCTTAGACTTGTGACATTATGTCATAATTTGAGATCAAATCCATCTCTACAATTGATACTAGATTGCCGCCACACTTGTGCACCCTAGCCTACAAATGGCAGAGGTACATTGACAGACAGCAATATCATTTTATTTTTACATTTCACATTTCTTGTCATATAAGTGATCTAATTCCATCTTCAACCGTTGCTGATAGATTAGAACATTGTTTTAAAAGGCGCGCCTGGGCGCGCGCCTGGGCGCCGGGCGACGCGAGTCGCCGTTCCGGCGCCTGAACACCGTCCAGGCGCAGCGCCCTCTAAGAGGCGCGCGCCTGGAGCGCCTAGGCGCAGTCGCGCAAGGCGCGCCTAGGCGCGCCTGGGCTGCATCAGGCGCCCTATAAGTGACAGCATTTTTTTTTCTCTGCCATTTCCACCCTAACGGCCTAACCAGCCGCCTCCCTCTCTGTTCACGACCTCACCCCAACCTAAACCCACCCATTCTGTTGTCCGGCCGTCCTCCAGCCGCCATCCGCCCGCCGACCAACCATTTCCGCCGCCTGTTGCAGCCCAGACGCCCTTATAAGTGACTGCATTTTTTTTTCTGCCATTTCTACTCTAACTAGCCTCCCTCTCTTCACGACCTCACCCCGACCCAAAGCCACCCATTCTGTCCTCCGGCCGTCTTCCAGCCGCCATCTCAAGTCCATTATTGTTAGTGAATGGCCGCCAAACAACCTTGAAACCAGCCTTCTTGTCGCCGATCCACTCCCCTCTCCTCACACCGGCGTTCCAGTCGCCGAAATCGGCGCTCCAACATGGCGGTTGGTTGACTGCAGACGGTGAGGAGAGCTGGAGAGAAAGAGGCAAGAAAGAAGAGGGTGAAGGAAAGGGAGGGTGAGGAAGAGAGAACTGACGGCTAGGGCTGTCTAACTTTAAATCTATATGTAGAAAATTGCAAAAAACCCCCTAAGTTATGATAAAATATCCAATCAGAGCTAGAGAAAATTGTAAATAACTCCCTAAATTATTATTAAATATCCAATAAAATCCTCTAATTTGAATAATAAATAAAAAACCCCTATAATTATATATACATATATAAAAAAACTCCAATTTTATGATTTTATAATATTTTAACTTTTTTTATAAAAAGTGCGCTTTGCCTTGAAAAGGCGCGCCTTGCGCCTTGCGCCTTGCGCCTCAGGCTCCACGGCCCCTTTGCGCCTCGGTGCGCCTTGCGCCTTTTAAAACTATGGATTAGAAAGGCATTAAATTACAGTGCATTGATTTGGTCTCATGCTATCGAATTGGCCCTTCTAAATTTGATGCTTTTATGTCAAATCCGATACCCTTTTGAAGGTGATGTGTTCTTGAGTTTTCATGGTTCGTATTTTGTGTGGCACTCTATGAATAGCAAAAAAAAAATTTATCTTATTGTTTCTTGTTTCTTCTTAAGATTTAAAATTTTATTAAAGTTATATGATTATAGTGAATTTCAGGTCACACCATGTTCTCTATAGGATGCTTCTTCAGATGAAATTGGTTTAGTTCCACCAGTTGATTTTGTTAATATCAGAATTACTGCAAGATAATGATGTAATTACTAGTAGTAAAACAATGCTTTGCCTTAAGATTATGAATAGAGAATTTGTCTCAGCAAAATACTGCACACTTTCGAGGATTATGATTTATGATTGTCCATAAGTATGGTTATAGCTCCCGCAAATGGATGATTAATATGTATTAAAAGTTATACTAAGGTGTTATGCATGTTGAAAACCCTTGAAGCTTTGCTAATCAAAGTATTTGGAAAGTTGACTATAGCTTATTTGTTTTCCTCCATCTTTTTGCAGCTCCGTGTCCATTGTGCTGAGGCTTTGGGCACTCCAATTGTTGGTGACTATAAGTATGGTTGGTTTGTGCATCGGAGATGGAAGCAAATGCCACGTGTTGACATTGAGCCTACAACTGGTGCGCCTTACAAGTTGCGAAGGCCAGAAGGTCTAGATATTCAGAAGGGAAGTGTCTTGTCTAAGGTGCCCTTGTTACATCTTCATTGTAGAGAGCTTGTACTCCCAAACATTGCAAAATTCCTTCATGTTTTGAATCAGAAATCAGAAGACTTGCATCCAACAATTAGCTCAAAGCCAGATCTTCTTCGGTTTGTGGCATCGATGCCCTCTCACATGAAAATTAGTTGGAATTTAATGTCCTCCTATTTGGTATGAAAGTACTCGTTTGTTTTTTGTTCTGTAAAGGTTGACCAAAATAACTGGATTTGTCTTAAATGTAAACTTCATTTTCGGGTTGATCCATCTATTTAATTGTTTAGAATGATTTTAGGTTTGATTAATAATTTTCACTTTTGGGTTCAAACTCTTTGGTTGTTTTCTATTAAGAGTGAAGAAATTTATTTTCATTCCGCCAATAGTAAAATGGAAGCATTTTCAATTTTTAACAATTTTTCGTTTATATTGTATAATTTATCTTTTGGAAAATTAATGAAGCCAGTTAAGTATGTAATGTGCTGAATTTTGGTGTTAAAGTTTGGGGTTAATCACATAAATTTCCCTTGACATTAGGTCTGATAGTAATCACAGACACTTTTTACAAAAATCGAGATAAATCACTCTTGTTGTTAGTTGTTGAAGACTTGAAGGTTAAAATTAATGGTTGACAATCTAGTCCAGGTTAAAGGATGATATTACCCTTGCTTTTTGTTTTATTATTCATTTTATTGTTTTATAGACATTTCATTTAACTATTTTGTTAGGAAAATTTTTCATATTGGCTTTATTTTGGGGGACAAAAAGTTGACTTGTGTAATTGGGTTCATGGTTGTATATATGTTGAAATTTTAGAAATTCAAAAGAGATTATCAGTTCCTTAAAATCAAAATGAATATAGGTAGATGAACGCAAGTTCTTAACTTTCTAAAAGAATTAGGTTCACATTGCATTCTTGTGTAACTCATTTGTGTTTGAAAGAATCTCAGTTTTTTTTTTTTTTAAATAATTTGCGATCGATTCACGATCGTCGTCATAGAAAGGGAACTTTTTGGTCATTTTTGCAACATGGTTGCAACTTGTCACAACAGTTTGTATATTCAGTTGAATCTACATATCTATTTTGCCAACAACTTTGCACGTCCGACTTTCGCCGAGGTACACTTGTTCAAAGTCATCCGAAAATATAACTTCCAAATAATTTTCTATAGTAGGTCGTATGGAATTATGCCCTCGAATCTAGTACTTAAGATTCCGCTTTACTCTCTAAATTACAAATGAAGGCACCGTTTGAATCGTTTGAAATAATGTTTGCATTATTGTGTCATCACCATCATTCTTAGGAGACTTGAACTCATCGGAAGTGTCCCCTCTCTCGACAAATCCAACATTCAACATGTTTCTTGTTTTTAATTTAATTTATTAGTGTTTTGCCAATATCTAGATATGGACTTGATATTTCTTGACTTTTATCTACCGTGTTGATTCTTTATATTGTTTTTTTCACCTCTACTTGCAATATTTAATGTCGATTCCGAACCAATCGAACTTTTTTCATGCCTCTTAGTTTCTTCAGTCATAATCATATTCGTAACTTTTGAAAATTTCAATTTTGATTTTCAAAATGAACCATTTATCGACTTAAGGCATCTGACAAAAATTAGTAAGGTTTGAACCTCACTGTCAAATCTAACATCAATGCAATTCGATTGATCAATGGTCTCATCAAACGTATTCGGGTCTTTTTTGAAATTTTCATTTTTGACATCGGTAAGGCAAATAGTTTTTTAATCAAAAGTACCTTATTTCCTAGGGAGGGCTGTTCGTATAGATTGGGCAGGGCATTAATAAGAGATGTTGTTGTGTCTTGATTTTTTATGTTACCGGCGATCAATTTTGACAAACAGAGTTGAGCTACATGTAGGCCATCCTTTCTAATCCTTTCTAGTCTCTTCATGCCTTTTAGCTTCTCTGTTTGCGGCAAATACAAGTCATTCTAAATTCTAGTACAACACAATTTCTCCAAGGGTAAAAAGGTACTTTTCTGGCCTGCTGCTCCTCTTCGATTTGTTGTTTTCACCTTCTTAGTTTTCATGTTGTCACCTTCTGAAAACCATTGCTTTGTTTCCCATTTACAAAATCAAAGTTATTTTCAAAATTAAATATTTATTCATAAAACGTTTAATCCAAAAGAATAAAAAATTCTTTTTTCTCTAATGTAACAAATCTAAGCAGCTTCTCAATTAAATAAAAACATAAAGGAAAGACTCAAACATTTTATAGATTATATCAATATTACTAAATGAAAATCAAATTTAAATATTTAATCAATTCATCACATGATGTCCCATGGTTCTCTATTTTATGGAGCCTTGTTTACGAGAATAATTAGAAAAGACAATTCACGAAATATGAAGAGTAGTTCTTTGATACAATTATAGGCAAACCCGATGTATATTCATGGGGACACGTGCCCCCCAAATTTTTCAAATTTTAAACTTTTTTTTTTCTTTTCAATTTTATCTTTTACAAGATATTCTTGAAAATTTTTACATATCCCAATAAATATATTAAATATAAATATAAAGAGTAGATTTATCATTTTATTAATTTTACTTTTCTATCCTTATATTTATTAATATTTAATTTTTATTATTTTCTTGATTTTTATTCAAACATTTATCCGTTCATTATTATAATCTTTATTATAAAAATATATATGATAAAAGGTAAATGTATTTGCCATTTTTATTGAAATATTAATATATTCTTAGATATTCTAAGTATAATATTAATATCTCTAACTTGGCTTGAAAATCAAATCAATGAATCTTAAAATTATGAAATATAAATTTTAACTTGTCATATCTAATTTCTTAAAGTATAATTATAATTGAATTTTTATTTCTTATTTTAAAATTATCGTAGCAAATATCTATTTGTAATCAATAAAGTGATATAAAAAACTCTTTTGGATAAAAGATATTTTATTTTATATTTGCTTAAATTATAAATTATATTTTTAGTAAAAATATAATTTATAATTTAAATATAAAGTTTACATAATTTGATTGCCGAACATTATGCTATGATCTTAAATAAAAAATCATTTTTTTCCTTATGCTTTATAAGAGATTTTTTTAAATTATAAGATTATATATGTCTAATTAAGTATATTATTTATTTTTATTTTTAGTTATTCTTGAGCTAATGAAGATACTTACAAATCAACCAAAAAGTAAACTTCGTAAATGACTACTATAATTTTAGTTATTTTTAACATTATTATCAATTTATTAAAGTGTCTCTCTAATATTAATTTTTGGGTCCAGTACTACTCTACTAGATACAAATATCTGTTTTATAATCTTTATTCCTATTTTGATTGGAGATGATCATGGCAAATCTAAAATTGGAAGGAAGTTTTTTTTTTTTTTTTTTTTTCCATATTTCTGAGAAGTTACTTCTAAAAAATTAGGAAGAAACCCAAAAAAACAACATGACGTATAAAACATTGTCCTTTTAATATCCATTATTTCATTTTTATTCAAATCCCACAAAAGTTATAATTTAACATAAAAGTTTGAGAAAAGTTAAAAAGACATTTTTAACCCTGAGATTTTTATTAAAAAATTTAATAAAAATAAAAAACTTAATGAAAAATTAAATTAGATTATAAATAAAAAAAAAAAGTAGAGATCCAGATTAGATTTTCACCGTCCATCCAATTTTGCATGGACAGTCTGGATCTCCACCAGCAAACTCCATCATTAATCATCATATGGATGGTAAACACCATCTGCAGTCTGTCCACCAATAAACACCACCAGCAAACAACATCTTCACAACTCACAATCATCATCAACCTTCAACCTTTTATCAATCTCCTACAATCATCAATCTTCGTTAGAAACCCTACTAAGAACATAAGAAACCAACAACAAAAAAAAACCAAATTAAAAAAGAAAAAAAAAAGTGGCGTTGGAGGGTTTCCATCGATCTAGGTCTTCAACAGTCTCTACCATTGGAGACCCACCAATGAAACACCAATCAACATAAGAGAAAAAAAGATAGGTGGCGGTAGAGGGTCTTCACGGTGGAGACCTAATCTGGGTCTCTAACGGTGAGACCCTCCACTGCAGAGACTCAAATTGTCTCCACCATTGGAGACTCACCTGGGGTCTCCAATGGTAGAGATCTACCACTGCCATCATCGTCACGTTGTCGTTGAGATGTGGTTGCTGGAGATGGGGAAAGAGAGAGGAGACCACTGGAAATAGAGAGAGAAAAGAGGATAGATAGAGAGAGAGAAGCAATAGAGAGAGAGTTGAGAGAAAAAAATCATATATATGTATCTTTATTTTATATTTAATATTATTTTATTTTGGTTTTTATATTTTAATTAATTTTACTTTGTTTTTTTCTTTTTGTCCTTGGAGTCAAACGGTTAACCATGTCAACCTAATAGAATCCGTGACTGGCAGAGACATTGTTGTCCTTTCGTATGCCTTCAAGGGAGATTTTAGATATTTATGTTAATAGTAAGTTATATTTTGAATAATTACGAAACAATGAGTTACAAAATGCATATATTCTTATGCATCAAATTGTTTTTTGGGATTTTCCTAAAAAATTATTATGTTGGTCTGTGTCTAATTGTTTAAGTGAGGATGGGAGAGAAAAAGAGAGAAATCTATTATAGGTCAGAAAAAAGATAAGTATATGAGAGTATTTTAAATCCTTAAATTGAACGGTTAAATAATTTAAAGGTAAACACCCAGAAACAACTGATAAATGAATGAAGAAGAAAAAGGGAAAATGAATTCATTTATTCGTCAATTGTTTGTGATCGCCCTCCCAATTTTCAGGGTACTAACTTGTACCCATAATTTAATGTTTATGCTTTTAAGGGCAACTGAAAGCTTAACTAATTAGTAAATTTACACTTTCAACAAGAAGCCTCTATGACTTCATAGGATTATAATCAAATAGAAATATCTCACTTCTTAGAGCAATAATGATTACATGACGGCTTTGATTACATGACGACTTTATATCAACTTAGTCCCTTGTAGTCTTTCCCATCATCAATCGTTATGTTTCCATTTCTGTTACAAATCCTTATTTGACATCTAAGAAAAAAATTGATCAGATCCCAAAATGACTTTATAAAGATAGAGACATGACTATTAAACAATGTCTACAATTTGTTCAGTTTCATAAAGATTCGTCAGATCTTATTAAATAGCATCCCTAGAAATCAAGCCTTTAGATGCTTGAAGTAGAGACTCTACTTTCTAAAATTTTCTTCTAGCCATAAGCTCTACTTCTTTTAAATTCAATTCCAGGGTCTTTAATAACTTGTACCAAATAACAATACAAAATACTAATGTGGGATGCCAGAATGCTACCCAACCTATTTAAACACTGCATAAGAACAAACTAGCTTACACCAATCATGTTAGAAAATTTTAAGTTGTTAGGCAGAGCACTCTATTCTCAAGGTAGTAGCCACAATAAATATAATGTTTACCAATGGGGCATGCTAATGGTCCATCACATGTAAAACCATATATTAATCCGTCCTTGCATGTGAATAGAAAACTAAACAAACTAAAGTTTATACCCTTTATAACTTATTTTGTGAGAGTCCAATCACAAAAACCATTTGGAAATTATGGGTATGGACATATGGCATTTTTAAGCATTGTCAAATAAATATATCCTATTGAATTGTGTCCAACTACTTGCCAACAAATATGTTACAAAAAAAAAAAAAAAAAGGAAAAACTAATATGTTTACTAACATGGGCATTTGTGTTCTGATATGTTATCTTTAGCATAACCTAAATGATAAATCACAAAATTAACTAGTCATAACTCAAATATATGTATCCTACAACCACCAACCATCTTGTTTTTATGAAGAGATCAAATTGAGGGAGTGTTGCATCATAAGGATTGTGACATCCCACCTAGGTTGGCACCCCACAAAACCTTAAATCATGTGCACATCACCCCTCAATTGACCAATTTATTGAAACAGATAAATACATGTAGTTATGGAGGAATAAACAACCCTTGCAAGTCATGAAAAATGTTCAGGAGTACATAAAGATTAATTTATAGCAAGATAACAAAAATCCAGACAAGAAGACCACTAAAGTCAACATTTGAGGAAAGACCATGACAATGTGAATGATCCACAACTTGATTGACTTCATGATAAATGCGGGACACAAAAATCTGCATGGAAGAAAGAAAAGAGACAACCTTTCTAGAAAGCCAAAAAATGCCAAGGAACCAAGATAAGAGTCCCAATAAAATTAAAACTTACTTCGACTTCCACCCCCTCTATTACATCATATAATTCTGCTTCAAATGCCAACATAGTCCCCGAAGGAGTTTCAAAGCAACCTGTGACAAAGTCACAAACCCATGACATGCTTGAAAATACCACCACAAGTAGAACGACTTGGAGTGCCATAAGAATAATCTCATTTCTAGCATGCCACAAAGACCAATGAATTGAAGCTATTGCTGCCATCCAAAGGGAAGAGAATTAGGGACTAAAAGTAAATGTTACCTTATAAAGAATCTAGTAACATCCAAAGAGAAATCTAAAAGTTACCTATGCCAAAAAATACTAGCAAAACAAGACCACCAAGCCTGATAAAAAATCTAGTAACATCCAAAGAGAAATCTAAAGTTACCTATGCCAAAACTACTAGCCAAATAAGACCACTGAGCATAAGAACAAGACCAGACACAATTTGTGCACCATTGCCTAACTAGCAAAGCAAAACCTACAACATGAAGGAAACAAGGAACCCGACTTTGAGCTAATCATTCTCTAATAGTGAGCTGTTGTGAAAAATGGTGCCATAATAGAGTGTACCATGAAGAGGAGACTAAACTTTTCAAATTTGCTTACCCCAAGAAACCAAAGTAGAAGGTGGTAGAAAAAAATAAATAACTCTATAGAAGAAACTACACCAAAGGAACCTGTTTAAATAAAAGTATCCTTAGAGTTTATAACAATAATCTACTAGAGCAATGAATAGTTAAGAGCTCATACATGAGAAGCTTTGTGAGGCATAGAAGACATTAAATGATTGAAATCTCTATACACATGAAATTGATTCAGCATTCGAGAAGCTTCAAAGATCGACTTCAGATCAATGAAAATGAAAATTCTGGACACATACAAATTTCAACAACATTCGAGAAGATTTGAATACTGACAAGGCAGAGCTATGTTCGTGTTCAAGATTACCATTGAGACTTCAACACCTCCACCTGAAGAGTTGAAGAACTTGAAAAATGGAGGATCAAAGCTGGGAAAGCAATGTTCGTGTTCAAGATTACCATTGACAGAGAGCTGCTAAGGTACATCAAAGATTCATAGACACCTAAAGCTGCTTGGGATGCTTTTAAAGCCTTATTTTCAAAGAAGAATGACGCCCAGCTGCAGTTCTTAGAGAATGAGTTGATGACCACCACCCAAGGAGGTATGTCCATTAGTGAATACTTTACGACAATTAAAAAATTATGTTGTGGAATATCTGAGTTAGATCCTAAAAGCTAGAATTTGTTAGTATCATATAAAAAGATTAATTATTCGGGGTCTAAAACCTAAATACAGTGGACTTATCATAGCAATAAGTGGAAGGCCAGTACAACCAACTCTTTTAGAGTTATTATAAAATATATTAGTCAAACCAGGCAACTCTAGCGAAACAAATGGTCGGAGTTTCATTAGAAAATAAAGAAAAACTAGTATTTAGCAATAAAACAAGGAGCTCGCCAAGGCAAAATGCTGCCACAAAGGAAGAAGTATGTTCAAGGGCAATTTGATGACAGCTGTTAGATGCAGGGAAAGCAGTGAAGAAGAGTGGGATTTTCAAACGTCATTTACGATAACCAAGCCTGTAGGAGAAATGTACAAAAGCTATGGATTTAATGGACACGAGATGGCTTAGGGAGCTGACACTTGTGCATTCAATGAATGTGCGTTGATTGCAGCATCAAACCTAAAGGCAGTTAATTATGATAATGATTGGATTCTGGATGCTCGAATCACATGACAGGAGAGAAGGAGAATTTGTCAGGTGTCTCAGAATATAAGGGTGTCACAGCTTAATGCAAAGCTACTAATTATTCGCATCTGTAGGACAGTAATGGAGAAGAATCTGCTCTCGATATCATAGTTGACATCCTCAGAAAATTATGTGGTGTTCGGTCCAGAAGATGTCAAAGTATATCGACATCATAAGCTGTCAAGTACACCGATCATGGAAGAGCGATGTCAGTAGAATCAGCTTATGAGATATGACTCAGAAGAATGAGACTACAGATCTTCGGTATGCATATTTGGGGCATGTTACAAGAAACTAAAGGTGATGATGAATAAGTCAATGTTTAAAGGGCTTCCTTATTTGGAGTTTCAAGGAGACAGGATATGTGCTGGATGCCAGTTTGCGAAGATGTATCAGCTACCGTATATGGAGGCAAGGTTCAGAGCAAAGGCGCCCTTGGAGCTTGTTCATGAAGACGTGTTTGGTCTAGTGAAGCAAGCATCAATTAATCGACTGTGATATATGGTGACCTTTATAAAACAAAAATCAGAGAAGGTTAGTGAATTTCATGAGAAGGTTGAAGGAGGAGTCAAGAAGAAGATAAGTCGGGAATTAGTCTAATATTATTGTTAGTTTTCTTTGCCATATACATATCAATTCAACTTGTGAATGTTGATCAATTTGAGCCTGATGAGTAAGCAATAAAGCTGAAAGTGCAAGCACTGAATAGGATCCAGGCACAAAAACTTTTGGAATGACAAATGAATCATACTCAAGGCCTAATACTTAAGATTGAAATAATTTTGTCATCTTCAGTCATCACATAACTTGTGAATGACAAGACATCTATGATGCTCTTTTTCTTCATGAGATATTTAATTGTTGAAGAATCAAATTTCTTCCACATTTGCAATTGCATAATCGCATGACATTAACTTTGATTGAGAAATAAAGAGACATTGAATAGTTATCCAAACCTCACATGCTGTAGAATAACCTACAAGATCAGGAAGAATTTCCTAGCTAATTCTTATTGACAATATCCAACACAATAAGATTTGATCCTGTTGCTCCTGATCCAGATAAGTATCGTGGATAGGATCATCAAGATTCAAGTGTTCTGGTGATAAAAACAGAGGATCAACAAAGTTTGATAGGCAATTAAAAGGGATTATACTGACTAAGAGCCCTATACATATGGTATGATGACCTGTTAGCAACTCATTGGCTAGAGCCACAACCTAACCATCTCTAACTACTTTTAACCATTATCATCAATTACATTTTTGATGCATCTGCATGGCTTATGATTATGAAGCTGATCCTTGTAACTAGAGACTTGTAAGTGCTTGACCACTATTTTATTGAGCTAAAGAGGCTGGTGTTGATAGTTGACCATTATCTTGTTAAGCTGAATAGACAGAGTCATTATCATCACTAATAATGAGGGAAGTTCATAGCATCCAATTGCCTAATTAAAAGTGGTCTTCGTTGGATATTTAAAGCCTCAGTCTGTTGACCTCTCTTATGGATACACTTTTTTTTTTTTAAGTAATTATACCAACTTTCATGCATTGCTCATCCTCTAACCCTAATTTTCAAATTGCTTACCAACTTTTTAAACAATTCACAACAAAGTGAAAAAAAAAAAAAAAAAAAAAAACAATTCTGGTGTAACTTTTCTTATCCAGCTCTATATAACCAATCAATTATCTAATCGCTAGTCTCTATTTTCTAAATTGTTGTAGTTTTACTCTACTTCAAATTCAAAATTTAAATTTCTGAACTTTAATGAATACACAAAATGTTATCTATTATTAAGTCTAATTAATGTGGAATACAATAATGCTACCGTGACCATTCAAATACTATGCAATAACAAACTTGCTTTAAGCTAACATTGTACTACAAAATTTCAATCCCAAAATTTTGCATCACAACTCCTTTGAGAAGTATTTTGAATTCACTATGTACCACAATTTTGCAAGAGCAATTTGTCGGATCATACTAACTAACCAAACCCCAAAATCACTCAAACTTTCAATATCAAATTCCTAACTAACACCAAAAAATTATAACAGTTGCTTAAGATGAAAGCAAGAGAAAACAGAGGTCTCTGCTTAGTATTAGATACCCATTTAAGTTGATTTGTGTTACTGCCTCTTTTGATGAGTACCAACTTGACAATAGCTTCATCTTCAGAAGAAAAATCTTAAAGTCCCTTTTCATTTTGTAAAATATATGAGTTGAAGATGTTTTTTTATCTTACATTTGCATAAATTCAATCAGTTGTAAAGCAAATTAAAACAAGTATTTTTCTTCATGATGATTCTATTTTGGAGGGCAGCCCACATGTGACTAAAGCAAATGAGAAAGTTCCAAAAGCAGCATGAAGAAGGTAGTTTCGGATTCAAAACAAGTTCAGAAGAAGAAGATGCAATAGACTGACATTTTTGAAAAATAATGAACAGCAAGAGAATGTGAGTGTAGAGCATTAAACATATGCATTACAAACCAAAACAAAATAAAAAGAGCACGAAAAAATAAAATCCAAATGCAACATCTAAATACCATCTGCATTCACTCACATTTTCTCATCAACCAAAGGAAGCCCTAAACTACAGCAATCACTGAAACTCAAAAAGAATGAGCAACCCAAAAGGGAAGAAAAAAAAATGACTGAATTCCTTTGCCAAATATTTCCATGACTACATACCCATTAAACAAAACATATAAGAAAACAAGAGTAGTGGAAGCATACAAGATGTTCAAACGACAGATGAGGAGAGAGTAGAAGGACCAGCACAATCTTCTGGAGAAGTCTTGGCATTCTGTAACGGGCCACAACAAATTCAAAGAGAAAGCATAATATGTTCAAATTAATTTGTTGTTAAGAGACATAATTGCTATTGTAAGAGTTTTCTAGAGAAGCATATAAAAGCAAACCAACAAAAAGACATAAGGCAAACAGTATGTACCTGCTTTTCATGAATCTCCTGTATGGTTGCATTGAGGTCATTGTAAGAAGAAAGTGTGCCCTCAGGCCATATTCCTTCTAATTTGGGTGCATTCAATACTCCTGAGGAGAAAAACTTTATGTTGGGACATTTCTCCAGAGAAAAACTCCATAAACATGGGAAAGTGAAGGTGTACTTTCTAGGGCAAAAGCTTGTGAGACTTGATAAACCATCTAGTTTCAAAGTCCCCAATCTGCTGAAAATAATTTCGTCGTCGGGTGCAGCCTCTTCGTTGGATGATATTACTTCTGTCATGGTTTTGCATTTTCTTATCTCCATATATTGAAGTTGCACCAGACTTTTTGCAGTTGCTGGTGTTAACAAATTCATCAATTCATCACAACCCTTTACACTCAGATTTGTTAGATTTTGGAAAGATGATGAAGGTGGCATTAGAGTAACCAAACTACCACACCATTCTACTTTTAGACTTTCAATATTTTGAAGAATTAGATCCAAGCTAGAGTCTTGTTTCCACATTTGCTTCAAATTATCAAGTCTATAGAGTGATAAACGTTTTATTTGTGCGAAAGCCCCTCCATATTTCTCAAAATCTTCGTATGAAAATATCTCCTTATACGAACTACAATTCAATTCAAGTTCCTTCACGCTACGAAATCTCTGAAGAATAGCAAGTGGGAAAACTGTTGATTCATCCTCAAAGACCTGAAGACATTTAAGTTCGGGAAAGAGTTGCTGTGGAAACTGACTTTGACAAAGTATACTGATTTCGTGTCTTCTAAAACTTAGTTGCTCTAAGTTGGAAAAAACCTGTCAAGCAATCAAATAAAACAAATTTTTATACAACTTTATATACTTTAAAATGGTAGAAGGTATTTACAAAAATTAAAGACGAACCTTTTGGTGTTCTGGAATTTTTTGCAACATCATTATGATGTTCTTGAAACCTAGTTCCTTCCTAGAGCAAATCTGTCAGCCAATTAAATTGAAACAAATTAGGGTTATGATCCTCCCACAAATAATTACAAAGTAAATGTGTCTTATTTTATGCATTTTAAATGGTAGACAAAACCAATTCTTTGACGCCTGAACAGTCACTACATCAATTTTTCGAGGCATGTACCTAGAACTGACAATAATGTAGCTCATGGGATTGCTAGATGGGCTGTTAAGCAGAATACATCCAATAGATGGATGAATTGTCTTCCAACTTGGTTGATAGACCTAGTAGCTAATGATGTAAAGAGGTCATCCTCTACTTTTATTTGTTGAATAAAGTTTATTTCTTACTAAAATAAATAAATAAATGAAACATAATATGACGGAGGCAAAAGGTTCTTTAGACAGGCATATATATATATATATATATTACAAATTTTTATATATAATTATATTTTAGAACAACACTAAAAATTTAACGCACTTAAATATAAATACATTTACAAAATAAAATTCTTTTCCTAAATTTAAAATGCATTTAAGTTCAAAGATACACTTAAGGTACGTTTTGCATAAGGGATTGTATTAAGATTAAATAATTTCTATTTCAATCCCTTATTAAGCATGACACATGGGATTAGTAGAAAGCCAATTCTATGCTCTTCATCTAGTCCAGCTCAGCAGGGGAAAAGCAAGGGACTATCTCTTGCTTTGTTACTTTTTGAAATATTTTTTTCTTCATTTACGTTTGCATTATATTAGAGAGAGAGGTGGCTTTTGATAAGATAATTTGGAAGGAAAAGTTTGAGATGAATTGGTGTACTTAGTTAAACAACTTCACCCTTCATCAATAGGAAAACTTTCAAATAGTTAACCTTGTATAGGATTTGCCCCCTTTTTTTTTAATAGAAAGAGTTAAAAAGAAACTTCACTTGAAATACTTAAGGGAGTTACTCATATCTATATGCATATCTTGCCCTAAGAATGATCGCAAAATGCCAATTATACCTTATAAAAAGGTTTTTTCAAAAATTAAAATTAATAAAATATTCCATACTTAAGACCAACAATGTTACTATAAAGATTAAAGGAACCAATTATTAAATATTTTAGGGAGATTTATCATTTTCAGCCAAATAAAAAGGAAATTTTTGTTTTTACCCAATATTTTATATAAATTTGTTTTTAACCTCTCAAACAAATTATTTCCATTCTATACCCAAGATTACTAAATTACCCTTCAAATTAAAATCACCCAATTGCCCTAAACGAAATTACCAAAATAGCCTTCTTCTTCCTCCTACTTCCTCCTAGCATCCAAACCTCTCTTCTCTTTCTCTTTACTCTATTCATGGTTTTTGTTCTCTTCCATTCACCATTATAGCCGAAAGTCAAACCTCCTAGTAAGGGATTCTTCATTTGAGCTTCTTTGTCCATTGAAGGTTTTTGATCCATGCAAGTGTGATCCGTTTTGAAGCTTCTTCTTTCATTTCAAGTGATTTGAGTTTCGAAGGTAATGTATGTGTTTTTGTTGGTTGGTTTTTAGGTTATTTTGTTCAAATTGTAAGGTAAAGGCTTTAAGAGTGATTTGGTTGTGATAAATACCATCCGAAAAGATAGATCTGTAGATTTGCAGTTTCTGCAAAATCTGCGACGAAATCGGTTTTTACATGAACTAAAAAACCGATTTCGGTTTTTACAGAGGTGTAAAACCGATTCCCTATTGTGATCGGTTTTTCATGCCCCTAAAAAACCGAAATCGGTTTTTTAGTTCATGTAAAAACCGATTTCGTCGCAGATTTTGATGTTTTCGATATTTGTTGTGTTTTGGATGCCGTGTATTAAATTTGAGTGTTATATGTGGTTAGATATGATCGTAGGCAGTGTTATATCTTTTGCTTTTAATGATGAACATTGATTTATTGTGATAGATTTTGTTACATATGATTGTACTTTGTAATGTTGTCCCATTATAGTGAGACTAATTAAACATTCTTTGAATGTTATAGGAATGGCTCACGAAACGATCGTCATCAACTTTGATGGAGAGTGGAATGGATCTAACTACGTTAAGGGTGAGTCGATTATGTGTGGGGTCTCCAAAGATAGTAGTTTTTCATCGTTGGTGGATGTTGTGTATAGAGAGACTAGCATTGATAGAAGAAGGTGGGATATTCGTATATATTATTTACTACAAAGCATGAGAAATGGTCAAGTAAAAAAAATACGTATCATGTCCGATCTTGGTGTGGTTGGTTTGATGGCGGTGAGAAATGTTGATGTTAGAGAGATTTACATTGATAAGGTTGTAAGAGATTTTGGAGCTGGAGTTAGTAGGCATATCGTTCGTCCAAATGTCACCGACTCAAGACAAGACACAAGACATGAGATGCCAAATAGTAATAGACCTGTAGATCCGTATATGGTTCAAAGTCAATTTTATCTGACTTCAGGTGTTGGTAGCAATCAGGTTGATGCATCGGTCACCCAATTTACATCTATAGAAGGTCCCATTCATGACATTAATAATGATGACATTAATAATGATTATATGAATGATGTTAGTGATGATAAAGAGCAAGACACAGATGATAATGGTGATGGGACAAGGGATAGTGATGAAGAGGAAACTGGAGATAGTGATGAAGAGGAAGCTGGAATTAATGATGTCGACGAGGATGAACGGTTTCCAGAAATAAGATTTTCGGGTTTACAATTTCAGAACAATCCTTCACAACCACACTGGATTGTTCCCGGTGTAGAACTGGGCGACATTGAGGCTACTTCAAGCGCTATGTCAACTGTCTATCAACGTGGTACTTTGTATAAAGGTGCATTCTTTGATAGTAAACAAGAAATGTGTACAGCTATTGGAGAATATGCTCTGAAATCCAAGTTTGAATATCGTGTTAGACGTTCAGACGCGGAACGATTTGAAGCTGGTTGCAAGGATAAGAGTTGTAGCTTTATAGTTCGTGCAAGATGCAGAACAGGTTGTTCGATGTGGTTTGTATTGAAGTATGTGGCGGAACACACGTGCCGTCAAGTAGCCATGGAATCACATATGAAAAGTGTGAAGGCTATTGTTATTGGAAACTTATATGCGGGAAAGGTGGGGAGGGATATTTATACACCTAATCGTTTGATCGGAGAAATGCTAGAGCAGTATGGTGTGCAAATCTTGTACAGTAAAGCTTGGAAGGCTTTACAATATGCAAAGAAACTAGCATATGGACAAGCGGACGAGTCATATCAACAGCTTCCGTGCTACTTTGAAATGTTAAAAGTATCAAACCCCGGCACCATGACGGCAATTGAGAGGGATGAAAACAACCGGTTCTTGTATTCGTTCGTTGCACTTGGAGCTTGTATTGAGGGTTTTCGATCTTACATGAGACCGGTTGTTGCTATTGATGCCACCCATTTGAAAGGTGAATACAAAGGGGTGATTTTTTTTGCTGCCTGCAAAGATGGGTCGGAGATGATTTATCCCATCGCTTTTGGATTTGCTGATGGAGAGTCAGACCGTTCATGGACTTGGTTTTTAAGCAGATTACGAGAGGCGATCGGTGTGTCAAACGATTTGCTTATCGTATCCGATCGTCACAAAAGCATATCAAATGGGATGAGTGTAGCCTTTCCCGAAGTCCCTCACATATTGTGTTTTTTCCACCTGTGGCAAAACCTGAAGCAACACTGTAAAAAGTATTCGAATGTAGTGGAAAAAGCATTTTACAGTGCAGCATACAGTCATGTGCCATATGACTGCGATAGAATGTTAGAAGAAATTCGGGCGTTGCATCCAAAATCATATGACACTTTGGTTAAGGTTGGGGTAAGCAGGTGGTCACGGGCATATTGTCCAAACAGAAGATATGACATGATGACCACTAACATTGCAGAATCACTCAACAATTGCATGATGCAAGCACGTCGTTTGCCAATAACTACCGCACATGAATATGTGAGAAATGTGTTACAAAGATGGTTTAATAATAGACGTGGTGTTGTTGAAAAACTCACGACTTTTGTTACCACTGCTGCGTACGATCGAATCATGTTGGCCAAAAATTTATCAACGGAAGGTACCGTACATCCTATTACAGAACCGATCACATACAATGTTCTACATCCTAGCAAAGGCGATGCGGTGGTTAATATTGGAACGTGCACATGCACTTGCTTGAAGTGGAACTTAGATCAGTTGCCATGTATTCATGCATGTGCTGTAGCCAGGTATCATAATTGTACATTTTCTATATTTAATGTCATATCATATTTTTACATTTAAATAAATATCTATTTATTATCCATGTCAGGTTTAAGGGCGTCAGTTGTGATACACTTTGCAGTTATTATTATAGCACAGAGTGGCTGAAAGCTGCATATGCACGTCCGATCAATCCCGTTCCTAAATTGTCTGATTGGAATGTTTCCGCGGAAGTTAGAAGCATGATTGTACTACCACCCATAGGAAAAAGGCAAGCAGGTAGGCCGAAAGAGGTTCGGATTCCTTCCGTTGGGGAAGCTCGTCGAACAAAGAAGTGTGGAAGATGTGGTCAGAGGGGACATAACCGTCTTCGTTACCCTAACCCCCCAACATCCTTCAGTGGAGGGACGACCGGAGCCGCAAGTGCAGAAGCCCAAACTAGCGAAGCCGCTACTGCAGAAGTTGGAACAAGTGCAAATGCTCATCCAAATACTGCGCCCTCACGAAGATGCTGCCTCTGTCATGAGACTGGACATAACCAACGTCGATGCCCGCAACGGTTTCCTCTTCCCAATCAAATGATGGGTAATGATCCAAACATTGATGATTAGACACATTAATTAATTGAAGCTTTTATTTTAATAACATGTATTATGTTATTTAACGCTTACTTGTTTATGTTGATTTAATCTTCATCAGAGTACAATGAAACTTATATTATTGTTTGTTTAATGACGTCTTGCAAGTATTTTATTAATTAGAACACATGTAGCATGTAAATGTGCATTTATTTATTTAGCATATGTTTAAATTTTGGGAACTCAAACTTTTATAATGACACAAGTTTCCTCAGTTATATGACACATTATTTAGCATATGCAGGCAATAATATACACCAGGTCTAAATTGGTAAAAGAAACTGATTTCGTGATTCAAGTTGATCGGTTTTTGAGGTTGATCGGTTTTTCATTATTAATAAAAAACCGAAATCGGTTTTTAATAGCTCATAAAACCGACATTGCTTAATCTGCCATATGCACGTCTGATCGGTTTTTTAGTAAACGGAGAAACCGATTTCGGTTTTTTAGGCCACTTAAAAAACCGATCTTCGTCTTTCTTGAGTTCATCCCCTTCTGATGGCTCTTGGTGGGCAACAAATGACCCCGACTTACTTAAATTTAAACAATTAAAGTAAAATTGGGTAAATAACTTACGTAATGACTATGTATGGTGAAGTTGAAGTTAAACCTGATATTCGGTGATAAGATTTTCACATTGTACAAATCTTAATGTAGATTCATCTAACAATGTATTATTGTTATATTAGTCCATACTAATATAATTCAATGGTTATATTAATTCTATGGTTTTTAGTGTATTTTGATCACTGGGAACCTAACATTTGAAGGGAAAATGGGTCAAAATCTCTCAAAATGCCATGATCGGTTTTCCATATTGGTTAAGAAACCGCAATCGGTTTTCCATTAACCTTAAAAACCGAACACTAATTTTTCCCACCTTTTTCGTCGGATCGGTTTTTCATGCTAATGAGAAACCGAGTTCGGTTTTTGCACACCACTGAAAAACCGATCAGACGATTATTTCTCCTTTTTGGATATTATTGAATAATACTATATATTCATTCATTATATATCGATATCTTAGATGATCCAAACGTATATGTGGCTTCCATTTTTATTTATATAATATTGATAGAATGGCATAATTTTATATAGAATCGGTAGAGTCGCACAAATAATGTATATAAACCTTCATTCTATTACTTTAGGAAAAAAAAAAACCTATTAATTAAATTTGAAAAAACCTATTAATTAAATTTGATCTAGGCTATTTATATACATTATTTGTGCGACTCTACCGATTTTATTCACTGTTATTATTATATATTATCAGAACCTGAAATTGTAAATTAGACTTTAAGTTATTAGATACTTAAGTTCTGGATTTCAATTAATATAACTTGAAGTTCTAAACTTTAATTTATTAGAATCAGAAGTTCTAAATTTTCAATTTAATTAGAACCAAAAGTTATATATTCTCTAAAAATTTGTTTAGGGCCAAAAGTTCTACACTTCCCATTTAATTACAATCAGAAATTCTATAAGTAATTAAAATGATTGGTGTGATTTAGAAAAGAATTCCAATCTCAATTACACCGAAACCTGAAAGATAACCTTACTATAAAATTTAGATATGTACTTATGAAATACAATCACATCATAGCTTGAAAACAATTAAAAAAAATTATAACGTGATTTCATTGATTATAGATCGTTACATATTTTATTTGGAGTTCATTGATATTAACACAAATAAAAGGTAAAATGTGTATATATAATTTATTTAATTAGAAAATAAATAAAAAGGTAAATAAAAATATTAGAAAATGCTCCCATTTAATTAATAAAAATAATAACAATTACTTATATAAATGAATGAATAATTAATAAAAATAAATACAATTACTTATATACAACCTCTCCATTATTTATTACTTGTATTATATGAACATTTATTCATAAAATGTATAACTATTTATTAATTGTTATTTATGTTGCTCAAATAAATAACTTATAATTTAGAGATAACTTAGGCTAGAGGCTTATAGAGATATAGAGATTGAAGGTTCATTCTGATCAATCAAGATCAATCATTATTTATTACTTGTATTATATGAACATTTATGAATATAATTGGAACCGGCGGTAAAATGTATAACTTTTTTGTTTTTTTAATTTGAAGGACAATGTATCACTATTTATGTTTGGAGAGGATATGACATTGTTATTTTGTTTTATAATAAGTAAAGCAAAATTAGGAAGATTTCTTTGAAGAGTTTTTCTTTCTTCTTTTCTGAAGTTTTTTTTTTTTTTTTAAAGCACCTTTTTTAAGGTGTTATTTTTTTATTTTTAATTTTTTGGTGAACACCTCTTTTTTTAAGTTTTTGAATAAATACAATTACTTATATAAATGAATGAATAATTCATAAAAATAAATACAATTACTTATATACAACCTCTCCATCAGAGTCAACAGACCATTTTCCAAATTTATTTACTTTATACAATGGTGTCGAAAAGGTATACAGATCCCTTGCAATCTCTGCCCTCAGTGCAATGACATCTGCAACCTGATCCGGTCGTCTTGATTTCCATGTAGTCTCGTTTGATTGTAACAAATCACGTATGTACATGACCACATATGCTCCACAGCTCGTCCTGTATTAAAAACAAATTAATTAAATGATGTTATCATACCATTAAATATAATATAAAATAAAAATATATATATTATATATATAAATATTAAATTTTCATTAAGTTACAAATTTACTCACCCATCGGGTTGCTGGGGCACAACCGATCTATCAAGACGTTCAACTGTCCATCGCTCATCCACAGGTGGCATCTCTATCTGGGTCCTCTCATAAAATCCCACAAACCGCAATAAAATGGGCATCAAACACACCAGCGGCTCAAGTGGCGCAATGCGGAAAGCTAAGTCAGTATGTGCAAGAGAATCATATATTAATATCTTCTTCTGTCTCAAGCACACCTGACAAAGGACCCAGTGATTTTGATCTAGACTACATGGCAGCAACACCTGCAATTTGAAGACGTCAGTGATATAAGACTAATTTAAATATTTAAATGATCAAAAAATAACTGATAATTTTTCATACAACACTCACATTTTCAACTTCCCACCACGGTACTGATGAGTCTAACTTGCCAGAACCGAATGCTAGTCACTCTGAGGGTACATCAGCTGTAACCGGATCAAATGTTTTTCCTTTGAGGACGTATTGCTCTCTATAGTATAATGTCATCAATGCCTGCAAGATAAAAAATTAAACATGTTATCACACTTAAGGGACATATGACTCTAAATTGTAACGACGTAACTTATTAAAATGTAAACACTCACAAATAAAGAGCTCCCATGAACCGCATATCTAGTGTCCTCAACCTCATTCCACTTCTTTCGTAAACAGTACAAATAAGAATCGATGTGCTCAGAAGTGAACCATCTGTTCACATCCTCAATGGTTCGCAATGTCTCTGGTATCACGCACCACTGACAACGCTCAACTGCACGCCTAAAATAAAAGAAAAAAAAAAGGTTAAATATTTTTTAATAGTAACCAACATAAAGGTATAAAACTACTTATTATCAAAACTTGAGATCCAATGACGTGGAAGAAGCTTTGTATTCATTGTAGACAACCTCTACGGGGTCTACAGACTCTGCCACCTCCTCAACCTGCTTTTGGGGCACCTTCTTTTTCTTTTTTGGCGGTCCAGGATCAATGTATAGTGTCCGCAGAGATGCCGCTGGCTTCGTCTTTCGTTTGCCCCGCTCCTGGATGACCTCATCATGCAACTGTAAGGAAATCAAAACTATCAATTAAAATAAACATTTAGAATTATAAATCAAACTGTAACACAATTGAAATACTATACATACCAGGTCATCACCACGTTCATCCTCCTGATGGACCTCCTGCTCCTCCTGATGGATGGCTGTCTCGTCTCTATGGATAGGCGACTGATGGACTACCTCATCATGATGGCCAGGTGACTGATGGACCCCCTCGTCCTCATGTGGTGGTGGTGGTGGTGGTGGTGATGGGCTATAGATATGGTCAGGTGACTGATGGACCCCCTCGTCCTCATGTGGTGGTGGTGGTGGTGGTGGTGGTGGTGGTGGTGGTGGGCTATAGATATGGTCAGGTGACTGATGGACCCCCTCGTCCTCATGTGGTGGTGGTGGTGGTGGTGGTGATGGTGGTGGTGGTGGTGGTGGGGGGGATGGGGGTGGGGGGGGTGGTGGTGGTGGGCTATAGATATGGTCATCAGGGACAATGCTCCCATCATCATCATCATCATCATCATCATCGTCGTCGTCGTCATCATCCATAGAAATCTTTAAATATTCTTCCACCCGTCTCAGCCTTCTATCCATCTTACTTACTTTCTTGTAGGTTGCCTTCTGTAAACCCACAAGGCACTCAAACAACTGCATCACCTACATAAATAAGTCATTTTACACAATGTACACAATTGAAAAAAAAAATTTCGACAGAGTCTCCCCTGTTTTTTGAGTATCCAGGGAAATATAACCTGCATATTTAAAATTACACTTCATCTATCATGTTTAGAGACTCCGTCTCTCTATCCCACTTCATATGATTATACAACATATCCACAACTTTTCCATTTACTCAAATGCACATTCACTTAACAATGAAATAAAATAAAACGATTAAGATTCGTACCTCAGAATGTACTGTAGGTACATCGTGCACCTTTTTTGCTCGTAACTCCGTAAAGCTATCCTCTGATTCAGGCTGTGCACTTGGGATGTCTTCATGCTGCTCCTCATCATCCCTTGCATCATCATCATCATCACGTGCATCATCATCATCACCACGTGCATCATCATCATCATCATCACGTGCATCATCATCATCACCACGTGCATCATCATCATCATCATCATCATCCTCCTCACTCCCTCCGCCACCTACTTTATGTACCTCTTCGCCAACCAAATGCTTCGGATTGAATGATCTCCAATAATCCGTCTCCTTTTCGGCATTAGTAGGCTCAAGGGTTTGTGCAATACCAATTATCTGCAATATACATATATAAATGGTTAGTTATATTATTATTAATGATGGTTAAAACAAAAAAAATGAAGGAAACCATTTTCAATTACTTTCACCACTTACAGGGGGAAAATCATTCAGGTTGGTTATGCCTTTCGGGGTCCTCTTCAATGTCCGTCTCCTACACCTTGGCAGTTCATTTTGCAAGGATTGATTCTCTTTCGCTATCTTCTCTCGTAAGACCGGGAATATTTCCACCAACCACCACTATAATTTGATTAAACAAATAACAAACATATAGTTAGTGTATATATATATAAAATAAAATACAATTCTATATATCAACCAATTAAAAGGAAACTATTATTAATTATTTACCATATTAAGTATACCTGAAATGCCGGAATATAACCATAAAGATTAATGGTCTTCGGTGGGTTTTTCACCCGCTCTTCATTAATCGCCAAATGGAGACAATGGATCAGCGTACTATAGCTCAATGTACCCCAAGGGAACGAGTTCCATAACTCCGCATTCTCTATCATCACCCACATAAAATGACCAATGCTAGCTCTGTCATCCTGCCCCATGAAGAGATGGAAAGCGATCCCTACATTTCCTAACTTCAAAAGATCCTCATCATTTAAAACATTTTCACCCGCACGCCCCTGACGTCCTGTATGGCTCCTTGCCTCAACAAAGGTGGCTAGAATGGGGACACTCGGCGACACTCCATCAAACAATCGCCATAGGATGCTCTTTACATCATTTTGCACCGTATTGAAGATTTCTCGATCTACACCACCAAAAGGAAGTCCTGTCACCAATAAAAACTCCTGTTTCCCAAACCTATATGTTCTTCCCCCGATTTCAAACCACATTTCATCACGGCGCCCACCGGGGACCTCCACCTCTCTAACAAGAAACCATAATATCACTGAAGCAGCTGTTGTATTGTTGCTGCTTATCTCTAAAATATGTCCGAATGGGCACTCTCTTATGAACCGGTCGTATAAGCCTCGTCTAGTAATCACCGCAATGATTTTACCAAGCCATTTGTGCGCAATATGTGTATTCCCGCTCGAATTCTTGCTAATTGTTTGTGAACTATATTTGTACTTGAAATCCATCTGTAGAAAACAACCAAAAACAACAAATGATTAGTATAGTATTCAAATGTGAACAAAGAAAATCGGTTTTTAACTATGGATGGAAAACCGATCCATGATATTGATCGGTTTTTCACCAGGGCTGGAAAACCGATCAATGATATTGATCGGTTTTTCACCAGGGATGGAAAACCGATCAATGATATTGATCATTGATCGGTTTTCCAACTCAGTGTGAAACACTGATCAATATCATTGATCGGTTTTTCACCAAAACCGATCAATGATAGAAAACAACCAGAAACAGCAAATGATGTATAGTATTCAAATGACAAATTTGAACAAATATCATTGATCGGTTTTTCACCAGGGCTGGAAAACCGATCAACATCTGCTCGGTTTTCCAGCCCTGGTGAAAAACCGATCCATGATATTGATCGGTTATTCACTTCGGTTTTTCACAGTACAGAATAGAAAAACCGATCAACCTGTTGAAACCGAAGTGCAAAACCCCGAAGTCGAAAACCGAAGTTAACAACCGATTGTGGATTTGAAAAACCGAAGTTAACAACCGATTGTGAAAAACCGATTTGAAAAACCGATTGTCAACAACCGATTTCAAAAACCGATTTGAAAAACCGATTGTCAACAACCGATTTCAAAAACCGATTTGAAAAACCGATTGTCAACAACCGATTTCAAAAACCGATTGTGAAAAACCGATTGTGAAAAACCGATTTCAAAACATACAAATGCCGACGATGATCGCAGCGTCATAACAACACAAATCTAACCTATTTCAACACAAAAACAACACAAATCTAACCTATTCTAATCTAATCATCATAACCTAACACAAATCCAACACAATTTAATCATCATAACACAAAACATCTCAAATTTGCAAAACGAAATTAAAAAGTCCCTAACATGGTAGATTCGAGTACCTTGCCAAACTTGAGAGGGTCGCCGGCGGTCGAAGATGGTCTGCCAATGTCGAAAACGGCGAGAGAATGGCCGGAAACTGTCGAACGGCTGGTCGGGTCGTGCAAGGGGTGATCGGGTACGGGTCGCACAGTGTGGGTCGAGTTTTTGAATGGGAAACCGGTGATGAAAATGACTTTTCACCGATTTCTTACAAATATATATAGGAGGGGCTGTTTTGTAATTACATATTTTGGTTTTTTTAATTTTTTTGAAAATTAAGGGCTTATAGGTAAATATATGTAAGGGCATTATGGGTATTTTGGGTATATAATGAAATTAATTTGTTTGAGGGGTTAAATTTAATTTGTTTAAAAATATTGGGTAAAAACAAAAATGGTCATTTTGAAATGGGTATTTTTCGTAATTTTCGCAATATTTTATATTGAAAAGATATACAACTTAGAAAATTAAAAACCCAATTGATATTCTTACTCTCAAAACTATAAATAATCTTTAATGATAAAGATTGATATTATTTATGTTAGATATAAGATAATATTATTAACTCACCATTGATAAAGTTAAATTTTAGATGAAAGTAGATAAAAATTATCAACAAAAGAGGTAAAGGAAAGAAGAAAACATACATACCATTTCTTCATGATGTTGTCGTACAAGTTTATTAAGGTCATCCTTGCAAATGTACTTTGTCTGGTCTTGCCATACTTCTCGTAACATTGGTGTGCTCAAGTTTCCTAAAGCAAAAATCTCCATCTTGGGACATTTTTCCACAGTTAATTTTTCTAAAAATGGAATCTCGAAGGTGTAATTCCCAAAGCTAAAGCTTGTGAGACAAGATAAGTCATTCAATTCTAATTTCTTCAATTTGCGGAAAGTAATCTTATCTTCTACTATATCTCCCCCATTTACTACTACTTGTGTCATCATTTTGCACTGAGATATTTGCATTTCTTCTAGCTGCACCAGACTTTTAGCTGTTGAGGCTACCATTAAACTCACCAATTTTTTGCAATTGTTTACTTTCATAATTTTCAGATTTTCAAAAGATGATGAAGGCAGCAATACATTACTCAAACTCTCACACCAGTTAACTTCCAAGCTTTCAAGATTTTTAAGTAAGTTTAGTTTGGAATCCTTTTTCCCCATTTGTTTTACATCACCAAGGAAATTGAGACGTAAACATTTTATTTGTGCAAGGAACCGTGCATATTTCTCTGCCTCTTCATATGAAAATATCTCTTCGTATGAACACTCTGTTAATGCAAGTTTTTCTACATTGTGAAACCTCTGAAATATTTCAAATGGAGAAACTGTTGATTTATCGTGGGAGACATAAAGACATTTAAGTTTGGGAAAGATGTGTTCTAAAAATTGGCTTTGCCACATCATTCCAATGTCATTTCCATTTAAAACCAATTGCTTTGCCTCTGAGAAAACCTGGCAACAAATCATATAAAACAAAATTCACATAATTTTTATATAAAGGATAGATGAAAATATCTATGAACCTAATTGTAATAGTTAAGGACTAACTTTCGTGCATTCTGGAAATAAATTCCAAACCAATCTAAGGTTCTTCCCGCTTAAACTGGATTGCTCTAAGATGGAGAAGACCTGTCAACCAATTTATTGAAAAAGAATAAAAGTTATTTTCTCCCAGTAACAATTGTAAAAAACTTGATTTATTAGTTGCTTTTAAGAGAGTAGGCAAATCAACTAATATAGCAAATAATTTTTAGATATAAAAATATTTTTCCATATAAAAGCTCTCTAAAACTTTGCATAGAAGGTATTCAATTGATAAGTAATTATCTTATTGTTCATCGCATCATCTATTATTTACAACATTCATATATTAAAAATATATTGTGATTTGATAGTACTCCACAAAATTATGGTTCAAACATGGATGAAAGATGAAACAATAAAAAGGGAAAAATTAGAGAAGAAAATGTTTTTTTTTTTTCTCTGGACACTTTCCCTAACAAATATATGAAGTTCTTTTTAGTATTCCTATAAAATATCTCATCCAATTTTTTTTCAAAAAAGTGTAGATGGAGGTGTACTTATGTGGTTTTGCTTGAGCACTAATCAATTGCATATTAATCATCCTACAATATTGTTCCTTGATGCTAGTTTTTCATCTTTAAATGCTTTATATTCAATTCTCTTTGTTCATGTTTGTTTCATTGTTTTATCATCAATAAAAATGAAATCTCATTTTACTTGTCTTAATTCCACATGCAAACACTAATAATCGATTTATCAGTAGTAGCTGGTTTGAAACATTTGAAATTTACTTCGTCATATTATTTCCCTAGAGAGAGAGTGAATATTAGGAATGGGATGTTGTCCTCGTACTAGTTAGGATTATCTTACGAAAAAACGAATAAGATCTCACAAGTGTGGGATACCAGTATACTTTTTGTTTTTTCATGCATAAGTCCTAATATACACAGATGCTACATATATATGCATATATATATATAGAGAGAGAGAGAGAGAGAAGATCATAAAAATCTTATGAAATTTAATTAAGGGATAATTTCAATATAATTAGACGTGACATTTCTAAGATAAAATTTCGTTCTAGAAAAATTATGAAAATAAAAATTATATAATTTTATAAAGGTGCTTGAACTAAAGTATTAAAAGTCCCCAATTAAGAAGGCCTAGTGACCAATCAAATAAGAACAAATTGACATTATTTACCTTCCACAAACAATTACACTAACCTTTATTTATTTATTTAAATAAGTTTGGCAAAACATATGTAATACAAATTGTTTTTTCTAAAAACGAGCACAAGAATTATTTAATTTATTATTTCATATTTGCTGTCGTTCCTCATTTTTTTAATTTGAAAATCAGAAAAATAGTTTTCATCTCCAAAAGATTTTTTATTTCTTTTTTAAAATATATTTCATATTTCTTAAAAATATATTTATCCAAATTTATATTATCAAACACCTATTACCGTTGCATTATAATGGTCTTCATTGGATGATTGGCATATATATATGTTACAAAACAATAAGACATAAGAATTTAATTAATTAACTTTTTCACATGTAAAAGATAAGATAAATAAATTTTAGATAAAATACTTATCTTAAAAAGTTTAATATTTTTATATTAAATCTAAAAAGGTTTAACTTTAAAATTCAAATATTCTTGAGCATGCTAAAGTTTATTATAGAAGCATGAAAAGGAATAAAAGAGGCAAGAGAATGAGATAAGAAATTCAACTTTGTTAATCCTTACATACCTTTTTATCACAAATTTGTTTGAAAGTTGCGTTAAGGTTGGAATGCTCGCACTTATAGTTTGCCATATCTTGCCATACTTCTTGTAAATTTGGTGTGCTCAAGGCTCCTGAACAGAAAAACTTCAGCTTGGGACAGTTGGTTACCCTGAGTTCTTCTAACAATGGGAAATTGAAGTTGTAATTCCCAGAGCAAAAGCTTGTGAGATTTGTTAAATCCCAGAGTTTCAAACTCTTCAATCTGCTCAAAGAAATGTTGCCTTCCATCACATCTCCTTCATTTTCTATTATTTCTGCCATCCCTTTGCAATATGTGATACTCATTTCTTCGAGTACCATCAGACTATTAGCTGTTGAGCCTGGTACTAAGCTTATCAATCTATCACACCCGTACACTTTCAAAATCTTCAAATTTTTGAAAGATGCTGATGGAGGCATCAGATTAATCAAATTGCCACACTCTGATACTTCAAGAAATTCAAGCTTTTGAATAATAGGATCCATTTTGGATTCTTGTTTCCATATTTGCTTCAGTTTACCAAGCCTATAGAGATATAATCTCTTTAATTGTGCAAACATCCTAACATGTTTCTCGACCTCTTCACATGAAAATATCTCTTTATACAGACTAGATTCTAGTTGAAGCTCTTCCAAATTATGAAATTTCTCTAATATACTATGTGGAAGACTTGTTGATTCATCATCGTCAACCTCAAGAGATTTAAGTTTGGAAAAGAGATAATTTGAAAATGAGCTTTGGCAAATCATTCTTAAGTGATTTCTGTTTGTTCTCACTTTCTGTAACTGGAAGAGTGCCTAACAATCAACCAAACAAAAACAAGTTGGTGTCATATTTCTCACAGTTGCACATATAATTTAAATTACTATTAATCATTTTCTCTATTCAAATTTAAATTATATATCTTTTAAAGTAGAAAGATAAACCAACTTATGTGGCAAATTGTTTATTTTAAATATTGTTTCCAAATATGAATCATATTTACTCAAAATCTAAAAAACTTTCTAGTTAATTTGTAAAGTTATATGATTTACCACATCATCAAATTTTTTTCTATTCACAATTATCAATATTATTATTATTTAAATGAACTCAATAGAATCCAAATTCGAAATCCAATTTAAATTATAAAATTGGAGACTTTTCGAAAAAAGTCTCAAGCAAAATACTAAAATTGTTAATGTTAAAAAAGCACATAGAGTTTCCTAACATCACAAAAATTATTATAAATCACTAATACTATCGTAGGCAATTTATGGAATTGTCACACTATGCATAGAACTAAAGTTGTGATAAAAAATAAATTATTCGATCCTTAACACATCATACATTAAATCACCATTGTCAATAATTTTTTAACTTGCTCTGCTCTTCTTTGTAATTATATGTAGATTTTATTTTTTTTGTTTTTAAAAAAGAACTTTTATATAATTTAGGTTTGATGAATTAATTACATTTAACAATAAAATAATAAATAAATTGGATCAAAGACATGCACTCACAATTGAAAGAGAAGAACTAATACCTGATCAACTGAAAACAGAGGTTGTTGCACTATATGGTCATCATCAAGTTGCCCCTCTACATCATGTTTTTGGAAGCTGAATAAATCTATTTTCTCACAATTCGTCACCTTCAACTCTTTCAACTTTGGCCATTCCATAGTATGTTTACCAGGGTAGAAACAGCTAAGTTCTTTTAAGGAACAAAGACACAGAGAGGTTAGTTGTGGAAAGGAGAACTTGGTAACTGCTTCTTCTACTCCTTTGGCAACAATCTCCTTTATGCCACACCATTCCACAGAAAGCACTTCAAGCTGCAAGAGACTCCTGGTAATGGAAGCTGGAAATATATTTTCCAGACTCTGACACGTCCGTACTTGTACGTTGCATAATTTTGGACAGAATTGAACACTTTGAATGACTTGGCTCTGCCATATCCTCCTCAAGTTTGCCATGTTAGAAATTTCTATTTCTTGTAAGCTAGGATATGAAACCTATACAAAGATTATAAAGTGCAAATAAGAAAATTAAACCAGGAAAAGTAGAAACAAAGATAATAATAACAACATTCACAGTAAACTACCTTGCCACTGAAGATAAACCCTCTTAATTCAGAGCAGTTGACTATCTTTAATCTCTCTAAAGATGGAAATTCAATATAATTACTGCACTTGTCATCAATTCTTATTAACTCTTCTAAGTCCTTGCAATCACTTATCTCAAGGCATTGGAGATGATTAAAGCTTCCAAGAGTAGAAGATGAAAACACATATCTCGAATTGATGTCATGCAACTCCAAGTGCTTCAAGTTGGGGAATACAACCTGCTGACACAGTTCTTTCATTCATAAAGTACATAATTAAATAAAGTAATAATTTTTATTATCAAGTAATAAGTTTTAATTGACATTTGAATAACTGCAACAACATGATTATATATATGAGTTTGTGTAGATGAATCTGCCATATGATTATGCAGTTAAGAGTAATGTGAGCGTCTGAGTGTTTAAAATTTATTTAATTCAATAAACAAAAAAGAGAGAGGGAACATATATATATATATATATATATATGAGTTTGTAACTGACTTGTACCTGTTCGCCTAAAAGTGGCCGAGCATCGAGCTGGTCTTCTAAAGGGATTTTGCTCGATGATGCATACATTGTCAATGGCATCCGTCTCTCTTGAGATGTTGATGCCACTTCTGTTTCAGAGCAAATCCTAATTAATCTTGGTAGATGTTTTAGAGTCAAGGAGTGTAATTGTTCGAACAACTCTGGATCAATTACTCCATTGCCTGCTCTATCAACAAAGAAAATCTCTTCAATGTTCCTGCAGTCAACAACTTCAATTTCTTGAAGTACTGAAAGGTGCTTGGCAATTGAGAATGAAAAAAGGTTCTTCAATTTGTGACATGCTTGTACTTTTATGGTCCTTAGTTGGCAAAAACACTTGGTCCTGAATTGATCATGACAAATCTTCTCCAGCCTAACCAAATTTGAAAGAGACAATGTCTCTAAGAGGGGAAAAGCAATACAAGTTGTTGATAACATTGAGTCAGCAATACACAGAATGAAGGGATTGTTATTGATACGAAAATGCTTCAATTTTGGAAAACCCTCTCCATCTAATTCACAAAGGATATTCGTGATTTTCTGTTTTCCATCTAACGACAAGTCTTCAATTCCCTTCAACTGCTTAATTACTCCATCTTCCAAACAAAGGTTGGTATCAGATTTGACCTGTAATGTTCTTGGAGATTCTCTGATGGTCCGGTACCAGTAACTATCTCCAATAAGTATTTGGTACCTTTCGAGCTTTTGGAAGACCATGCTTTTTGGTAGAACTTCAGCATCTGCAACACATATGTCTAAAGCAGTCAGTTGGCACAAATCCTTCAACTCTTCAAGGCTGGCAACACCTGTTTCAATGTCGAGTTCTTCAACCTGCCGCTGATCATACCAATTATCCATGTACAATTCTTCCAGTTGAGTTAACCTTGATATGGTTTTTGGTGGAATAATGAATGAACTTTTCCTCAAATCCAACAACCTTAGGCTTGTCAATTGACCTATTTCTTCTGGCAGCTGCTTGATTTTGTTATACGAACCAATGACAAGAATTTCAAGATTTTCCATATCTTTGATCTCGGATATGTCTCCTACGCGGCACCTATCTAGATTCAATGTTCGAAGGTGTTTTAAGAGACGAACTGATTCTGGTAGAATTGATAAATCTATTTCAACAAGATGTAGAACTTCAAGGTTCGGCATCCCTATGAAAAATTCATCAGGAACTTTAGTGAACTGAACCTTAGCTTTCATGAAAAAAAGTTTTAGTTGAGGACATTCTAATGATTTGGGAAGCTCGACAATATCATGCAAGGTGAGTGAAGTACACTTTTCCAATGTATTTTCAGCAGCCCAAAACCGTGGAACGAGATTGTTTATCACAGTAAATTTATGCTGACCAGAGGCAATCCATCTGCCAACATCATGGACAACATCATGAATAGAAAAAGTTTTACCATTAGGAGTGCCAAGTAACAAAGAAGCATCCTTGAGTTTTCGAACCAATTTTTTTACTTTATCCCGTGTATCTTCCACTGTATTTTCTGCTTTAAATAAACTCAAACCCACTGCATATCTTAACAACTCTTCAATAGAAGCATCCTTGGGACATCCCATTATACTACAAAGCAAAAAAGTAGACTTGAGTTCCTCACTTTCTAAACTTGTGTAACCCAAACGTATACATGCATATGCCTTTTTCACCACTGATCCCTCCACGTCTTCCAAGGAAGGAGGATTGCGTAGTTCTCGCAACGCAATTTTCCATTCATTTTCTAGTTTGTCTCGTAATGCCTTTGCTATTGTAATGATGGCAACAAGCAAACCTCCACATTCTTTGGCCACTTCAATGGCCAATGATCGCAAATTGGTTCGCTCTTCACCAACACCTGCTATTTTCATAAATAGGTTACAAGCTTCTTCTTCTTCTAAAATTTCAGTAGGGAAATTAGTTTCAGAACCCATCTCCTTTAATAACTCCATATCTCTTGATGTCAACAAAAGTCTACATCCCATGTGATTATTCCTAAAAGGAATTCCTACAGCAGCCAAATCAAGATCCTTCCAAATGTTATCCAAAATTAGAAGGATCTTACTCTCTTTCATTATACGATCACGTAGGCGATCTGCTCTCACAGGTGCAGTTTCCTCCTTAAATTCCAAACCCAACCTTTCCGCAATTACTCGTTGAATCTTCATTATGTCCACTGAATCAGATACTTCTACAAACACTACCTTATCAAATAGCATGTCTTGCTCAGCTTTTCTGGCAACTTCCCTCACCAATGTCGTCTTTCCGGAGCCACCCATGCCGTAAACTCCCACAATGTCGACGTTGTGATCACCCAATGGCTTTAGTATACCCTCCAAAGTCGAATGTCTGGATTTAATGTTCTCATAGCTGTCAAAATGCCATGTCTCTGCTGGAAGGGCACGGTATGAAACTCTATCAAATTTCCCTTCTTGGTGGAGTTTAGAAATATCATCCGTCCTCCTCGCTGCTTCCTTGCTATGTTGATAGCGCTTCTTTAAATCTGGGCACAGACTCTTGAAACATCGCATGTTTGCTCGGTTGTTATCTTCAATAATTTTTGTCACCTCTGCATTGATCTCTTCCACCCTCTTTAACCAACTCACAACTTTCTGTTCAATCTCATTCCCATTTCTCTCTGCTTCTTCAACCCGATGCTGCACTTCCTCACGTGTATCCTTGAGATTTTGAAGTTCTGCGCTCAGATTCTCAAAGTTGGTCTTGTAGTTCCAGACATAACCGAGTTGAGTTGCTATGGAATCAACCACGCGCTCCACAGCCACTTGAGTAACAGTCGAAATAACAGAGTCGGCCATTTCTCCTTTTGCAGCTTGAAGATAAATTAAAACAAGATTATGTAAATAAAACATCAGCAACAAGAGCAACTATAGGGCGCTAGCAGATCAAACTAACAATACAATAACCAAATCATGCAAACAGAACAACATTAGCAAGAAGAGAAACTAACAGAACATAGCAACTTACTTGGATATTTAATGAAGCTGAAATTACTTGATGCACACTCGAGCGGAGCACGATTTCTCTTCAAAGAATATTCTTGTTTTCAGTTTCATTATTAAATTACAAATTAATTTTTATAAAAATGAACAGGATGAATCCAGAAGTCTATGGACAATGAAGTGAAAAGCTGGCCCATTAAAATGGTAATTATCTTAATTAACAAAAAAAAAAGGAATTCTTGTGACATTTTTTTGTATTTTTCGTAGAAAGTGAAAGTGACAGAAAGTTAAGGAAGAGCCTGATTGGTGCTTGATTGGCCTACCATCAATTGATTACCGTCAATTTTCTTACAAGTGAGTCATCAGTCAACTAAAATGACATGCAACAAAAGTGAAGTTTGCAGCTTTTGGAAAGGCAGAGGGACAAAATTGTTAACAACTTTTACTCTCTTAGGACAACAATAATCCTTCACTAATATACTTAAAAAAATAAAAAATAAATAAAATAAATAAAAAAATCCTTCACGAATATGAAATTACCCCCATATCATTTAAAAAAAAAAAAAAACTAAAAATAAATTTTAAAAAAAGACTTGAAGATTCACTGGCCTTCATCTTTGACCTCCTCCATCTTTTTTGACATGACTTTTCATCTTCAACAACTCTTCTTCTTCAAATGACTTTAATAATGACAACAACCGTCAAAAAGATGGCCAGACAAAAGGTTATTTCGTTTTATAGAAGGATGAGGCAGAGAAGAAGAGAAAAAAATCGTCAAAGAAGATTATTGGAGAAGAGATTATTTAATTCTTTTAGATTTTCATTTTATCATTTAAATAAAGTAGATTAAAATAGTATGGGGTATTTTAGTCTTCACAGTGACATTTATTGACAATATTGTAAAATTATTAAAGATAGTAACAAAAATAGTAACAATCATTAAACAAAAAAGAAATGGTTAATGTTCATTGTCAAACCCAATGTCTGACCGATGCCCCAGTTGGATTTTTAAAAATTTTCAATAAATGTGTTCTATTTATTGCTTTTTACAAAATTTGTATTAATTTTAATTTTTCTATCCTTTATCTTTATTAATATTTAATTTCTATCATTTTCTTTATTTTTATTCATACTTTTATCTGCTACTTGTTATATCTCTATTATTATAATAATATATATCGTGAAAAATAAAATAATTTTTTATAATTTTTATTGAAATATTAGTATCTTCTTAGACATTTTAGAAATATTACTATTTCTAACTTGACTTGGAAATTAAATAAATGAATCCTAAATTTTCAAATTTTTATTTGTTATATACAATTTCTTAATTTACAATGATGATTTACTTTTTATTTCTTATTTTTTATTAATTTACATCTATTTGTAATCAATAAAGTGATATAAGAAAATCTCTTAACTAAGAGATATGTTATGTTACATCTATTTAAGTTTAATTTTTAGTAAAAACTTAATTTCTAATTTGAATATAAAATTTACATTGAACAACAAAAATCGATAATGAGAGATTATAAGCAAAGTGATTCTAAGGTCAAACTCTAAAGGTATGCCAAGTGTTCTTTGATTGAAAGTAAATATGATAAGATGGCAACTTATTGAATATTTGATTGTTCGCGACAACAAAGTGAACTTGTCGTATGACAAAAAACAATAGCAACTTAATATATAAAAAGAATATATATATATACATATGTATATATGTGTGTGTATAACATCCAAATTATTCCCTAAGCGTTTAAGTAAAACCGAATTCATGATACTTTGTTAAAAAATAATATTTAAAATTATAAGAGTTATATTTTTATAAGAATTTGTATTTGATAAGGTTTTCTAATCAAATTAAACTTTTTAAAATTTATCTTATTGAAATTAAATATGTTAAGGTGATTTGATAAGAATAGGAAACTACACTCTATAAACTCTTTCCCTTCTTCATTAAACGTTCAACACCACTTTTAAAAGGAAAAAGAAAAAAATTCTTTGCTCTTGACAAATAACTTTACTAGGTTTTGAAAGAAAATTTGGTTTGGAAATCAAGAAGGCTTTACAAGATTTGTTATCATCTTCTTCTTTTAATGTATTTTATTTAAACGCTTAGAGTATTAAATTTTTATTAAGATTGTTTAGGAAGAAAAAGAAACCCTACGTGTATTATTTTTTCTTATGTTAGTATTGTTTTATGCATTTTTAGGTAAGGATAGACTAACCAGTGCTTACTTCGAAAATTACAAGTTTTGTGTGTGTTTGATTCTGATATTATGGCTTTCCATTTTGAAAACTAGACCTTCTAAGCTTTCAACTACATTGGTTTCATAAAAATATCACAAATATATGAGTTGTTATAAATTTTTCTTTCTGAGACGAGTGCTGAAATTTTGTAATATTCTGTACATAATCCAGTTACGAAATATATTTTATTAATTTTACTTCTCCGAAATTCTCCAATTTTATACAGTTATTTATAAACATATTAGGTATTACCTTATACAATTTTAGAATTTTTGAAGTCATATTTTAAAAGTTACAATTTTTCTTATTTAAAGTATTGAATCTATTTAGTACCATACAACATATGTAAATCCAAATACGAAACTATTTATTCTAGTTATTTTCCTATCAAAATTTTATTTTGAACTCTTAAATAAGTTTTTTCTCTTCTACAAAATTTTAGATGAAACGAAGGTCTGTAGAATATTAAAAAAATTCCGAATTGAAGCATATTCTGGGTCATCCATTGGAAGACAAGCCAAAATACTTTATAAAATGAATTTTGTTAGGACACTTTTGGAATTTATTTAATTCTGGAAAATTTTGTGGTGTGAGATATGTATGAGTAGCATGTTTATGCAAATTTTCAAAATTTTTCAGATTGTTTACAATTTACTAAAAATCATAAACCGAACATTGTATAGATTGCAAAATAGCACTGGTTAGCTTTAATTTTAGGTTTTCAGCTAGGGGATGTTTGATAACCCTAATTTCAAACTAAGACATTATTTTGAGTTTGATTTCTGTGTGATTGTGTTAATTTAGGCTAAGGTTTGTATCGTTTGATTCGTGAAGAGCTTGTATGCCTTAGATTTGTTGGAAGGTAAGTATACTAATCTATTTTCAAAATTAGAATCACAACAATATGTATATTTTCGAAATTATGTTTAGACAATTATTATGCTATAAACATAAGTTATTAAATGGTAACATTAAATAATTTTTTGTCTAGGCTTACTTTTATTCTTTGCTACTAGTAGGCTCTTCTGTTATATTTGTGTGAAGCCCTATGTAATATGTGATTTGTTATGTGTTTGTGATTATATGGGAAGTATCTCCGAGGTACTCTCAGGACTAATGAGTCTTCATATTCATGTGTAGATGAATCAATGCATGTGGAAGGACTCATTAATGATCACAATGAAGGTCTGACTTTTACCTTCGAACATGTGTGTTCTGTTTTTTAAATTAATTTCTCACTTACACTTGCCCTGTATACATTAGTTGCCAACATGTGACTTTGACTCTATTTTGTGTTAAGAATGTTTTACTATATAGTAAAGTGTAAAAGGGAACCTAGACGTCTATTATGATATTTGATAAGTTTCTGATTTAGTAAATTTGATTATAAATCTGAAATTTATAATTAATATTTGTGAAATGTATATTTGTTTTATATATATTATGTTGAAAAGAAAAATTAATACTGTTTAGTATACTTACTGAGTTTTTAAAGTTATTTAGTATGTTGTGACTTCAGATGACTAAAATTCTTATCGGACATAGGATGGATTAGCATTTCAGCAATGGTTTTTGATTTCTTAGGAAATAAGCCTATATATCATTCGAATATTCTTAAAAGCTTATTTATTTTGGTTAAGAACTTTAACGGTCGTATTCATTTATAAATTCATTTTCTTGGATTTTAGAAGTTATTTGATAGTATACTAGTTCATATCTTGACCTTGGGGTTAGGGCGTGACAATACATATATATATATATATATATCATAGTTGGGACAATTATAGGTAGCAGATTAAATAAACAAAATAACAAGAACAAGAACAGATGATAAAAGGAATATCATAGCTGGGACAATTATAGGTAGTAGATTAAATAAACAAAATAACAATAACAAGAATAGATAATAAAAGGAATATAATAGTTTATAAGATCAAACCAGGAAAAGATGCAAAAGGTGTGTAAGCCAAAATAACAACTTGGATATTTGATCGTTGATGAAGTCCGAAATTACTTGATACGCACCAAAGTGAGAACAATGCTAAAATGTTAGAACAAGAAAAAGATGATGAGTTATTTCTACAATAAAGTGAAATTGGCAGCATATCAAATTGTTTTAAAGCAAAAGGTGTGAATTCCTTTCTTTAACAAATGAATAACAAAGGATTTTAATTTGTGGGACCATTTGAAAAGACCCATACGTGGAAGAAGTGGAGAATATGGCTTGTGTTTTTCTTTTTCAAACAGACCCCTTGGTATTTGTTTGAAAAAAAAATCACATTTTTATCCTCACAAAATTGTAAATTAATTGTCCAACTATCAATTGAAGGGTATATATATCATTTAACATCTATATTTTTATTTAATTTTATTATAATTGAAATTGACACTTATATCCTTAGTGATTGATGAAAAGGAAAAGGTAGAGAAGCAATTTAGTTTTAGTTTTAATATAATTGATAATTTAAATGAACATTTATATCATCATTGATTGATGAAAAATAAAAGGTAAAAGGTTAAATAGTTGTTTGCATCAAGTGGTCAGAGCAAACTCAGAAAAAGAACTCGGAAGAAGAAAAGTGAACAGAACCAAGTAAGATGGACTTCAACCATACATAAGAGTGGTTATAAAGTGCTTTCTTGGATTTTCTTCAAAGGTTAGTTAGGGAAAACCAATCAAATTCATTCATTATATTATAATTAAATAGGAGAGAGAATTTGTTTTAAAATAGAGAATGTAATAGATGAATTTGATTGATTTTCCCCCAACTTTTTAAAGTTAAAGAGTCCTAATTATAAAAACAATACACATATATGTTAGATGAGAGAGTCTCTCATCTCTCCTAACAAACTTGCCACATCATCATCTAAACAACCAATAGGATGTGAGCACAGTGAGCACACTTTCTGCGTGACTCATTCTAATATGTATATAAGTACTGCAATATTTGTATGTAAAGAGTGCAGTACTGATATTAATAAAATCTGCAGAATAATGAAAGTTTCAGTTTCTTGATTTCTTTGTGTTTTTTGTTTTGTTTTTCTTCAAGATTTCCTTCACCTTTTCATGGTATCAGAGCCTAAGACTAGCAGTCATGGCAGCTCGTGATTCACATCAAACAAGATTCAATGTTTCAATGGAGGCTCCCTCACAAACCGAGCCTCAATCACGCAAGAATCAGGTTTCTTTACTCTCTACTAATCTGAGTGTTAAGCTTCCATTTAAGCTTGATCACAACAACTATAACTATTGGAAACATCAAGTTTTGCCTGTTATTCGTGCTTATGATCTGGAAGATTTTGTTTTAACGCCAAAACCATGTCCACCAAAGTTTATTCAGTCAAGCAGTAGTGAGTCTGAGTTAGGAGAGCAAGTTGTTAATGAAGAATTTTTAAATTGGAAGAAAACCGATCAGCTTTTGGTATCTTGGCTTTTTTCAACTATTAGTGAAGCTGTGTTTGGCCAAGTGACGCATTGCACCACATCGTATGAGGTCTGGCATACGTTGGCATCACTCTATGCTCAACAATCAAGAGCCAAAGTTCTTTAGATCAAGGCTGAATTGCAGATGACTAGAAAAGGGGCTCTTACGATTAGTGATTATGTTTTGAAGATGAAGAAATTGAGTGAGAGTTTGATGATGGCTGGACAACCTCAAACAGAAGATGATCTTATTTCACTAATCTTAGGCGGTCTTGGACCTGAGTATGATCCTGTGATTGTCAACATCACTGCAAGACAAGGAATGGTATCATTACAGGACGTCCAATTTCAGTTAATGAGTTATGAGAGTAGACTTGCACAACATAATGTGGTTGCCTCATTTGATATGATTAACACCTCTGCTAATTATGCAAGCAACAACTCAGGTTTCAATGTAATAAGAGGAGGTTTTAGAGGTAGAGGTAGAAGCAGAGGCAGAGGAAGGTATGGAGGCAGATCTAACAACAAGATTATTTGTCAACTGTGTGGCAAGGGGGGTCATCTCGTTTCTTCATGCTATAAGCGTTTTGATCAAAGCTTTCAGGGAATTCAGCAACATACTGTTCAACAACAACATCCAAATCAGAATGCAAATTTTCAAGCTCACTATCATCAATTCCATCCAAGTCAGTTTCCACCAAATCTTCCAACAACATACATGCCAGCAATAACAAATTCAACAGCAGTTGACTACCCTGTTGGAAACTCTACTCAGGTTACTTCTGGAAACAATACCAGTGCTTACATTGCATCACCTGGAACTGTGGCAGATTCTTCATGGTACTTCGATAGCGGTGCCACCAATCACATTACCTCAGACTTGAACAATTTATCACTTAAATCAGATTTCAAAGGGCACGAAAGGCTAACTGTAGGTAATGGAGCTCAACTTCCTATCTCACATGTTGGTAGTTCTATTCTAGCTTCACACACAAATTCACAAAAACCTTTGTTTCTTAAGAATATACTTCATGTGCCTTCCATTACTAAAAATCTCTTGAGTATTTCGCAATTTACTAAGGATAATGATGTTGTGGTAGAATTTAACTCAAATTTTTGTCTTGTAAAGGACAAGAGAACAATGAGAATTCTGCTGCAGGGAACCTTGGTAAATGGTCTGTATCAGCTGGACCTTTCAACAGCTGATGCAAAAGCTCTTCACAGTCTCTCTTCTTCAGATTTTTCAGCTCTTTTCTTGATGTCTTCTGGTCAGAACAATATTCATTTTAATTCTGGTTTTCATGACTCTAATAAAGTGTGTAATAATTCTTTTGTTGATCATGATGTTGATGCACAAACTATTGAGGCTACTTTGTTCAAAAATAATGATAGAAATGTTGTTGATAATGTCTATAATTGTCATGCAATAAACCCAGCTTCTTTTTCTGCTTTTACAATGCCTGAGATGTTGGTGTGGCATACAAAATTAGGACATCCTTCTTTTGCTATTCTAAAACAAATTCTTAGGCAGCTTAATAAACCTTGTACTGCTCCTGCATCATTAGACTTCTGTGATGCATGCCAGTATGGTAAGCTGCATCAACTTCCTTTCTTACCTTCCCAAACTTCTTTTTCTGCTCCTCTTGAACTGATATACACTGATCTTTGGGGACCTTCACCCGTAGCCTCCAATCAAGGGTATAGATACTACATACATTTCTTGGATGCCTATACTAAATACACATGGATATATCCTTTAGTTACAAAAGATCAAACTACCCAAGTCTTCATTACCTTTCAAAAATCCGTAGAGACAACTTTTGAAAAGAAAATAAAGTGTGTGCAAAGTGACTGGGGTGGTGAGTTTAGACCTTTAGCGAAGTATCTAGAGAAGCTAGGTGTGCATTTTAGGCATCCTTGTCCTTATGTGCATCAACAGAATGGATCAGCTGAAAGGAAACATAGACACATAACTGAAGTTGGTCTTACTCTTCTTGCTCAAGCCCAACTTCCTTTATCCTTTTGGTGGGAAGCTTTTCACACAGCAACTTACATCATAAACAGGCTTCCTACACCAGTTTTGAGTCATGTTTCACCCTATGAAAAGCTATTTCACACTAAACCAGATTACTTGTACCTAAAATCTTTCGGTTGTGCTTGCTTTCCATTCTTAAGGTCTTATAACAAGTCTAAATTTAGTTTCCATTCCTCTAAATGTATTTTTGTTGGCTATTCTGATTTTCACAAAGGCTATAAATGTCTCCATCCCATTGGAAAGTTATACATTTCAAGACATGTGTCTTTTAATGAAAAAGAGTTTCCCTATCCTACTTTGTTTTCCTTTTCTTCACATGTTGTTTCTGAAAAACATACTTTCTCAATGAGTGACATACCTCAGTTAGTGCCTAGTAACTCAGGTTCAAGTCTTCTGCCTACAATCTATAAGAAACCAGATGTTACAAATTGTCATCCTATGATGACTAGAGCTAAGCATGGTGTTTTCCAGCCTAAAGCTTTTCAAAGTGATGTTTCTAGTCTCTCAACTGCTGAACCTGAAACTGTTAGTCAAGCTTTAAGTTCACCAAACTGGCAAGCTGCAATGAATGAGGAGTATGGAGCCCTGATGAAAAACCAAACTTGGAGTCTAGTTCCTAGAACCAAAGATATGAATGTAGTGGGCAACAAGTGGGTTTTTAGAGTTAAATTTAACCTTGATGGATCAGTCTCTAGGCACAAAGCTCGTTTGGTAGCAAAGGGTTTTCACCAAACAGCAGGAGTGGATTTTGTAGAAACTTACAGCCCAGTTGTAAAGTCATCAACCATAAGGATCATACTTGCACTAGCAGCTGCAAATGATTGGAACATCAAACAACTTGATGTCAACAATGCTTTTTTAAATGGACAATTGAGTGAAGTGGTATATATGGAACAACCTGAGGGATATGTGTCACGAGAACATCCTGATTTTGTGTGTAGATTGAATAAGTCCTTGTATGGATTGAAACAAGCTCCAAGAGCTTGGTTTGAAAAGCTGAAAGGGGCTCTTATTCAGTGGGGGTTTCAGAATTCTAAGGCTGACAGCTCTCTTTTTGTGTATAAAGCACAAGGTGTTCTTATCATTTTACTGGTTTATGTAAATGATATTTTAGTCACAGGTACTGATCAACAGCTTATTGACAAAGTGATAGTTGATTTGAATCAAAATTTCTCATTAAAGGTGCTTGGTTCATTGCATTATTTTCTTGGTTTTGAAGCTGATAGGGATGCTACTGGTATCTATCTCACACAAAGAAAATATGCTACAGACCTATTGCGTAAAACAAACATGTTGAATTGTTTAGCCTGTCCCACACCTATGAGTACTGGCACAAAACTTCTCAAAACAGATGGTGAACCCTTTCCTACACCTACGCTTTATCGAAGTACCATAGGTGCATTGCAATATCTGACTTTTACAAGACCAGACATTGCTTTTGCTGTCAATAGATTGAGTCAATACCTGTCAGCTCCAACAACAGTCCATTGGCAAGCTTGCAAAAGAATCTTGAGGTATGTTAAGGGAACCTTGGGTCATGGTCTTCATTTTAGCTCTGCATCAAAATGTGAATTGGTTGGTTTTTCTGATGCTGACTGGGCCAGCAACTTAGATGACAGAAAGTCTACTAGTGGATGGTGTTTCTTTTTGGGTAACAGTTTGATTTCTTGGAGTTCCCGAAAACAGAAAGTTGTGGCAAGATCTAGTTGTGAGGCTGAGTACAGGTCTCTTGCTCAAGCTGCTACAGAGTTGATTTGGATACAAGCTTTGTTGGGTGAATTAGGAGTTAAGGTTTCTCAGGTTCCTATTCTGTGGTGTGATAATACAGGAGCTGGTTCCTTAGCTCGCAATCCTGTGTTTCACTCTAGAACGAAACACATAGAACTTGATCTTCATTTTTTAAGAGATAAGGTAGCAGAACATGAGTTTGAAGTGAGATATGTACCTACTGATGAGCAGGTTGCAGATGTCCTTACTAAAGCTCTAGGCATTGCTCGATTTCAGCATCTCAGAGGCAAACTCATCACTGATAAATCTGTGTTTCGTTTGAGGGGGGATGTTAGATGAGAGAGTCTCTCATCTCTCCTAACAAACTTGCCACATCATCATCTAAACAACCAATAGGATGTGAGCACAGTGAGCACACTTTCTGCGTGACTCATTCTAATATGTATATAAGTACTGCAGTATTTGTATGTAAAGAGTGCAGTACTGATATTAATAAAATCTGCAGAATAATGAAAGTTTCAGTTTCTTGATTTCTTTGTGTTTTTTGTTTTGTTTTTCTTCAAGATTTCCTTCACCTTTTCAATATATATATATTGATTTAACTTTTAATGGGCGAATTTGCTTAATTTTGCTTAATGATTAGGACTATAAAGTTGTTTTAGATTGTAGGTATTCAAAAGCCCTTAAGTTGATTTGTTTCAGTTTTTTGTTGACAAGATAGTGATATGAATGTGTTAAGTGTTGCAGGGAATGGAAAGAATATCCAAGGAATGGTATTATAGAATCTAGAAAGGAAGAAATTTTTGAGTGATATGGTCATCCAAATCGCTCTTTTTGTTGTACATCTCCATATTAGAAAGGATGAATTTTCGAGGCATCTTTGCCAATGTAATCATCTCGATGAACGATGAATCAGCAAAGCTATTCACAATGGTCTTCTTGATAGGTCCTAGTAATCCCTAAGTCCTGGTAATCTAGGGATGCGATTGATTAATGCCTCGATTTCTACGAAGGGCCTAGTAAACTCATTCAACATTAAGGGAATTGGCTTCAGATTCTCATTATTGGGATCAACTAGATCCTCGTCCACGATCGTTGCTCCAGTTCTTTCTTCATTTTCAGTTTCGACCAACAGCATTTCGTGCCCTTCGTTGTCGACTGCTATGCTTGTCTGTCGATCATTCGAAAACCTGTGTCCCTCACTTAAATCCAACTACTCCCTCTCAAATGTCAAATTAGCTCCTGGTTGTACTTTGGCCCAACTTATTGATCCATCATTTCCGATCAAGTGGAGGTTTGCCCTGGCTGAAAGATTGGATGTCACATAACCGACCCAACATTTAATGATGGAGTTCCCTCGGTTTCTAATGCCGAGTCGATTTGATTCCTCCAATCAAAATTGGTGGGGGCTTTACTGACGCTGTCAACCTTTCAACTTTGCTATGCATTTCGACATTTTCGGCTTTGAATGCTCTATTCTCTGTTTCAAGTTCCTGTAAGTTATTTGCATAGCTACTCATCTGAGCTATCAAAGTAGCCACCGGGGTTTCAATTACTTATTGCTGGAAGGAGTCTATAATTTTCGTCGTAGTCGTGTAGTCACTTAACTTCTTGGCACGAAATTGCTACTGCCCATGGTGGGTGCCAAACTATAGTGGATGAATTTAGACACTAACAACTTATCAAGAAATCAAGGGATTCTAGAAATGGGATTGGCGGGAAATCAATGAAGTGTAAATGGGCTAAGATAGGAATCAAATGTTTTATTTTTATTCTCTGAAAGTATTTGTGTAGAGTTTCTATTAATATTTCTCCAATTAGCCCCTCAAAATAAAGTGGAAGCTGCCTTTTATAGGCCTTGGAACTCCTACGTTTCATAGTCCACGACTCCCTCGTTGTAGGCATCCACTCATACATGAAGGAATGCATCGTGCCCTCTTATTTGAGCCAAAGTGAGGTGTAAGTGCGGCTACCAATTACTCTTTGTAATTGCCAACAACTCTTTGGACTGGGCTTCTTTATTTGGACCAAAGCTAGGGCCGTCAACATTTAGGCTATAACTTCATAAGCCGTTATCTCAATTGGCATGGACTTTCATTCTTATTGCCAGTTTTTTCCCAATATGGATATATCACTATTTTATTTTAAAAATTAGTAAAAATTAATTAATATATCGTTATTTTATCATTAGTATATCATTATTTAATTTTAAAAATTAATAAAATTAATTAATTTATCATTATTTTATTATTATTAAACCATTATTTCATTTTTAAAATTAATTAGAATGTAAAAAATAATAATAATTTTTTTTTTTTAAATTTCACCATCTTCTTCCTCAATCATCACCTCCTTCATCGTTTACATCTTCCATCAACTTCACCTTTCTTCATCATCTTCATCATCAATCAACCTCCTCATCTTCATCCCTCTTTTTCATCATCATATCCATCTCCATTACAAAATTAATCCATCACAACATCACAAAAACATTCGTCTCAAAATTAAAATAAAATAAGTAAAATAAATAAATAAATAACAGTTAGTCAAACTTGTTCCCCCCAAACCCACCACTATCTGCCATTAAAAACCCAGATGAACAAAAACCCAAATAAATAAATAAAAAGCTTCAAAGCTTGTTTGGACTTTTTTCTTTTTTTTGGCTTGTTTGGACTTTTAATCAGATGTAAATGTGACCACAGTAAAGACAGAGAGAGAAAGAGATAAACTTCATATGAGAGCTGTCTTTTTCTTTGTTTCTCTCTAATAATGCATGTGAGTGTGTTTTTGTGTCTGAATATGTGTGTAAAGTATTGTGTAGTTAAGAACATTCGTTCAACAAGAGAAGCGGTACATTCTTTTCAAGGTGGCCTCTCACTTTGGTTTTCATCGATTCCCAGCCAAACCTACTGAGCCCAAGTAAACCGTGGGTTCGCTATCCAAAACAGTGTTGGTTTTTTAAAAAAAAAAACTTATGACATACATATCGTGAGCAACTTGTATCGTGGACTTTGCTGGACATTTTTTATTAGGGTCTGTCAAGCTTGATCTAGAATTAAAGCTCCTAAAAGTAGGGGAAAAGGCCCAAAATGCATGGGAAAACTACCACACATTACATATATAGCCGCAACTCGAAACCTCCAGCCCACTGCATGAGGAGCATGCTGGACATATGGCCCAGTGACCACTTCACCAAGGCACTTGGAGCTTTCCAAAGCAGTGTTATTGCTTCCATATAATCGGCGTTTTTTCCCTCTTCGTTTATGCAGCAGTCCGCTGGTATTCAATCTTGATTGTTTTCAGTGGGCCCACTTATGTGACGTGAGTGAGCAAGCGAGCGAATGAGAAAGAGATTCTTTGGTTTTTGTAGCACAAATGTAACTGGGTAATGTTGCAAACCCTATAAAAGTTTACCAAGTACATCAAAGAATGTGAGTTTGTGGATGATGACGTGGCAAATTTGATGGGTTGATTTTTAAATTTAGGAAAAATCTCATAAAAGCCCCTAACATATGAAAATATATAGATTAAGTCACTCATAATTTCATTTTTATTTGAAATACCATTTAACATTAATATAAATAGTTAAAATTCCCTCTGAAGATAAGATGTATGAAAAGACGACAATGCCCCTAACGATCATGGATTCCTTTAAGTTGACATGATTGACCGTTTGACTTTAGAGAAAAAAAGAGAAAAGCCATGAAAAATTAATTAAAATAATATTAATTAACATATAAAAAACCAAAATAAATAATATTAAATATAAAATCATAAAAAATAAGGGCGTCTTTGGATACGTTTTTAAAATAATGTTTTTGAAAAATGTTTTCAAAAATAGAAAATATGAAAAATGTTTTCAAAAATAGAAAAATATGTTTTGAGAATAAGTTTTCGAAAATAGTAATGCGTTTGGTAACATTTTTTAAAATTCATTTCGAAACGAAAAATGATAAAAGTTGTTTGGTATCATTTTAGAAAATGAAAAATAATAAAAATAATAAAGCAATCTCTTTATCATTTTTGCACATTGCTCCCTCCATACCCCATTGCTCTCTCTCATATTCCATCATCGCTCTCTTTCTCGCCCTACTGCTCCCTCCATCACCACTTTCTCTCTCTCTCACCCTACTGACAATCCACCTAGAAGATCGAAGGAGGACAAATGGCTTTTCGATTCGATTGTCGCTCGTGCGGTGGTGTTGGAAACAAAGGTAGCTTTGTCTTAAACATAACTTGATCATGGTAAAGCAAAGGTGGCTTGTCTCCACCACGACTTCATCATAGTGAAACAAAGGTGGCATCTCCAACAAAAAAGGTGACATAAGAGGTGACGAAGCTGAAGAAAGTTACATCAAATAAAGGAGAGAAACTGGATAGTATAAAGACAGAACTGGAGGCATTGAAGAAAAAGAAAACCGACAGCGAGAAGAAAGAGAGAGAGTTAGAGAGAAAGGTAGGGTTGTTAGAGGCGAAAGAGATTGAAGAGAAAAGAAAGAAAATGAGAGTTGAGGAGGAAAAGAGGAAAACTCAGAAAAGATTAATGTCTAATGACAAGGACAGAAAGATTTTTTGAGTGTCTTGAACTATGCAAAAAAAAAAAAAAAAAGTTTTTGAAAATTATGAAAAACAAAAAAAACAAAAACAAAAACAAAAAACATTTTTCACTCACTTTATAATTTTTGAAAACATGTTTTTCATTCTCAAAAATCTATTTTTGAAAATAAATTGTCAAACATATTTTCATCCATTTTTTATTTTCAAAAACTGAAAAACCATTTTTGCAATGGATCCAAACACCAACTAAGGTATTTTTATTTAAAAATAAATAAATAAATATATGAGAACAAAAAAAACAAAAAATCTCTCAACTTTCTCTCTCTCTTGCTCTCTTTATCTTTGATCGATCCCTTTCTCTCTTTTTCTCTATCTCCGATTGATAATGATGGTGACAGATATCTTGATGGCGGTGGCGGTGTAGTGGAGGTAAGCATTGTTCGAAAATATGGCATCGTACGAGCGCATATACACCGGTATGAGTGTACCGACAGCGCCCGTGCCAGCAACGAAACGTATTGATACGCCCGTATTAGACACAGACACCACCAAATCCTGTTTTCTGCATACCGGGCAATCGTATATGGCCGTCTCTACTCGATACGACCGTATAAGTGAATCCGGCAAAGTCGGGTCAAGTTAAAAAACCAAAAAAAAAAAAAAAAAAAACTACTATATGATGAAAAAAAAAAAAAAAAACCCTAAAATCCATTTTTGGTGATCGATCCATTGTCTCTCGTGCAAATCCCCTCTCCTCTCTCCTCATTGACGACCAAAGCCTCATTTTCGGCCACTTATCTCATAGCCAAAAGCTTTCTAGTGACTGTGAGGACGAAATCCGGTGACTTTACTAGCGACAGTAGCTTCCTCTCTCCAGAACGATGCTTTCTCTTTTAAACTCTTTTTTCACTTCATCTCTTGCTCATTTTTATATTTGAAGTTAGAACAATAATAGCTTGCTTTCATTCTTCGTTTTTTATTTTTTCGATTTAGACAACAGTATGCCAGTAGCTTTCTAATTTTTTTTTTTTTTGTTAATTTTTTTTTTTTAATTTTGAAATAGACAAACAATAGCTTTCATTTTAATTTATATGTTCACTTATAAATTGCAAGGGCCTTGATAAAAATTTATCGAAGCTAAAACAAACTAATTGTTGTGATTGTGATGGCTAATAAAAAAGATCTGGCTTGGAAATATAGGGTTAAGATGAAAGCAGATGGCAAAAAGTTTATGCGGTGTGTTTTTTGTGAAAAAGTAATGAGGGGGGGAGTGTATAACATGAAAGAACACTTTACAGATATTTAAGGGAATGTTTCCGCTTGTCCAACTGCTCCACCGAAAGTTAAGGAGGACATCAAAAGATATATGGAGAATTTAGAGAAGACAAAAAGAATGAATCAATTAGTTAGGAATGAAAGAATTGATAATTGTACGACATTAAATAGTCAATCCAAGGAAAGGTCAAATAGTAATAGTGTGACTCAGACTTAGACGAGATAAGGGGACCTATGGATAGGTTTCTTAAGGATGCGGAAGTTGATGTTTTTACAAATGGGGGAATTAGGGGAAACTAGAACGAGAGGATTTAAAAAGGAGCTACGTGACTGAATGCGTGAAGAGATAGGTCGATTCTTCTTTGAGAATGGCCTCGCATTTAATATTGCTGATAGTCCATCTTTTGTGAATATGATTCCAACAGTTGGGTGCTATGGGGCAGGTTTAAGACCACTAAATAGCTATGAGTTGAGGACTACCATATTAAAAAAGAGGAAGAAAGCACTAAAGCTACTGTAGTTGAAGTGATGAAGACGTGGTCGCAAGTGGGAGCATCTATATTATCGAATGGGTGGAAAGCTATGAGGGATAGACAATTGATCAACTTCCTTGTAAACAATCCATATGGTACAGTTGTTCTTCGTTCGATTGATGCTAGTGATTTGGTGAAAGATGCGACATTTTTGTTCAAGCTACTTGATGATGTGGTTGAAGAGGTTGGAGAGGATATTGTTGTTCAGGTGATGACAGATAATGCCTCCAACTACAAGAAAGCTAGGGAAATGTTGATGCAGAGGAGGAAACGGTCGTGGTGAACGCCATGTGCTGTTCATTGCATAGATTTAATACTTGAAAAACTTGAAGAACTATCTCAACACAGAAATGCATTAAGAAAAGCGAAAAATACACTATTATAAACTTATAGTCATAATATTTCTTAATAAATTCTTTTTTTAACTTTTACTTAACTCATATGTTAATTAAAAAATTTATATCCTGTAATAGGTGAGTAACTTCATTTATAATCATGGATGGATGTTGGCGTTGTTGAGAAAGTTTACAAATAAAGAATTGCTCTGACCCACTCCTACAAGGTTTGCTACTGCACACTTGACACTGCAACGTATGTTTGAACTAAAGGGATCTTTGAAGCAAATGTTTATTTCACCAGAATGGGGTGAATGTATATATGCAAAGAAGCCGGAATAGAGGGAAGTCAAGAGAATCATACTGAGGGATCCGAGTTTCTGGCCTACTATGTCTCATGCATTGAAGACAACTGCACCTCTTGTTTGTGTGTTGAGGTTAGTGGATTCAGAAAGGATGCCTGGAATAAGATTCATTTATAGAGCAATGGATTTGGTGAAGGGGGAGATAGCCAAAAACTTAGGGGATGAAGTTGGAGCTTACCATGAGATCTGGAAGATAATTGATGAGAAATGGGAGTTCTAGATGCATCTTGATTTGCACGTAACTGCTTATTTTTTGAATCCTCAATTCCAATATTCTGAAAAAAAGTTCACCCATCTAGAGATTAAGTTTGGGTTGATAAAGTGCATGGAAAAGCTTATTCCAACTTATAAAGAGCGAGAAAAGATAGATTTACAGTTTGATGAGTTTAGGAAAAGGGAAGGAATGTTTGCCTTTGAGTTGGCAAGAACATCTGCCACCAAATGTAGTCCTAGTATGTGAAGTTTCCTTTTAGGTGTTCTTCAATTATTTATGTGTTTTCTTACCAAAGGGATTGTTATTGGCATTGTAATTGATTGGTGGATTCAATGGGGAGATCAAACCCCAGAGTTAACGTCTTTTGCAGTGAAGATTTTAAGCCTTACTTGCTCATCCTCCGCTTGTAAGCGAAATTGGAGTTCATTTAATATGGTATGAGTATAGTTAGAAACTTAGAATATATCAACACTTATTATAAAATTATTTATTTGTTGACATTAATTTTTTCATTATTAATAATTGTAGATTCATACTAAGAGAAGAAATCGGCTGGTCATAAAGAAGTTGAACTCATTAGTGTACATAATGTACAATAGAAAGTTGCATCAGAAATTCCTTAGACACCGAAGTTTAACTAATGATTATGAGCTTTTAGTTTTTACTGACCTACCTTCCGATGATGAATGGGTGATGGAAGAAGATGATGTCGAGCAAATGTCCACACTTGGTGCATAATGTGTGGACATAAGTGAATCGAGTGGAAGTACACAAGTAACACAACAAAGATAAAAGAGGAGTAGAGATGCACATAAGTTTATCAATAATTCAATGGAGTAACTTGAATATACATTGAAGTTTTTAATTATATTACTTTAAATTATTTTGGTATAGGGAAAAGAAAGCGTGTTCAATCATTGGACGATGAATTAGAGAGCGATGACATCCTTGATGAGGAGAATGAGAAGGAGGAGGAGAAGGAGAAGGAGGAGGAGGAGGATGATAGAGGAGATGGCACATTTGGCACATTCCATTTTGATCCTAATTTCTAGCCATTCGACACAGGTGACCTTTTTTATGATACTGATTAGATCATCTTTTCTTTTAGTGACTTTTGTATTATTTTTAGTTTGGACTTTGGGAGTTCGGTTATGTTATTTTTGGACAATTAATTTTAAATATGTTGTTGTTTTAGAAATTTATGACATTTTATACTATTTTTACATTTTTTTTAAAACCATTTTCGACCGATATACCCGTATCAACCATACCGGGCGTATCGTATCGTATCATATTGGGGTGCTCATATCATATCGTATAACATATTTTCAAATATTAGGAGGTAGTGGTCTTCACCATTAGAGAACACGGTGGTCTCCAAACACCAAAGACCCAGGTGGGTCTCCAATGGTGGAGACCATGGAGATTATTAGTCATTTTTTCTAAGAGAAATTGGTTGTGTTGCTGGATAGATTAGGTTATGATGATTGTGGGATGGTGTTTGCTCTTGATGATGATTATGATTATGAGATGGTGTTTACTGGTGGATGGACTAGGTGACGATGATTGTGGGTTATGGGATGGACGGACTGGATGGTGTTTGTTATTGATTGTGAGAGATTGATGATGGTATTTGCTGTGAGAGATCCAATTTAGATCTCCACATTTTTTTTTTTACTAAATTTTTTATTTTTAAATGTGTTATGTTCATCTTTACCGTTTATCTCATACCATCCACCAATGAGATAGACAGTGGAAATAAATTTTTATTAGTTTATTATTTTCATTATTTTAAATATTATTTATCAATTTTTCTTTTTATTTTTAATTTAGTGTGTTGATCTCTACCACTATTTATAAGATAGACAATGAGAATCAATTTTTATTAATTTATAAATTTTGTTTTAAAATATTATTTTATAATTATTATATTTTTTTAATAAAAATATCAGGAAAAAGAATATATTTTTTCAACTTTCGTCAAACGCTTCTGTTAACTTGTAATTGTCGTGGGATTTTGAATAAAATTAAAACGATAATAAATAAAACAAAATATTTTCATACGTCATATTATTTTTTAAGATTTTCTCTTAAATTTATTTAATGTATCTTAAAAAGAAAAAATTTGCCCCGAAGTGATTATTTTAATAAATTTAGTCAACAGTTAAAGAGGAATTTTTTGTTGAATCTATGAAAAAAATAATAAAAAAAAATAATACATATTTTTTTTATCGTATCGTATAGTATGTTATACAGTGCTCATATCGTACAGTATAACATATTTTCAAACATTGGGAGGTAGTGGTCTTCACCATTGGAGACCACGGTGGTCTCTGATGGTGGAGACCACAGTTGGAGACCACTATGGTCTCCAAACACTAGAGACCTAGGTGGGTCTCCAATGGTGGAGACCATGAAGACTATTGGTCTTTTTTTTTTAATAGAAATTGGTTGTGCTGCTGGATAGACTAGGGTGATAATGATTGTGGGATAGTGTTTGCTATTGATAATGATTATGAGATGGTGTCTACTGGTCGATAGATTGGGTGACGATGATTGCGGGTTATGGGATGTACAAACTAGATGGTGTTTGTTGTTGATTGTGGGAGATTGATGATGGTATTTGCTATGGAAGATCTAATCTAGATCTCCACCTTTTTTTTTACTAAATTTTTTGTTTTTTAATATATTATGTTGATCTCCACTATCCATCGATAAGATAGACGGTGAAAATCAATTTTTATTAGTTTATTACTTTTATTATTTTAAATATTATTTATTTTATTATTATTTTTATCAATTTTTTTATTTTTAATTTAATGTGTTGATCTCTACCACTATTTATAAGATAGATAATATGAGAATCGATTTTTAGTAATTTAAAATATTATTTTATGATTATTATATTATTTTAATAAAATTCCCAGGACAAAAAATATATTTTTGATTTTTGTCAAACTCTTTTGTTGACTTGTAATTGTTGTGGGATTTTAGATAAAATTAAAACGACAATAAATAAGGCGAGATATTTTCATGTGTGAGATTATTTTTTAGGATTTTTCTCTTAAATTTATTTAATGTATCGTAAAAAGATAAAATTATCCCTAAGTGCTGATTTTAAAATTTCGGTTAAAGAGGAGGTTTTTTGTTGAGGTCATGAAAAATTTTTTTAAAAAAAATTAAAAATAAAAAAAAAAAGTTGATCACTTTTTGTAAAGATCTTGATCTCAGCTAGATGGGGGATCCAGACATCTCCATGGCCGGCGATCTCCATCGTCGGCCATGGAAGTGGGTTCAAACCCAGACTTTAAAATCTGGATTCACTCAGATGTTGAAGATCTAGGTTCATCGAGATTTTAAAAACCCAGATGTTGAAGAAAATTAATCAATATAACTAAATAAAAAAAGAAAAAAAAAAACATAAAAAGGGCAATTATAAACTGCAACAACACAACAAAAATGGATCATGAAAGAGAATATAATAGCAAATTAAGTGTTTCTAAGGTCAAACTCTGAAGATATGCAAAGGGTGGTTTATTGATTGAACGTAAGTAAGACAAGATCGCACCTTACTTGGATATTGATCGTTGATAAGCCAAACCCGGAGTCTAGAGACACCAAAGCGAATTTGTTGCTGGAGAGATCCTTCACTACCGGCCGCCCTTGCAGCAGAATGTGGGATGTGGTAGGCAATGGGTCGGAGGGGATGTGGTTGGAGAATGCGGGTCGGGTTTGGTGGGGGATTTGAGATGGCGGAGAGGAGACTATGAGAGAGAGGACGGAATTTGGTGAAGAAGATGAAGGTTGACTTGGTGGAAACTATGAGAGAGATTGTGGGTTTGTGGGGATTTTGATGTCGTAGCTTGGTTAATAACACAAGAGAGCAACTACAGAGAGCAAACTAACAGGACGAAAGTGGAAATCGACAATAAGAGCAAATTTCAACGGTTGCTTGTCTGCCACCACTGACACCGCTTCCAAAGAAGTATTTTCTATTTTGAGTAAAATACACAAGACCCCTCTAAGGTAAAGCTTTAAACACATATAAACGAAAGTTTGGTTTTTATAACACAATGCCCCCATGCCATTAGTGCTTGTTAGTCAACGTTTTCATAGACTAAGGGTAATTTTGTCTTTTATTAATTTTTTATTTAAGAAAAATTAAAAAAAGGGGAAACTTCATTTTAGTCCCTAAGGTTTGGCGAAATATCAAACTTTTAAACATCTATTGAAAACAGTTCTTTTAATCCCTAACTTTTCTAAAACTCTTCAAAATGGTCCAAATTGTTAGTCAATTAACGGTCACCAGTAACAGAAGACTTGGATGAAAAGGGTAAAATGGTCTTTTCATATAAGATGCTAAGATTGTGACACGTGGACGGCTGAAATTTTAATCCTATAAAACATTTAAAATAATTTAAAAAATCGAAAATTATTTATAAAAAAAATTCGAAAAACTGAAAAAAAAAATTTGGCAACTTTTTTTTAAAAAAATCTGGATTCAAACAGATGGTTTGAACCAGAATATGTAAATCCAAATCCTCAAAAAAATTTACCAAAAAATACAAAAACAAAACACTCAACAAAATTATCAACCCCAAACACCAACTGTCAAACCCCAACATCAACCAAAACTAACCACAAACATCAACCACAAACGTCAGAGATCAACCCAAAACCAGTCTTTGGTTCTGGGTTCAATCAACCCAGAACCAGTGACACTGGTTCTGGTATCGAACCCAGAACTAGAGTTTGGTTCTGGGTCGAACCCAGAACCAGAGAGGTCTCTGGTTCTGGGTTACCTAGAATCCAGAACCAGAGATCTGGTTCTGGGTTCGAACCCAGAACCAGCGAACCCAGATCTGGTTCTGGGTTCGATGATCGAACCCAAAACCAGCTACGGTTCTGGGTTCGGTGGAACCCAGAACCATATTCGAACCCAGAACCGTCGTTGGTTCTGGGTTCGATCCCAGAACCAGACGCTGGTTCTGGGTTCAACCGAAAGGGAGACGAAGAAGAAGAGAGGAAAGGGAGACGAAGAAGAAGAAGAAGAAGAAGAAGAAGAGAGGAGAGAATGGAAGAGATGAAGAAGAAAAGAGAGAAAAAGATGATGTGGAGAAAAAAAGAGAGAAAAATGGTGTGATTATTTTTTTTTTATTATTATTAATTATTTTTCTTTTTTTAATTAAATAAAAAACTTTTGATTATATATTAATTTATTTATTTTTAATATTTTTATTTAATTATGGGTAAAACCAAACTTAGGGGCAAATGAGTCATTTTGCTTTTTCCATCTCTTTCAACTGACGGTTTGGATTATTTTGAAGAGTTTTGGAAAAGTTGGGATTAAAAGAGCTGTTTCCAATAGATGTTTAAAATTTTGATCTTTCGCCAAACCTTAGGGACTAAAATGAAGTTTCCCCTTAAAAAAATAATTGACAAAAAAAACATTTTAAAAAAAAAGAATGATGAAATCTTCACCGCCCACTATATGTGATGGACGGTACAGATTATTATTTAAAAAAATTGAAAAATTAATATAAAAAATGAAAAAAGCAACAAATTAAAGAAAGGAAAAAAAAGTTAAAAAACAAAAAGAAATTTTTTTTGGCTTCTCTTTCCTTCTCCCACCAGATCGTCTCTCTCTCTCTCTCTCTCTCTCTCAATTTTTCATGTTGATGATGGTGATGGGAGAGTCTCCGATCTCTCTCTTTCTCTCGTCTAGGTTCAAAACCTAGATGAACATCATCAGCCGCGGTCGTCGCCTGGGTCCGTCTGGGATCTTCATCATCATCAGCCGCCATCATCTTCTTCATCATCATCATCAGCCGTCGTCGAGTTCATCTGGGTTCGTTGACAAAAGATGAAAATACATCATCCAAAAGCAAGACGCAGATTTTTTGTGATGGATTTTTTGTTTTTTCGTTCATGAGAATGAAGAAGAAGATGAAGAATGAAGAGAAGAACAGTACAGTGTAATGTTCTTCTTCTTCTTCTTCTTTTTTTTTTTACTTTTTTTCTTCAAATCCAATCTGGTCTCCAAATTGGATTCTTCAATTTTATTTGTATTTTTTAAGATCTGGGATCGAAACCCAGATCTTCGAGTTGAAGATCTGGGTTTTGAACCTAGATCTTCAATTAATTTTTGTTTTGATTGATTTTGGTTTTGTGTTGGGTGTTGATTTGAACCCAGATGATGCTGGTCTTTTGATTGATACTGGTTTGTTTTTTAAAAAACAAACAAGAAGATGTTCTGGGTTATTTTAACCCAGAACATGAAGTTGATCGTGGGTTTTGTTTTCAAATGAAAATGATAAAAAAATCTTGTTCCAGATGGATGTGTTGTGCAGTATTGAGGATGAATATTTGTGAAGTGTGTGTGTTGAGATGATGATGTCCATCTCCTTGTCTCCATCTTCATGGGGATGAACAGTCGATGAACAAGGAAAGTTGTTCTGCTGGTGCTATGGTTCATCTCTATGTGTTGCATAGTCATTGTCTTTAAAGATCTTCATCTGGGGTCAATTAACCTAGATGAATATACAGTAAATTAAAATAAAAAATAAAAAATTATTTTAGTTGATGGGGATGAAGAGGCTGAAGATGATGATGAAAGTCGATGATAGATCTTGGTTTTGCTGGGATGACAAAAATGTTTGTTGATAGTGATGATGTTAGATGACGTTACTATATTAGAGATTTATTGTTATTTTATTTTATTTTTAATTAAATTAATGTTTATTATTTTAAAATTTAAAAGAAAATTAATTTTCCTTAAAAAAATTAATTTAAAAATTAAGGGTATTTTCGTCTTTCTATCACAAAACACGATCAACCGTTAGACTTCATGCGGTTTGACCGTTAAGTTGGGGGTTGTTGTGTTATAAAAACCAAACTTCATTTATACGTGTTTAAAGCCTTACCTCAGAGGGCTTTTATGTATTTTGCTCTATATATATATATATATTCATGTTAAACTAGAGAGCCCACTAGCCCATTTATTGGCTCAAAATTCAATAAAATCACCACAAAACCCAAAACACACACACACACACACACACACACAAACCCCCTCTTCCCGCGCCCCCACCCCACCCCCACCCTCTCCCGGCGCCCCCCACCCCCAACGCACGCACGCACGCTCGCTCAAGTCTCGACCTCTCAAACTCAAATTTCCTCCCTGCAAATCGAAAATTGAAAGCATGAAAACCAAGTAACTACAACATGTGGAAGAAGAAGCAAAAGCTATGGTTTTGGTGGGTTTCAACCCGCCACTTCTCCAGAATCTCTCCGCCGAAGCCCGCCGTCATCCGGGTCAAGAACAACGTGGCCCAGGTGGGTCCCCCCAAGCTCCCTCCCAAGCCTCGTCAGCTCCTCTCTCTCCCGCCGTTTCCCGGCCACCACCTCCCCGCCAAAATCTGGGGGCGTCCTGCTCACGTGACTGCTGTCACCTGGATCAAGTACTACTTCCACGAAGTTGAAGACTCTGTCATCCAGCCTCACTTCAACAAGGGCCTTGTAACCACCTTTCTCATTTCTTTTTGTGACTAATTGATGTTTTGTTGATATTGTTTTGGTGGGTTTGTTTCATTTTTGTGTTTATTTGACTGCAAATGCATAAAGTTTTGTTTTTTTCTTGAATTCATTGATATTTTTGGGATATTATATTTTGTGGGTTTGTTTTATGTTTTGTATTTGTTTAACTTGAAATGCATGAGATTTTGTATTTTGATTTCATTTCATTGTTTTTATTATGTCGTTGGTAGTTCTTCTTTTGATGTTATTTGATTGGAAATGCGTAAAGTTTGTATTTTTAGTTTTGTTTCCACAAGGGTCTTGTCAGCATCGGTGGAGTTGTGTGTTTCTGTTTTTATCACCCGATTAATGGTTATTATGAAGTTAATGATATTAATATGGTTTTGATTTGTGTCGTGGTTTTGTTTGATAGGAAATACATTAAAGTTTGTATTTCGACTTGTTTTTCTTGTTCTAGGTGCAGATGGAATGTGAAGATATGGATGGTGATTCTGTTGTAGAAAATGGAGGGCAAATGAAACCAATGAAAAAGGTAATGCTTATTTCGTTTTTGGTTTTGATATTTTGTTGTTTTCTGTGATTTCATGTGGGTTTAATTGGTCTACAACTATACAGCGTACGTGCAGATTAAGTCTAATGAGGTGATGAAAGAAAGGGCAAGAGTCTTTCTACCTGTATCGGTTTTGGAAAGTAGAATTTCGAAGAGATACGATACTATTCCAAGTGGGACTTTGAACCCGAATGCTGATGAGATAGACTATTTGCAAAGACTTGTAAAGTACAAGGCATGTATTAACTTTAGCTAACTTTTTCAATGTGTATTAACTTTAGCTAACCTTTTCGATGTGTTTGTGGGTCCATCATCCATGTGTTGCATTGTTTCCTTGATTGTTTTTATGTAATGTTTATTGAATTTGTTGCTAATTTTTACTCTTATTCGCTGAAAATTTCAGGACTCTGCCATACTTTTGCTAAATAAGCCTCCAAAGTTTCCAGTCAAGGTTTGATACTTCATGAACCCTTTTTTTTGGTGGTTGACCATTCTTGATATATTCGATTGTCTTTCTGATTTGTTTGTGCACCATATGTCTTTAGGGGAATCTTCCAGTTAATAACAGCATGGACGCATTGGCAGCTGCGGCTTTATCTTATGGCAACAATGAGGGTCCTAAGTTGGTATCCTTCTAGCTCTAGATTAATTTAGAAGGTTGGCAAACGAGAAACAATGTTTATATGTAGCGGTTAAGTATTTTTCCTTTTAGATTAAGTTTTCCATTTTATTGACATATGGTTGAAGCTTAGAGGAGCGATTTGGGTCGAGATGTTGGTAGATCTTTAGGAGTGGTTGATTGTAACTGTAAAATTTAAGATGATAGGATGTAATGTTCAACAGTTATATTGAAGCCTAGTATTAAACTAATTGGCATTCCATCCTCAAATGGTTGTCGAATCCTGAAAGTTTAACAAGTAAATGTAGTTTTGCACTGTTTGTCTGTGCTAGGATCCTTTATGTATGTCTAGTTATCTTGTTTTACTTTTCTACTGTTCTCATACAGTTAATTTTTAGGTTCATCGTCTTGACAGAGAATCCAGTGGCCTTCTGTTGATGGGAAGAACTAAAGAAAGTGTATCTCTTCTAAATTGGTTGTTCAGTGATTTAAACAAAGGAAAATCATCTTGTAAGGTATTGCCATTTGGTAGAATGAGATTGATTACATGTTAAATAGTATAGTATGACAGATAATTTAATATAACATACTGATGAAGAATTTTAGGCTTGGAATGATGCATGTGAAGCCACATATCAACGGTATTGGGCATTGGTTATTGGCTCTCCCAAGGAAAAAGAAGGCTTAATTCGTGCTCGTCTTTCAAAGGTTCTCTCTCTTGTTCTTGCCCTTTGATTAAATGATGAAAAACTTATCTTGTGATTGGAAATCACTTTTGAGAAATAATATTGTGCTCAATATTGTTTGTATATTAATTATTGCTGATTGTAGGTGCTTCTTGATGATGGGAAGACTGAACGGATCATCTTGGCTCAGCACTCAGGTTTGGAAGCTTCCCAAGAAGCTTTAACTGAATATCGGGTGCTAGGGCCTATGATAAATGGATGCTCATGGATTGAACTGTGTCCACATACTATGCGTAAGCATCAGGTACTATGAACATGTCTCTGATGCAGGTCAAAACTACCTAATTTAAAGGAATTGTCTGTAACTAGTTTATGGAAGTTTTTTAGCTTAGACTTGTGACATTATGTCATAATTTGAGATCAAATCCATCTCTACCATTGATACTAGATTGCCGCCACACTTGTGCACCCTAGCCTACAAATGGCAGAGGTACATTCACAGACAGCAATATCATTTTACTTTTACATTTCACATTTCTTGTCATATAAGTGATATAATTCCATCTTCAACCATTGCTGATAGATTAGAAAGGCATTAAATTACAGTGCATTGATTTGGTCTCATGCTATCGAATTGGCCCTTCTAAATTTGATGCTTTTATGTCAAATCCGATACCCTTTTGACGGTGACGCTTTCTTGAGCTTTCATGGTTCGTATTTTGAGTGGCACTCTATGAATAGCAAAAAAAAAAAATTATCTTATTGTTTCTTGTTTCTTCTTAAGATTTAAAATTTTATTAAAATTATATGATTATAGTGAATTTCAGGTCACACCATGTTCTCTATAGGATGCTTCTTCAGCTGAAATTGGTTTAGTTCCACCAGTTGATTTTGTTAATATCAGAACTACTGCAAGATAATGATGTAATTACTAGTAGTAAAACAATGCCTTGCCTTAAGATTATGAATAGAGAATTTGTCTCAGCAGAATACTGCACACTTTCGAGGATTATGATTTATGATTGCCATAAGTATGGTTATAGCTCCCGCAAATGGATGATTAATATGTATTAAAAGTTATACTAAGATGTTATGCATGTTGAAAACCCTTCTGTATTCTGAAGCTTTGCTAATCAAAGTATTTGGAAAGTTGACTATAGCTTATTTGTTTTCCTCCATCTTTTTGCAGCTCCGTGTCCATTGTGCTGAGGCTTTGGGCACTCCAATTGTTGGTGACTATAAGTATGGTTGGTTTGTGCATCGGAGATGGAAGCAAATGCCACGTGTTGACATTGAGCCTACAACTGGTGCGCCTTACAAGTTGCGAAGGCCAGAAGGTCTAGATATTCAGAAGGGAAGTGTCTTGTCTAAGGTGCCCTTGTTACATCTTCATTGTAGAGAGCTTGTACTCCCAAACATTGCAAAATTCCTTCATATTTTGAATCAGAAATCAGAAGACTTGCATCCAACAATTAGCTCAAAGCCAGATCTTCTTCGGTTTGTGGCATCGATGCCCTCTCACGTGAAAATTAGTTGGAATTTAATGTCCTCCTATTTGGTATAAAAGTACTAGTTTTTTTTTGTTCTGTAAAGGTTGACCAAAATAATTGGATTTGTCTTAAATGTGAACTTCATTTTCGGGTTGATCCATCTATTTAATTGTTTAGAATGATTTTAGGTTTGATTAATAATTTTCACTTTTGGTTTCAGATTATCTGGTTGTTTTCTATTAAGAGTGAAGAGATTTATTTTCATTCTGCCAATGGTAAAATGGAAGCATTTTCAATTTTTAATAATTTTTCGCTTATATTGTATGATTATCTTTTGGAAAATAAATGAAGCCATTTATGTATATAATGTGCTGAATTTTGGTGTTAAGTTTAGGGTTAATGGCATAAATTTCCCGTGACATTAGGTCTGATAGTAACTATTGACTCTTTTTACAAAAATTGAGATAAATCACTCTTCTTGTTAGTTGTTGAAGTTTAAAATTATTGGTTGACCATCTAGTCCAAGTTAAAGGATAATATAACCCCTACTTTTTGTTTTAGAAGGAATTGCACAAAATCCCCCCCGAGGTTTGCCAAAAAACAGATAAAAATATATTTATCAGTTTATTACACCAAATTACCACATCGTTAATCAATTTTCGTCAACTTTAACAGTTGACCAAGATTTTTAATCAAATGACCATTTTACCCATTTTGATCATCATCATCACCATCAGATCATCCTCATCCTAATCACCATCACCATCAAACACCGATCATCAACATCACCATCAGATCATCCTCATCATCATCTTCGAACATCATCACACCATCAGATCATCTTTATCATCAAACACCGATCATCTCACCAACAAAATCAACCATAAAACTAGATCGACAAGAGAGGGTGAGAGAGAGGAAGAAGAAGAAGAAGAGCTGCTCCGGTCACCTGAACCCGTCGCCGACCAGCTCATCCAGCCGCAAACTCACCAAGAAGAGCGGGCTCCGGTCTGGTCTGGCTTACGCGCGACGTCGAGCTGGTCTGGTTCAACTTCGATCTGTCTTCGTCAACTTCGGTTCGTGCGCGGGTCGGCGCGAGCTCCTCGGTCGGTCGGTTGAGCTGATGGTCGGCGTCGTCGTCTGGTTCTGCTCAGCTTGGTGTCTTTAGTTCCGTGTGACCTCTACTTGGCGACGATATGATCTGTAGCTAGTTAGGCGAGCTTCACGGCGTCGGGCTGAGCTGGTCGACGAGCTTGCACGGCTGGATCGGCCACAGCTTCCTCTTCGGATAGAGGATGAAGGAGAAGAAAGCGGCAACGGAGAGAGGGATGAAGAAGAAGAAGATGATGAATGAGAGATACGCATAGGGGTGAAGAAGAAGAAGGAGAAATGGACCAAAATGCCCTTCACTCAGTTAACATTGACAAAAGTCAACGTTAGGTATGGGGGTTTGGTGTAATAAAGTGATAAATATGTTTCCATCTGTTTTAGGTAAACCTAAGGGGAGTTTTGTGCAATTCCTTCTTTGTTTTATTAGTCATTTTATTGTTTTATAGACATTTCATTTAACTATTTTTTTAGGAAAATTTTTCATATTGGCTTTATTTTGGGGGTACAAATAGCTTACTTGTGTAATTGGGTTCATGGTTGTATTTAAGTTAAAAGTTTAGAAATTCAGAAGGGATTATTAGTTCCTTAAAATCAAAATGAGTATAGGTGGATGAATGTGAGTTATTAACTTTCTAAAAGAATTAGATTCACATTGTATTCTTGTGTAACTCATCTGTGTTTGAAGGCATCTTAGTTTTCTTTTTTTTTTTTAAAAATGATTTGTGATCAATTCATGATCGTGGTCATAGAAATGAGGCTTATTGGTCCTTTTTGCAACATGGTTGCAACTTGTCACAACGGTTTGTATATTCAGTTGAATCTACACATCTATTTTGCCAACAACTTTGCACGTTTTTCATTAAGGTGCACCTGTTCAAAGTCATCCGAAAATACAATTTTCAAATAATTTTCTATAGTAGGTTGTATGGAATTATGCCCTTGAATCTAGTACTCACGATTCCGCTTTACTCTCTAAATTACAAATAATGGCACCATTTGAATCGTTTGAAATAATGTTTGCATTATTATATTTTTTATGTCTCTCAACGGTCGAGACTCGATATAGGTCTCTGATGGTGGAGACCTTCCACCATGGAGACCCAGATTGTCTCCACCATTGGGACCCACCTGGGGTCTCCAATGGTAGAGATCTGCCACTGCCATCATCGTCACGTTGTCGCTGTCATCGAGATGCGATTGCTAGAGATGGAGAAAGAGAGAGGAGACCGTTGGAAATAGAGAGAGAAAAGAGGAGAGATAGAGAGAGAGAAGCAATAGAGAGAGAGAGCTGAGAGAAAAAAATTATATATATGTAACTTTATTTTATATTTGATATTATTTTATTTTTATTTTTTATATTTTAATTAATTTTTCATTGCTTTTCCCTTTTTACCCTTGGAGTCAAACGGCCAACCATGTCAACCTAACAGAATTTGTAACTGTCAGAAACATTGTTGACCTTTCGTACACCTTCAAGGGAGATTTTAGATATTTATGTTAATATTAAATTATATTTTGAATAATTATGAAACAATGAGTTACATAACACATATATTCTTATGCATCACTTTGTTTTTTGGGATTATCTCAAAAAATTATTATGTTGGTCTAAGTCTATTTGTTTAAGTGAGGATGAGAGAGAAAAAGAGAGAAATCTATTATAGGTCAGAAAAAAGATAAGTATATGAGAGTATTTTTAATCCTTAAATTAAACGGTTAAATAATTTAAAAGTAGACACCTAGAAACAATCGATAAATGAATGAAAAAGAAAAAAGGAAAATAAATTCATTTATTTATCAATTGTTTGTTGTCTCCCTCCTAATTTTCAAGGTACTAACCGGTACCCATAATTTAATATTTATGCTTTTAAGGGCAACTGAAAGCTCAACTGACTAGTACATTTACACTTTCAGTAGGAAGCCTCTATGACTTCATAGGATTATAATCAAATAGAAATATCTCACTTCTTAGAGCAATAATGATTACATGACGGCTTTATATCAACTTAGTCCCTTGTAGTCTTTCCTATCATCAATGGTTATGTTTTCATTTCTGTTACAAATCCTTATTTGACATCTAAGAAAAAAATTGATTGGATCCCAAAATGACTTTATAAAGATAGAGACATGACTATTAAACAATGTCTACAATTTGTTCAGTTTCATAAAGATTCGTTAGGCCTTATTAAATAGCATCCCTAGAAATCAAGCCTTCAGATGCCTGAAGTAAGGACTCTACTTTCTAAAATTTTCTTCTAGCCTTAAGCTCTGCTTCTTTTAAATTCAATTCCAGGGTCTTTAATAACTCATACCAAATAACAATACAAAATACTAATGTGGGATGCCATAATGCTACCCAACCTATTTAAACACTGCACAAGAACAAACTAGCTTACACCAAGCATGTTAGAAAGTTTCATCCAGAAAACTTTAAGTTGTTAGGCAGAGCACTCTATTCTCAAGGTAGTAGCCAAAATAAATATAATGTTTACCAATGGGGCGTGCTAACGGTCCATCACATGTAAAACCATATATTAATCCGTCGTTGCATGTGAATAGAAAACTAAACAAACTAAAGTTTATACCCTTTATAACTTGTTTTGTGATGGTCCAATCATAAAAATCATTTGGAAATTATGGGTATGGATATATGGCATTTTTAAGCATTGTGAATTAAATATATCCTATTGAATTGTGTCCAACTACTTGCCAACAAATATGTTACCAAAAAAAAAAAAAAAAAAGTAAAAACTAATATGTTTACTAACATGGGCATTTGTGTTTTGATATGTTATCTTTAGCATAACCTAAATGATAAATCACAAAATTAACTAGTCATAACTCAAATATATGTATCCTATAATCACCAACCATCTTGTTTTTATGAAGAGATCAAATTGAGGGAGTGTTGCATCATAAGGATTGTGACATCCCACCTAGGTTGGCACCCCACAAAACCTTAAATCATGTGCACATCACCCATCAATTGACCAATTTATTCAAACAGATAAATACATGTAGTTATGGGGGAATAAACAACCCTTGCAAGTCATGAAAAATGTTCAGAAGTACATAAAGATTAATTTATAGCAAGATAACAAAAATCCGGACAAAAAGACCACTAAAGTCAACATTTGAGGAAAAACCACGACAATGTGAATGGTCCACAACTTGATTGCCTTCATGATAAATGTGGGACACAAAAATCTGCATGGAAGAAAGAAAAGAGACAACCTTTCTAGAAAGCCAAAAAATGCCAAGGAACCAAGAAAAGAGTCCGAGTAAAATTAAAACTTACTCCGACTTCCACCCTCTCTATTACATCATATAATTCTGCTTCAAATGCCAACATAGTCCCCGAAGGAGTTTCAAAGCAACCTGTGACAAAGTCACAAACCCATGACATGCTTGAAAATACCACCGCAACTAGAACGACTTGGAGTGCCACAAGAATAATCTCATTTCTAGCATGCCACAAAGACCAATGAATTGAAGCTATTGCTGCCATCCAAAGGGAAGAGAATTAGGGACTAAAAGTAAATGTTACAGCCTTACAAAGAATTTAGTGACATCCAAAGAGAAATCTAAAAGTTACCTATGCCAAAAAATACTAGCAAAACAAGACCACCAAGCCTGATAAAAAATCTAGTAACATCCAAAGAGAAATCTAAAGTTACCTATGCCAAAAATACTAGCCAAATAAGACCACTGAGCATAAGAACAAGACTAGACACAATTTGTCCACCATTGCCTAACTAGCAAAGCAAAACCTACAACATGAAGGAAACTAGGAGCCTGACTTTGAGGTAATCATTCTCTAATAGTGAGCTGTTGTGAAAAATGATGCCGTAATAGAGTGTACCATGAAGAGGAGACTAAACTTTTCAAATTTGCTTACCCCAAGAAACCAAAGTAGAAGGTGGTTGAAAACAATAAATAACTCTGTAGAAGAAACTACACTAGAAGAACCTGTTTAAATAAAATTATCCTCAGAGTTTATAATAATAATCTACTAGAGCAATGAATATTTAAGAGCTCATACATGAGAAGCTTTGTGAGGCATAGAAGACATTAAATGATTGAAATCTCTGTACACATGAAATTGATTCAGCATTCGAGAAGCTTCAAAGATCTACTTCAGATGAATGAAAATGAAAATTTTGGACACATACAAATTTCAACGACATTCGAGAAGATTTGAATACTGAGAAGGGAGAGCTATTTTTGTGTTCAAGATTACCATTAAGACTTCAACACCTCCACCTGAAGAGTTGAAGAACTTGAAAAATGGAGGATCAAAGCTGGGAAAGCTATGTTCGTGTTCAAGATTACCAATGACAGAGAGCTGCTAAGCTTGTTCATGAAGACGTGTTCGGTCTAGTGAAGCAAGCATCAATTAATGGACTGTGATATATGGTGACCTTTATAAAACAAAAATCAGAGGTGTTAAAAAAGGTTAGAGAATTTCATGAGAAGGTTGAAGGAGGAGTCGGGAAGAAGATAAGTCGAGAATTAGTCTTATATTATTATTAGCTTTCTTTGCCATATACATATCAATTCAACTTGTGAATGTTGATCAATTTGAGCCTGATGAGTAAGCAATAAAGCTGAAATTGCAAACACTGAATAGGATCCAGGCACTAAAACTTTTGGAATGACAAATGAATCATACTCAAGGCCTAATACTTAAGATTGAAATAATTTTGTCATCTTCAGTCATCACATAACTTGTGAATGACAAGACATCTATGATGCTCTTTTTCTTCATGAGATATTTAATTGTTGAAGAATCAAATTTCTTCCACATTTGCAATTGCATAATTGCATGACATTAGCTTTGATTGAGAAATAAAGAGACATTGAATAGTTATCCAAACCTCACATGCTGTAGAACAACCTACAAGATCAGGAAGAATTTCCTAGCTAATTGAGGACAAAATCCAACACAATAAGATTTGATCCTGTTACTCCTGATCCAGATAAGTATCGTAGATAGGATCATCAAGATTCAAGTGTTTTGGTGATAAAAACAGAGGATCAACAAAGTTTGATAGGCAATTATAAGGGATTATACTAACTAGGAGCCCCTATACATTTGGTATGATGACCTATTAGCAACTCATTGGTTAGAGCCACAACCTAACCATCTCTAACTACTTTTAACCATGATCATCATTTACATTTTTGACGCATGGCTTATGATTATGAAGTTGATCCTTGTAACTAGAGACTTGTAAGTGCTTGACCACTATTCTATTGAGCTAAAGAGGCTGGTGTTGATAGTTGACCATTATCTTGTTAAGCTGAATAGACAAAGTGATTATCATCACTAACAATGAGGGAAGTTCATAGCATCCAACTGCCTAATTAAAAGTGGTCATCATTAGATATTTAAAGCCTCAGTATGTTGACCTCTCTTATGGATACACCTTTTTAAATAATTATACCAATTTTCATGCATTGCTCATCCTCTAACTCTAATTTTCAAATTGCTTACCAACTTTTTAAACAATTCACAACAAAGTGAAAAAAAAAAAAAAAAAAAAAAAAAAAAACCAATTCTGGTGTAACTTTTCTTATCCAGCTCTATATAACCAATCAATTATCTAATTGCTAGTCTCTATTTTCTAAATTCTTGTAGTTTTACTCTACTTCAAATTCAAAATTTAAATTTTTGAACTTTAATGAACACACAAAATGTTACCTATTATTAAGTCTAATTAATGTGGAATACAATAATGCTACTGTGACCATTCAAATACTATGCAATAACAAACTTGCTTTCAGCTAACATCGTATTACAAAATTTCAATCCCAAAATTTTACATCACAACTCCTTTGAGAAGTATTTTGAATTCACTATGTACCATAAGTTTGCAAGAGCAATTTGTCGGATCATACTAACTAACCAAACCCCAAAATTACTCAAACTTTCAATATCAAATTCCTAACTAACACCAAAAAATTATAACAGTTGCTTAAGATGAAAGCAAGAGAAAACAGAGGTCTCTGCTTAGTTTTAGATTCCCATTTATGTTGATTCGTGCTACTACCTCTTTTGATGAGTACCAAGTTGACAATAGTTTCATCTTCAGAAGAAAAATCTTAAAGTCCCTTTTCATTTTGTAAATATATGAGTTGAAGATGTTTTTTTATCTTGCATATGCATAAATTCAATCAGTTGTAAAGCAAATTAAAACAAGTATTTGTCTTCATGATGATTCTAGTTTGGAGGGCAGCCCACATGTGACTAAAGCAAATGAGAAAGTTCCAAAAGCAGCATGAAGAAGGTGGTTTCGGATTCAAAACAAGTTCAGAAGAAGAAGATGCAATGGACTGACATTTTTGGAAAATAACGAACAGCAAGAGAATGTGAGTGTAGAGCATTAAACATATGCATCACAAACCAAAACAAAATAAAAAGAGCATGGAAAATTAAAATCCAAATGCAACATCTAAATACCATCGGCATTCACCCGCATTTTCTCATCAACCAAAGGAAGCCCTAAACTACAGCAATCACTGAAACTCAAAAAGAATGAGCAACCCAAAAGGGAAGAAAAAAAAAATGAGGGAATTCCTTTGCCAAATATTTCAATGACTACATACCCATTAAACAAAACATATAAGAAAACAAGGGTAGTGGAAGCATACAAGATGTTCAAACGGCAGATGAGGAGAGAGTAGAAGGACCAGCACAATCTTCTGGAGAAGTCTTGGCATTCTGTAACGGGCCACAACAAATTCAAAGAGAAAGCATAATATGTTCAAATTAATTTGTTGTTAAGAGACATAATTGCTATTGTAAGAGTTTTCTAGAGAAGCATATAAAAGCAAACCAACAAAAAGACATGAGGCAAACAGTATGTACTTGTTTTTCATGAATCTCCTGTATAGTTGCATTGAGGTCATCGTAAGAAGAAAGTGTGCCCTCATGCCATATTGCTTCTAATCGTGGTGTTTTCAGGACTCCTGAAGAGAAAACCTTTATCTTGGGACATTTTTTCAGAGAAAAATAAGATAAATATGGGAAAGTGAAGGTGTAATTTCTAGGGCAAAAGCTTGTGAGACTTGATAAACCATCTAGTGTCAAAGTCTCCAATCTGTTGAAAATAATTTTGTCGTTGGGTACAGCCTCTTCGTTTGATGATATTACTGCTGTCATCGTTTTGCATTTTCTTATCTCCATATCTTGAAGTTGCACAAGACTTTTTGCAGTTGCTGGTGCTAACAAATTCATCAATCCATCACAACCCTCTACAATCAGCCATGTTAGATTTCGGAAAGATGACGAAGGTGGCATTAGAGTAACCAAACTACCACACCATTCTACTTCTAGACTTTCAATATTTTGAAGATTTAGATCCAAGCTAGAGTCTTGTTTCCACATTTGCTTCAAATTATCAAGTCTATGGAGTGATAAGCGTTTTATTTGTGCTAAAGCTCCTGCATATTTCTCAAAATCTTCACATGAAAATATCTCCTCATGCGAACTACAATTCAATTCAAGTTCCTTCACACTGCAAAATCTTTGAAGAATAGCAAGTGGGAAAGTTGTTGATTCATCCTCAAAGACCTGAAGACATTTAAGTTCGGGGAAGAGTTGCTGTGGAAACTGGCTTTGACAAAGCATACCAATTTCGTCTCTTCTAAAACTTAGTTGCTCTAAGTTGGAAAAAACCTGTCAAGCAATCAAATAAAACAAATTTTTATACAACTTTATATATTTTAAAATGGTAGAAGGTATTTACAAAAATTAAAGATGAACCTTCTGGTGTTCTGGAATTTTTTGCAGCATCATTCTGATGTTCTTGAAACCTAGTACCTTCCTAGAGCAAATCTGTCAACCAATTAAATTGAAACAAATTAGGGTTGTGATCCTCCCACAAATAATTACAAAGTAAATGGATCTTATTTTATTTATTTTAAATGGTAGACAAAACCAATTCTTTGAGGCCTAAACAGTCACTACATCAATTCTTTGAGGCATGTACCTAGAACTGCTAATAATGTAGCTCATGGGATTGCTAGATGGGCTGTTAAGCAGAATACATCCAATAGATGGATGAATTGTCTTCCAACTTGGTTGATAGACCTAGTAGCTAATGATGTAAATAGGTCATCCTCTACTTTTATTTGCCGAATAAAGTTTGTTTCTTACTAAAATAAATAAATAAATAAATAAAACATAATATGGCGGCGGCAAAAGGTTCTTTATACAGGCATATATATATATTATACAAATTTTTATACATAATTATATTTTAGAACAGCAGTAAAAATTTAACGCACTTAAATATAAATACATTTAAAAAATAAAACTCTTTTTCTAAATTTAAAATGCATTTAAGTTCAAATATACACTTAAGGTACGTTTTGTACAAGGGATTGTATTAAAATTAAATAATTTCTATTTCAATCCCTTATTAAGCATGACACATGGGATTAGTAGAAAGCCAATCCTATGCTCCTCATCTAGTCCAGCTCAGCAGGGGAAAAGCAAGGGACTATCTCTTGCTTTGTTACTTTTTGAAATATTTTTTTTCTTCATTTACTTTTACATTGTATTAAATTTATTTAATTGTTTTAAAAATTAAGTTAATTTATATATTAAATATTTTTAAAAAGTAATATTCTTTTAAATTATTTATAAAAATATTATTTTATTTATATTTGACAGCATATGGTTATATTTACTTTTAGAGAATAAATTCCCAAATTAAGTTCAAAATTTTAATATATATATATATATATGTGTGTGTATTAAATTCATATATTTTGTCCAATTATAATCTATACCAAATAAGTGATAGTAGTATTTTTATCCAATCTCATACTAGATACATTACAATATTAATTTATTCAATTCAATCGATTTCTGTTAAAATAATTCGATCCAGTCAATCCTCTATGAATGCACTCTATTTTATCCTATTTCAATCTAGTATCATTCACTTTCTTGTTCAACTGAACTAATCTTATCCTTTTTATCTTTACTATATTTTAAAAGAAAAAAAAATACTCATACATTTGTTTGAACAATTTCTCCAAGGAATAAAAAAGAAAACAAATAACTTCATAATTTTGGATTAGCTTTTTAATATTGATACTATAATTGTCTTTTAGTGTATATATGTCAATAAGTTTAATTGTTTGTTGGTAATTAATTTCAAATAGTATATATGTATTACTAATAATGTAAATCTAGATATGAAAACTTTCAAAAATAGAGAGAGAGAGGTGGCTTTTGATAAAATAATTTGGAAGGAAAAGTTTGAGATGAAATGGTGTACTTAGTTAAACAACTTCACCCTTCATCAATAGGAAAACTTTCAAATAGTTAAACTTTTGTAGAATTTGACCCCCTTTTTTTTAATAGAAAGAGTTAAAAAGAAACTTCACTTTAAAGACTTAAGGGAGTTACTCATATCTATATGCATATCTTGCCCTAAGAATGATCTCAAAATGCCAAAAGGTTTTTCAAAAATTAAAATTAATAAAATATTCCATACTTAAGACCAACAATGTTACTATAAAGATTAAAGGAACCAATTATCAAATATTTCATATTGAAGAGATATACAACTTATAAAATTAAAAATTCAATTGATATTCTTACTCTCAAAACTATAAATAATCTTTAATGATAAAGATTGATATTATTTATGTTAGATATAAGATAATATTATTAACTCACCATCGATAAAGTTAAATTTTAGATGAAAGTAGATAAAAATTATCAACAAAAGAGGTAAAGGAAAGAAGAAAACATACATACCATTTCTTCATGATGTTGTCGTACAAGTTCATTAAGGTCATCCTTGCAAATGTACTCTGTCTGGTCTTGCCATACTTTTCGTAACATTGGTGTGCTCAAGTTTCCTAAAGCGAAAATCTCCATCTTGGGACATTCTTCCACAGTTAATTTTTCTAAAAATGGAATCTCAAAGGTGTAATTCCTACAGCTAAAGCTTGTGAGACAAGATAAGTCATTCAATTCCAATTTCTTCAATTTGCGGAAAGTAATCTTATCTTCTACTATATCTCCCCCATTTGCTACTACTTGTGTCATCATTTTGCACTGAGATATTTGCATTTCTTCGAGCTGCACTAGACTTTTGGTTGTTGAGGCTAACATTAAACTCACCAATTTTTTGCAATTGTTTACTTTCATAATTTTCAGATTTTCAAAAGATGATGAAGGCAGCAGTACATTACTCAGACTCTCACACCACTTAACTTCCAAACTTTCAAGATTTTTAAGTAAGTTTAGTTTGGAATCCTTTTTCCCCATTTGTTTTACATCACGAAGAAAATTGAGACGTAAACATTTTATTTGTGCAAGAAACCGTGCATATTTCTCTGCCTCTTCATATGAAAATATCTCTTCGTATGAACAACCTTCTAATTCAAGTTTTTCTACAGCGTGAAACCTCTGAAATATTTCAAGTGGAGAAACTGTTGATTTATCGTAGGTGACACAAAGACATTTAAGTTTGGGAAAGATGTGTTCTGAAAATTGGCTTTGCCGCATCATTCCAATGTCATTTCCATTTAAATTTAATTGCTTTGCCTCTGAGAAGACCTGACAATAAATCATATAAAACAAAATTCACATAATTTTTATATAAAGGATAGATGAAAAATATCTATGAACCTATTTGTAATAGTTAAGGACTAACTTTTGTGCGTTCTGGAAATAAATTCCAAACCAATATGAGGTCCTTCCCGCTTAAAAAGGATTGCTCTACGATGGAGAAGACCTGTTAACCAATTTATTGAAAAAGAATGAGAGTTATTTTCTCCCAGTAACAATTGTAAAAAACTTGATTTATTATTTGCTTTTAAGAGAGTAGGCAAATCAACTCATATAGCAAATAATTTTTAGATATAAAAATATTTTTCCACATAAAAGCTTTCTAAAACTTTGCATAGAAGGTATTCAATTGATAAATAATTATCATATTGTTCATCACATCATCTATTATTTACAACATTCATATATTAAAAATATATTGTGATTTGATAGTACTCCGCCAAATTATGGTTCAAACATGGATGAAAGATGAGACAATAAAAAGGGAAAAATTAGAGAAGAAAATGTTTTTTTTTTTTTTCTCTGGACACTTTCCCTAATCAATTGAGCACTAATCAATTGCATATTACTCATCCTACGATATTGTTCCTTGATGCTAGTTTTTCATCTTTAAATGCTTTATATTCAATTCTCTTTTTTCATGTTTGTTTCATTGTTTTATCATCAATAAAAATGAAATCTCATTTTACTTGTCTTAATTCCACATGCAAACACTAATAATCGATTTATTAGTAGTAGCTGATTTGAAACATTTGAAATTTACTTTGTCATATTATTCCCTAGAGAGAGAGTGAATATTAGGAATGAGATGTTGTCCTCGTACTAGTTAGGATTATCTTACGAAAAAATGAATAAGATCTCACAAGTGTGGGATACCAGTATACTTTTTGTCTTTTCATGCATAAGTCCTAACATACAAAGATGCTATATATATATTAGATAGAGAGAGAGAGAGAGAGAGATCATAAAAATCTTGATGAAATTTAATTAAGGGATAATTTCAATATAATTAGACATGGCATTTTTCAGATAAAATTTCGTTCCAGAAAAATTATGAAAATAAAAATTATATAATTTAATAAAGGTGCTTGAACTAAAGTATAAAAAGTCCCCAATTAAGAAGGCCTAGTGACCAATCAAATAAGAACAAATTGACATTATTTACCTTCCACGAACAATTACACTAACCTTTATTTATTTATTTAAATAAGTTTGGCAAAACATATGTAATACAAATTGTTTTTTCTAAAAACAACCAAAAGAATTATTTAATTTATTATTTCATTTTTGCTGTCGTTCTTCATTTTTTAATTTGAAAATTAGGAAAGTAGTTTTCATCTCCAACAAATTTTTTATTTCTTTTTTAAAATATATTTCATATTTCTTAAAAATGTGTTTATCAAAATTTATATTATCAAACACCTATTACCGTTGCACTATAATGGTCTTCATTGGATAATTGGCAATATATATGTTAGAAAACAATAAGACATAAGAATTTAATTAATTAACTTTTTCACATCTAAAAGATAAGATAAATAAATTTTAGATAAAATACTTATCTTAAAAAGTTTAATATTTCGATATTAAATCTAAAAAGGCTTAACTTTAAAATTCAAATATTCTTGAGCATGCTAAAGTTTATTATAGAAGCATGAAAAGGAATAAAAGAGGCAAGAGAGTGAGATAAGAAATTCAACTTTATTAATCCATACATACCTTTTTATCACGAATTTGTTTGAAAGCTGCGTTAAGGTTGGAATGCTCGCACTTATAGTTTGTCCTATCTTGCCATACTTCTTGTAAATTTGGTGTGCTCAAGGCTCCTGAACAGAAAAACTTCAGCTTGGGACAGTTGGTTACCCTGAGTTCTTCTAACAATGGGAAATTGAAGTTGTAATTCCCAGAGCAAAAGCTTGTGAGATTTGTTAATGCCCAGAGTTTCAAACTCTTCAATCTGCTCAAAGTAATGTTGCCTTCCATTACATCTCCTTCATTTTCTATTATTTCTGTCATCCCTTTGCAAAATGTGATACTCATTTCTTCAAGTACCATCAGACTATTAGCTGCTGAGCCTGGTACTAAGCTTATCAATCTATCACACTCGTCTACTTTCAAAATCTTCAAATTTTTGAAAGATGCTGATGGAGGCATCAGATTAATCAAATTGCCACAGTCTGATACTTCAAGAAATTCAAGCTTTTGAATAATAGGATCCATTTTGGATTCTTGTTTCCATATTTGCTTCAGTTTACCAAGCTTATAGAGATATAATCTCTTTAATTGTGCAAACATCCTAACATGTTTCTCGACCTCTTCACATGAAAATATCTCCTTGTACGAACTAGATTCTAGTTGAAGCTCTTCCAAATTATGAAATTTCTCTAATATACTATGTGGAAGAATTGTTGATTCATCATCCTCAATCTCAAGAGATTTAAGTTTGGAAAAGAGATAATTTGAAAACGAGCTTTGACAAATCATTCTTAAGTGATTTCTATTTGTTCTCACTTTCTGTAATTGGAAGAGTGCCTAACAATCAACCAAACAAAAACAAGTTGGTGTCATATTTCTCATAGTTGCACATATAATTTAAATTACTATTAATCATTTTCTCTATTCAAATTTAAATTACATATCTTTTAAAGTAGAAAGATAAACCAACTGATGTGGCAAATTGTTTATTTTAAATATTGTTTCCAAATATTAATCATATTTAATCAAAATCTAAAAAACTTTCTAGTTAATTTGTAAAGTTATATGATTTACCACATCATCAATTTTTTTTCTATTCACAATTATCAATATTATTATTATTTAAATGAACTCAATAGAATCCAAATTTGAAATCCAATTTAAATTATAAAATGGAGACTTTTCGAAAAAAGTCTCAAGCAAAATACTAAAATTGTTAATGTTAAAAAAGCACATAGAGTTTCCTAACATCACAAAAATTATTATAAATCACTAATACTATCGTAGGCAATTTATGGAATTATCACAGTATGCATAGAACAAAAGTTGTGATAAAAAATAAATTATTCGATCCTTAACACATCATACATTAAATCACCATTGTCAATAATTTTTTAACTTGCTCTGCTCTTCTTTGTAATTATATGTAATTTTATTTTATTTTTTTTTAAAAAGAACTTTTATATAATTTAGGTTTGATGAATTAATTACATTTAACAATAAAATAATAAATAAATTGGATCAAAGACATGCACTCACAATTGAAAGAGAAGAACTAATACCTGATCAACCGAAAATAGAGGTTGTTGCACTATATGGTCATCATCAAGTTGCCCCTCTACATCGTGTTTTTGGAAGCTGAATAAATCTATTTTCCCACAATTCGTCACCTTCAACTCTTTTAACTTTGGCCATTCCGTAGTATGTTTACCAGGGTAGAAACAACTAAGTTCTTCTAAGGAATAGAGACACAAAGAGGTTAGCTGTGGAAAGGAGAACCTGGTAACTGCTTCTTCTACTCCTTCTTTGGCAACAATCTCCTTTATACCACACTGTTTCACAGAAAGCACTTCAAGCTGCAAGAGACTCTTGGTAATGGAAGCTGGAAATATATTTTCCAGACTCTGACACCTCTGTACTTGCACGTTGCATAATTTTGGACAGAATTGAACACTTTGAATGACTTGGCTCTGCCATATCCTCGTCAAGTTTGCCATGTCAGAAATTTCTATTTCTTGTAAGCTGGGATATGAAACCTATACAAAGATTATAAAGTGCAAATAAGAAAATTAAACCAGGAAAAGTAGAAATAGAGGTAATAATAATAACATTCACACTAATCTACCTTGCCACTGAAGATAAACCCTTTTAATTCAGAGCAGTTGACTATATTTAATCTCTCTAAAGATGGAAATTCAACATAATTACTGCACTTGTCATCAATTCTTATTAACTCTTTTAAGTCCTTGCAATCACTTATCTCAAGGCGTTGGAGATGATTAAAGCTTCCAAGAGTAGAAGATGAGAACACATATCTCGAATTGATGTCATGCAACTGCAAGTGCTTCAAGTTGGGGAATACAACCTACAGACACAGTTCTTTTATTCATAAAGTACATAATTAAATAAAGTAATAATTTTTATTATCAAGTAATAAGTTTTAACTGACATTTGAATAACTGCAACAGCAGGATTATATATATGAGTTTGTGTAGATGAATCTGCCATATGATTATGTAGTTAAGAGTAATGTGAGCGTCTGAGTGTTTAAAATTTATTTAATTCAATAAACAAAGAAGAGAGAGGGAACATATATATATATGAGTTTGTAATTGACTTGTACCTGTTCGCCTAAAAGTGGCAGAGCATCAAGCTGGTCCTCTAAAAGGATTTTGCTCGATGACGCATACATTGTCAATGGCATCTGTCTCTCTTGAGATGTTGATGCCACTTCTGTTTCAGAGCAAATCCTTCTTAATCTTGGTAGATGTTTTAGAGTCAAGGAGTGTAATTGTTCGAACAACTCTGGATCAATTACTCCATTGCCTGCTCTATCAACAAGGAAAATCTCTTCAATGTTCCTGCAGCCAACAACTTCAATTTCTTGAAGTACTGAGAGGTACTTGGCAATTGAGAATGAAAAAAGATTCTTCAATTTGTGACATGCTTGTACTTTTATGGTCCTTAGTTGACAAAAACACTTGTTCCTGAATTGATCATGACATATCTTCTCCAGCTTAACCAAATTTGAAAGAGACAATGTCTCTAAGAGGGGAAAAGCAACACAGGTTGTTGATAACATTGAGTTAGCAATATGCAGAATGAAGGGATTGTTATTGATACGAAAATGCTTCAATTTTGGAAAACCCTCTCCATCTAATTCACAAAGGATATTTGTGATTCTCTGTTTTCCATCTAACAACAAGTCTTCAATTCCATTCAACTGCTTAATTACTCCATCTTCCAAACAAAGGTTGATATCAGATTTGACCTGTAACATTCTTGGTTCTCTGATCGTCCGGTACCGGTACCTATCTCCAATAACTATTTTGTACCTTTTGAGCTTTTGGAAGGCCATGCTTTTTGGCAGAATTTCAGCATCTGCAACACGTATGTCTAAAGCAGTCAGGTGGCGCAAATCCTTCAACTCTTCAAGGCTGGCAACACTTGTTTCAATGTAGAGTTCTTTAACCCGCCGTTGATCATACCAATCATTTATATACAATTCTTCTAGTTGAGTTAACCTTGATATGGTTTTTGGTGGAATAATGAATGAACTTTCCCTCAACTCCAGCAACCTTAGGCTTGCCAATTGACCTATTTCTTCTGGCAGCTGCTTGATTTTATTATCCAAACCAATGACAAGAATTTCAAGATTTTCCATATCTTTGATCTCAGATATGTCTCCTACACGGCACTTATCTAGATTCAATGCTCGAAGGTGTTTTAAGAGATGAAGTGATTCTGGTAGAATTAATAAATCCATTTCAACAAGATGTAGAACTTCAAGATTCGGCATCCCTTTGAAAAATTCGTCAGGAACTTTAGTGAACCGAATCTTAGTTTTTATGTAAAAAAATTTAAGCTGAGGACATTCCAACGATTTAGGAAGCTCAACAATATCATGTAAGGTGATTGAAGTACACTTTTCCAATGTATTTTTAGCAGCCCAAGACCGTGGAACGAGATCGTTTGTCACGGTAAATTTATGCTGACTAGAGGCAATCCATCTACCAACATCACAAACAACATCATGAATAGAAAAAGTTTCACCATTAGGCATGCCAAGTAACAAAGAAGCATCCTTGAGTTTTCGAACCAACATTTTTACTTTATCTCGTGTATCTTCCACTGTATTTTCTGCTTTAAATAAACTCAAACCCACTGCATATCTTAACAACTCTTCAATGGAAGCATCATGGGGACTTCCCATTATACTACAAAGCAAAAAAGTTGACTTGAGTTCCTCAGTTTCCAAATTTTTATAACTCAAATGTAAGCATGCATATGCCTTTTTCGCCACTAATCCCTCCACTTCTAAGGAAGGAGGATTGCGTAGTTCTCGCAAAGCAATTCTCCATTCATTTTTTTGTTTGTCTCGTAGTGCCTTTGCTATTGTAATGATGGCAACAAGCAAACCTCCACATTCTTTGGCCACTTCAATGGCCAGTGATCGCAAATCGCTTTGCTCTTCGCCAACACCTGCTATTTTCATAAACAGTCTACAAGCTTCTTCTTCTTCTAAACTGTCAACAGGAAAATTAGTTTTAGAACCCATCTCTTTTAATAAATCCATATCTCTTGATGTCAACAGAAGTCTACATCCCATGCGATTATTCCCAAAAGGAATTCCTACAGCAGCCAAATCAAGATCCTTCCAAATGTTATCCAAAATTAGAAGGATCTTACCCTCTTTCATTATACGATCACGTAGGCGATTCGCTCTTTCAGGTGCAGTTTCCTTCTTAAATTCCAAACCCAACCTTTCCGCAATTACTCGTTGAATCCTCGTCATGTCCGGTGAATCAGATACTTCTACAAACACTACCTTATCAAATAGCATGTCTTGCTCGGCTTTTCTGGCAACTTCCCTCGCCAATGTCGTCTTTCCGGAGCCACCCATGCCGTAAACTCCCACCATATCGACATCGTGATCACCCAATGCCTTTAGTATACCCTCCAAGGTGGAATGTCTGGAGTTAATGTCCTCATAGCTGTCAAAATGCCATATCTCCGCTGGAAGGGTACGGTACGAAACTCTACCAAATTTTCCTTCTTGGAGGAGTTTAGAAATATCATCCGTCTTCCTCGCCGCTTCCTTGCTATGTTGATAGCGCTTCTTTAAATCTGGACACAAACTCTTGGAACATCGCATGTTTGCTCGGTTGTTATCTTCAATAATTTTTGTCACCTCCGCATTGATCTTTTCCACCCTATCCAACCAATTCACAACTTTTTTTTCAATCTCATTCCCATTTCTCTCTGCTTCTTCAACCTGATGCTGCACTTCCTCACGAGTATCCTCGAGCATCTGAAGTTGTGTGCGGAGATTCTCAAAGTTGGTCTTGTAGTTCCAGACATAACCAAGTTGAGTTGTTACGGAATCAACCACGCGTTCCGTAGCCACTTGAGTAACAACCGAAATAACAGGGTCGGCTGCCATTTCTCTTTTTGCAGCTTGAAGATAAATTAAAACAAAATTATGAACATAAAACATCAGCAACAAGAGCAACTATAGGGCGTTAGCAGATCAAATTAACAATACAATAACCAAATTATAAAAACAGAACAACATTAGCAAGAAGAGAAACTAACAGAACATAACGACTTACTTGGATATTTAATGAAGCTGAAATTACTTGATGCACACTCGAGCGGAGCACGATTTCTCTTCAAAGAATATTCTTGTTTTCAGTTTCATTATTAAATTACAAATTAATTTTTATAAAAATGAACAGAATGAACCCAAAAGTCTAGAGACAATAAAGTGAAAAACTGACCCATTAAAATGGAAATTATCTTAATTAAGAAAAGAACAGGAATTCTTCTGGCATTTTTTTGTATTTTTAGTAGAAAGTGACAGAGAGTCGAGGGAGAGCCTGATTGGTGCCTAACTGGCCTACCATCAATTTTCTTACGAGTGAGTCATCAGTCAACTAAAATGACATGTAGTAAAATTAAAGTACGCAGCTTTTGGGAAGGTAAAAGGACAAAATTGACAACTAATAAAATTAGGTTGTTATTTAATTTGATCTTCTCCAAATTTTTCCCTAATTTTTACTCTCTTAGGACAACAATAATCCTTCACTAATATGAAATTAGCCCCATATCACTTAAAAAAAAGAACTAAAAATAAATTTTAAAAAAGGCTTGAAGATTTATCGGCCTCCATTTTTGGCCTCCTCCATCTTTTTTGACATGACTTTGCATCTTCAATCATTCTTCTTCTTCAAATGATTTTAACAATGATGGCAACCGTAAAAGAGAGGACTGGAGAAGAGGTTATTTAGCCTTTTAGGAGGATGAAGATACTCTTCTTCAATTTTTTATTTGTTATATGCAATTTCTTAATTTATAATGATGATTTACTTTTTATTTCTTATTTTTCATTTTTTCCTATAATTTGTATATGTTTGTAATCAATAAAATGATATAAAAAAAAAAATCTCTTGACTAAAGAGATATGTCATGTTATATCTGTTTAAGTGTAATTTTTAATAAAAACTTAATTTCTAATTTGAATGTAAAATTTACATTGAACAACAAAAATGGATAATGAAAGAGAATATAATAGCAGAGTGTTTCTAAGGTCAAACTAGGAAGATATGCAAGGAGTTATTTAACTGAAAGTAAATAAGACAAGATGGCAACTTACTTTGATATTTAACCGTTGATAAGCCCAACCTGGAGTCTAGAGACAACAAAGCAAACTTGTCTTATGAAAAAAAAAAAAAAGAATAGCAACTTAATAAATAAAAAGAATATATATATATGTATGCATTTATCATAGCTGGGACAATTAGAGCAAATTAAACTAACAAAATAACAATAACAAGAATAGATAATAAAAGGAATATAATAGCAAAGTGTTTCTAAGATCAAACCAAGAAAAGATGAAAAAGGTTTATAAGCCAAAAAAACAACTCACTTGGATATTTAATCAACGATGAAATTTGAAATTACTTGATGCACATCGAAGTGAGAACAATGCTAAATGTTAAACCAAACAAAAGATAATGAGTTATTTCTACAATAAAGTGAAAGTGGCAGAACGTCAAATTATCTTAAAGCAAAATATGTGAATTGTTTTCTTTAACAAATGACCAACAAAATATGTGAATTCCTTTCTTCTTCCAAGTAAGGGTCTTTTCAAATGGTCCCATAAATTAATTTTTAAAAAATTAAAACTTAAAAAAAAAAAAAAAAATTTGTGGGACCACTTCAAAAGGTCCATATTACTTGGAAGAAGAGGAGAAATATGGCTTGTGTTTTTCTTTTTAAAAGGTTGTTGCATGCAGTTTGTCCCTTGATTTATTCTAGATCACTTATAATAGTTATAAACTATCAAGTCATTAAAGTTGAAGGCATAATGTTGTTTCTTTCTTTAATAAAAGAAATGTTACCTGGGACAATTGTAATTTGTGCTTTAATGATTTTAAAAGTGATCTTATTTTACCAAAGCTTTAGAACTAGTCTTTCACTTTTGCTTCAACTTATAACTTGAAATTTTGTTAACTAAGAAAAGATTTTATTACGGATAAATTTCATTATCGCCCCTATATTTAGCAAAATATTTATATATTAAATATGAATCCATTTTTAGCTCTAGCCATCCTTAAAATTTAAGAAACCCATCAATTTTAAAAACAACATTCATTAGTTTTTTTAATAGGATTGTTTAGCTCCCAAAACCCAACAATGAAAACAACCAAATTATCCCTCATAATATAAAATAAATTATAAAATTAAAAAAAAAAATATCTCTACAGTCCATCAATAATGATGGACATTGGAGTTAAGAAAAATTGGGAATAATTTTAAAAAATTAAAAAGACCAATAAGGAATCGACACATCAATAAATAAAATTAAAGCAAACTATACAAACATGCTTGATGCTTGCCAATATTATACAAATATGACAACAATCATCCCTTTTACACTAATATTATTTGAGGTTTCATATATTCAATAAAAACATCCAAACAGTTAAAAAATTAAATTAATTATTTAATACTTATTTTTATCATTAATATATCACTATTTTGTTTTAAAAATTAGTAAATTTTATTATTAATAAACCATTAGTATATTTTAAAATAATTAAAATATAAAAACTAATTTTTTTTTTTTTTTTAAATTTCACTCTCTTCTTTATCAATCATCATCTCCTCCTTCATCGTTTTCATCTTCCATCAACTTCACCCTTCTTCATCATCTTCACCACCAATCAACCTCCTCATCTCCATCCCTCGTTTTCATCATCATATCCATCTCCATCACAAAATTAATTCATCACAACATTACGAAAAATCCATCTCAAAGTTATAAAAAAAAAAAAAATCATCAAATGAAAACAATTGGAAAAAAAAAAAATAACAGTTAGTCAAACTTATTCCCCCCAAACGCATCACTATCCACGATTGAAGAACCAGACCCGGACAACCCAGATCAACAAAAACCCACATAAAATAAATGAATAAGTAAATAAAAAGCTTCAAAGCTTGTTTGGACTTTAATCAGATGTGAATGTGACAACAGTAGAGTGAGACAGAAATACAGTTCATATCAGAGCTCTATTTTTCTTTGTTTCTCTTTAATACGTGTGAGGGAGTGTGTTTTTGTGTGTGAATGTGTGTAGTGTTGTGCAGTTAAGAGCAACCAGTACACATGAGAAGTGGTATGGTCCTTTTAAGGTGGGCTCCGCTTTCGTTTTCATCTATTTCTGGTCAAACCTACCTAGACCAAGAAAAATGTGGCTTCGCTCTCCAAAGCAGTGTTTATGAAAAATAATAAAAGTAATTTTGAAAAAAAAAAATTATCACTATCCGATAGAGATCTACATCTTCGCCAGATGGAGCATCCTTGGCCATGGACTTGGGTTCAAACACAAATTTTAAAACTTTGGATCTATCCGGACGTTGAAGATAACTTAGATCTAAAATATTTAGATGAGATTAAATTGTCATCTTGACAATCTAACTTCACTCAAAGTACCTAGATCTTCAAATATCTAAGTGAGACTAGATCATAAAAAAAATCATCTGGTCGAACAACAAAGAACATAATAGTGAAATCTTTCCAAGATCAAATCACAACTAGGACAATTAGATGTAACAAATTAAACTAACAAAACAACGATAAGAATTGATAATAAAAGAATATAATAATAAAGTGTTTCTGAGATCAAATCAAGAAAATATACATAGGGTATTTTGATTGATATATATATATATATCACAACAAAGATCACAACTAAGGCAACTATAGTTAGTAGATTAAACTAACAAAACAACAATAACAAGAATTGATGATAAAAAAATTATACTCGCAAGATGTTTCTAAGATCAAATCAAGAAAATACATAAATGATTTATAAGTCAAAATAACAACTTACTTGGATATTTGATTGATTCAAGAATCGATGAAGTTCGAAATTACTTGACACATACACACAAGAAGAGAGATCAATGCTAAAATATTAAACCATAAAGTGAGAGTGGCCGCACGTCAAATGTCTTTAAGCAGAAGCTGTGATTCCTGTCTTTTAACGAATGACCCATACTTGCAACTTGGAAGATGAGGACAATTTGGCTCATCTTTTAAGACTCTAATTTGGCTCGTGTTTTTATTTCTTAAAAAAGTTTTTGTCGCTTTCCTTATTCTAAATCACTTATAATAGTTATAAATTATCTTAAAATCAGTAAAATTGAAGGCAGTAGATTCTTTCCTTCTCTAATGAATGAAATGTTAGTGGGACATTTGCGATTTGTGCTCGAGTGATTTCGAAAGTGACTTTATTTTTACCAAAGCTTTAAAACCATTCTGTTTTTCACTTTTGCTTCAACTTGAACTTGAAATTTTGTTAACTTAGAAAAGATTTTAGTAAGGGTAAATTTTATTGTCGAAATATTTATATATTAAATATGAATTCATTTTTAGATCTTGTCATCCTTAGTTTAAGAAATTCATCAATTTAATCTCTATTCTCAATAGTATTTTGGTCAATTTTAACGAAAGCACTGGTAATTTCATCGATTCATTATGATTACTTTAATTTTAATTAAACCAAAATAAAATAAAAATAAATCTTCATTGTCCATTTCAAAGATGCATGGTAAAAATCAAAATGATAACGAATAAATTTTAAAAATAATAAAAACAAAATGGAGATTTGATGTGAATCTCCATCATAGTGGTGGAAGTGATGGATCTCCACCACTAGACGATGGATGAGATCTAGAGAACATCCATTGCACCAAAAATTAGCTTATGTCATCAACTGTATTAAAGAAAAACTTCATTTTAGTTCTTATATTTGTTTGATTTATAACGTTTTTAAGTTTGTTTCCATTATTAGCTCTTATAGTCCCTAAATTGTCATAAATTCATTAATTTCGCCCCTACCATCAATTAATTATTGGTCAAACCAAATAAGGGGAAGGTTGATTTCATCATTCTGATAAGTAATTTTAATTTTAATTTAAATAAAAATTTAAAAAGAAAATATATGCATCTTTAGTGTCCATTTTTGAGATCGATGGAGGAGATTAGAAGTAAATAAAATAAAACTAGATAAAAAATTAAAATAAAAATAGAAGATGTATGGATGGTGGAGATCTAATATGCTAGATCTTAATTTTTTTCATTTTTTCAAAATTTTTAAATATGTTTTTTTAAAAAAAATTAATTTTAAATACATAATAAAATATTTAAATTAATTTTATTCAAATTCAATCCTAACCCATGCATCAAACACAGTATGATAGAATTTTAATCCAATCTTAAATTCTATTAAGCATGAGATAATAATTTTTTAATTTAATCCCTTTCAATTCGATTATCATTTCCAATCTCAATCTCACGTGCCAAACTTGGACCTAATTAATTTTTCAAAATGGCTCCAAATATAATCTATTAATTCTTCATAATTTTTGCTTTCACATTTACTTTAAAACGTGGCGTCCCACACATAATTTATTACTTTCCAAAAGCTTATTTTTTCTTTCCCCCCTAGTGCACGTTGTTTTCGTTGTCCAAGAGGACCAAGACAATTTTATTTTATTTTATATTAAGGTTTATTTAAATTGTAAAAATAATTCATTAAAATGATCATACTTTCTTAAAGTTGATGATTAGTTTAAATAATTTATTCTGAAATCATTTGAGTCTTCATATTTGCTTTCATTTCACTCTCTTACAACCACCACCACCATCTCTCGAAAAAAAAAAAAAAAAAAAAAAACCACCACCACTAGTGTTATCATGATCATTAATTAAGTTGCAGATGATAAGTGTTATTAATCAATGATGCACCACCATATTTGGAATATCAATTGTTTAATCAGATGCTTGTTTACCCTAAGTTTTTTTCATTGAAGTTGTAATTTTCTTGCTTCTCACGATCTTTTGTCTTTAAAGACACAAAGTCATAAGCCTAACTTTAAAATTTCTGACACGAAGGCTTTTGGTTCCTATCTATTTACTCTCTTATTTATATAAAATAATTCAATCTTTATTAATCATAAAACATTAGAATATAAAATAAAAGACAAACAAAATTTTAATATTAACTTATATTTATAACCAAAGTATAAAAATATGTTAAAGACATCTAGATTTTTTGCTGGACACCCTATCTCCACTTTGTTAATCTTCAAAGATAATTTAATCAAATGATCTGACTCACTTGAGGTACCAATGTATATCTTTTCCTCAATACTCACACCAATATTTCTAATTTCATGGAGTTTCTCCGGACCGGAGAAAGGAAGGTGCTTTTCTAATTTATTTATTAAGTAACTGGTACGTGGTTGTCGTGAATCAGAGCAGCAATCGATTTCTCCAATTATCTGCGTCCATGCATGCTACATTCTCCAACCTGAGTAGTGTACTGTCCGGAAATAAAAAATAATAATAATAACAAAAAATATAAAATCAAGAGTTGTGTTTCAAGCCATATATTCCTAAAATCCTAAAAGAAAGAAAGACTCAAGAAGACCGACCGAAGGAGAACATATGTAACCATCAAGGCTTCAGGGTAACTAAACAAGCTATATATATATATATATATATGTTTCTTATTTGTTTAATGATATTCCTCCTGGGATTTGATTAAGTTGTGGCATCTAATTTATGTATTAACCGAAGATTTGTTCTTAATTTTGCACTTGATTTGTGAACTAAATTTCGGGGATTTGTGTACTGTATCTGGAGGAAAGACTATTGATTTCTCCAAGCACAAGTGGTGCTGCTCTTAGGTTTCCTTCAAGTAGCAGCTTGTGTGCTATAGAGCGGTTCCAGCAGTATTAACCAGCTGAACTCAAGCCTTGGTCCTGGGAAGTCAGAGTTCAATCACAACCGTTGGAATCAACATGATCAAATTGAGTTCAGAGATACAATCAAGATTGATTGAAAGGAATCTGAGTTAGTTAAACAACTAATGACTTAATTAACAACTTATTAGTTATGTGATTACTGCTGAGGTGGCAGTCGGTTGTGGATTCTGTTAGGAGTTAGTTATGAGCAGTACTACTCAATGACCAAAGAACAAGAGACACGTGTACAGATTATATATCATTTGTATATAAGCAATCATTTGCTCTGTAATCATTTGAAGCTATTCAATAAAATGGAAGGTTCTTCAATGGCTTCCATGCATTCTCAATTTTCAGTCTTTTCAATTTTGATTTACTTTCATCGAATACGTAGTATTTTTGTATCAGACACTAGACTTTTACGAGTAGGACACTGGTGGCTACCATCGCTGGCCATTACATAAATAATGTATAAATTTACTGTATTATTTAAATAATAATGTTGCTTTTACTTTTTAGTTTCAAATTTTCAAAATCTTTTTATTAAAATGGGGAGGGCATTAAAGACATTTTAAAAGCAAATAAGAGTTAAATTTCCAATAATAATTTTTCGATTATACAGGTAGCTTGTGTTGATACCTCATTTTGAGTTATACATTTTGTAATCTAAATGATAGTAAGATGCAACACATACCGATTTTTAATTGATTAATTATTAGTTTAATTGGGTTAATTGGGTTGGTAGGTTTATCACTTTTATCCATTAATCTAACCTTACCTTATCTTGTATTGAAATTAACAAAAATTCCATAAAATCCCTAATGTATGAAAATATATAGATTTTACCATCCATAGTTTCATTTTTATCCAATACATCACTTAAAATTAATATAAATAGTCAAAATACCCCTTGGAGATATATGAAAATATGACAATGCCCCTGATAATTAAAGATTCCGTTCGTTGATATGGTTAATCGTTTGACCCAAGGGATAAAAAGGAAAAAACAATGAAAAACTAATTAAAATAATATTAATATAAAATTATAAAAAAAATATTTTTATTTAAAAATTAAAAAAAAAAACATAAAAAAAAATATTTTTTTTTCCTCTCAACTCCGCTCTCTTGCTCTCTCTCTCACATCTTTTCTTCTTCTCTCTCAATCTCCGGTGGAGATCGACGGCGTTCGGCATAGTGGACGCGAAGCTTCTTGTCTCCACCATGAGTGGCGGATGCCGTGGAGACCCAGAATCTGTCAACGAAGGCCAAGCTGAATTATGAGAAGCCGTGGAGACCCAGGTACACAAAGCTGCAATAAATTTTCAATCATGGTCAAATCCAACACGCATTTCTTGATCGTGACCTCATATTAGCACTCTTTCTTCGCTTCAAATCAACCATCCTCAATTGATCAAATATGATCTGGGTTTTACGCAATTTTGTAGCTTAATTGATTTATCAGGCGATTAGCTAGTGAAAGCTTTGTTAGGGTTAGAATTTTATAACTTGTGGAACCAAAATCACCTTCAAAAACTTAAGCTTTCGATCACAGATTTGGCAATTGTTTTATGTTTAGTGATGGGTCACTATTTTTTGTTTAAACATAGAAGGGGTTATGATAATCTACTGGGTGGGTTGTACTATACTGTTGTTGTAGACTGCGGGAGCACCAGAACACGTGTGAATGCGTTTGAGTGGAAATTGAGAGGTGTGGAGGGTGAGGACCTGCCTGTTTTGATGAATTCTTATCCGGATGACTTGCACAAGATTTTGTTGTCGAAGTGTTCTTGTCAGTACCGTTGTCTTCAGACTGAGTCGGATTTGGATAAGTTTCTTGGTAAGGCTTCGAGAGTGAGAGCGTCTTTAGAACCATCGGATTTATAACTATAAAATAATATTTTATAATTATTATATTTGTTAATAAAAATCTCAGGATTAAAAATGACTTTTTACCTTTTATCTACCTATTCTATTAATTGACTTATATCATAAAAATAAAACAGTGAGTGGTAAAATAAGATTGTTTCATATGTTAGAGGATTTTTCAGGATTTTTCCTAAAATTAATCCCATTCTTAAAGTCAAATTTGTTGAATTGGTTGGGGTTGGAGTCTATCCCCAACTTCAATTAGGCTCCGTTTGGCACGCGGGATTGGAATGGAATAGATTGGATTGGATTGGAATGGAAAATCACCATCTCATGTTTGGTAAAACTTGGGATTGGATTAAAAATTATACCATATCATGTTTGGTGTAGATTGGGATTGGATTAAAATAAATTAATTTAATTTTTTTATTATATAAAATTAATTTTATCAGAAATCTAAAAACAAAAACAAAAAACATCTCCCACAATTCAAACTTCATCAATCCACTTCATCAATATCATCATCTCCCACAATTCTACATCATCAACACACAATTCATTAATATCATCAATCCAATTCATCAACATCATTATCTCCTATAACAACATCATCTTCAACAAAATTAAATTACCATAACACCAAAAAAAAAAAAAAAAAGACTGAAAATGGTTCTGGGTTCGCCGACCCAGAACCAGCACTGGTTCTGGGTCGTCGAACCCAGAACTGATCGCGTTCTGGGTTCGGCGAACCCAAAACGCGATCGGTTCTAGGTTTAACCAGATCGATCCTGGGTTCGCCTACCCAGAACCAGCGATCGGTTCTGGGTTGGCGAACCCAGAACGCGATCAGTTCTGGGTTCGCCTACCTAGAACCAGCGATCGGTTCTGGGTCGGTGAACCCAGAACTGATCTGGTTCTGGGTTCGCCTACCTAGAACCAGCATCTGGTTCTGGCGTTCGGCGAACCCAAAACCAGATGCGTTAAGAAGAAGAAGAAGAGAAGAAGAAGAAGAAGAAGAAGAAGAAGAAGAAGAGAGCTTCCATGGGCATGGGCGTGAGAGGAAAACATGAGAGAGAGACAAACGGAGAGAAAAAAAAATTATAAAATTCAATCCAATCCCATCCCACCCAATGACATGGGTGGGTGTGGTATTGCCAAATGCCAAGAGAGTGGGATTGGATGAGATGTTGGGATTCCAAAAATCCCAATCTCATTGCTCACCAAACATGAGATTTGGGGAGGTTGGGATTTTTGAATCCCAATCCCACACCAAATCCCATGAAACAAACACTGCCTTAAGATAGTAATCAACACGGGATACAATATAATCTTAATATAGGATGATTGATATATAAAAAAAAAAAAAAAAAAAAATCCATAATACTCTTCATATATTAAAATTATTTTTGAATTTTTAATGTTTTAATCTATATTTTCATTAATATAAATTATTAATTAATTGATTGCTACAATCTTCATGCCACAAGTTATTATCAACCTAAGAGATAATTTTTCTACAATTCTGTTGTGCCCTATCGATGAAAACTAATCAAAGCCGACAACTTGCCACCAAACTACATTTTAGCAATTTGTTAACAAGAGGGTATTTATTTAATGACACAAATACTATTTTATTATCAAAGTTTGATGTTTGTTAAACAAGAGAATGCTATTTTATTTGTATGTGGGTACTATTTTATCACAAATCAAAGCCGACGACTTGTCAACAAACTACTTTTTGACATTTTGTTAACAAGAGGATATTTCTTTATTGACATAAATATCAATTTATAATCAAAGTTTGATGTTTGTTAACAAGAGGATGTTATTTTATTTGCATGTGGGTGCTATTTTATCACTAAACTTTGTCATTTTGGCTCAATGTTTTGGATTATGTAGTGCTCACTAGCGTTTTATGAACAAACTACATAAACTTATCCCGAGGTTTGTCCTAAAATCATAATATTCAATGAATACCCTTAATTATACACATACAACCCTCCACTATTAGTATAAGTGTATAGTAGTTGACTGAGGTTATTTGATGAAAGTTCAAAATTGTCCTACAGTTTATAGGAAAAGTCATAATTGCCCTCAATAGTATCAAAATTTAAAACAATAATTTTTTTTTTTTATGATTAATAAAGTAATCTATGTTTTCTATGAGAAATGTAATAAATTTTTCTAATTTTCCTTTGTAATTTGGCATAATAGCCAAAATACCTCTTTGACTTCAGAAATTGCTAAAGACTCATTTTAGTTTATAAAATTAGCCTAAACACCCTACCATTTATAAAGATAGCCAAAAAATCTCACCAACTTGACATATTTTAAAATTGAGCACAACTACAATTGTAAGGAAGGCCATTGAGAAAAGTCATGCAATATTATCACTATATTCTACATACTCTATGTATATACTCTATTCTACACAACATTATTCACATTATTGTTCAACTTAACCAAATTTCATCCCTTTCTCAATTATTATTTTCTCAAGTAGACAAAAAAGTATTTTAAGTTTCTTTCTCTTATTAGTTTATCTAAAAAAATTAGAAAGTGAGAATGATTACTCTATCTAAATGTGTAGCGAATACATAAAAATGTTGTAGATTTTCAACTTTCGGTATGTAATTACTTTTGGGTTAGATATTATTATTATTAGATAATTGTTCTTTTAGACATATTTATTTCATAAGAAAATTGTTTGCTTATTTGTAATGAATTTTTTATAGCAGATATGTTAATTGATAATAGAAATCTATATATGAGGATATTCAAAATAAAAGAAAAAAAGAATAGAAAAATCAGAGAAAGGGCCTTTTGATATATATATATAGAGAGAGAGGGGGAGGGGGGGGGGGTGTGGCGGCGACGCGGGTAAGTAACTTCACTTGAAATACTGTACATGAATATTATTACTTAGATAATAACACTGAACGACTAGCAATTTTAATGCTTATGTACTGGAAAGAAGTTTTTCAAGATTAAAATTAATCAAACTCTACTAAATAATGTTATTAATTTCTATATAAGACTTAAAACGATTGCCACTTGCAGTCTTAAGTTTACTAAACAAGCGTGGAAGGGAATATAAGCAAAATAAGGCAAGGGAGAGAGAGGAAGGTAAATTTAGGTCATCAATACATACCTCTTTTCCATATATCCAAAGCAGAAATCCTAGTGACCAAGAAGTAAAAATAAATTGGAGTGAGGGATGGCGAACTTAGTGGTGAAAAAAAGTTATGTAATTAATCATATTATTATGTTATTTACATGTAAGTTGTATCCTTAGAACGAGAATTTCATGAAATTCTTTGAGGCATGTAGCATTATAGAGAAAACACCTATCAATTGTCATTACTAATCTCTTAGGCTAAAGTAAAAACCAATAAAATTTTCTTCATACCTCATCACCAGAGATAAATTAATGCCTTTATTTTAGGACAAGTGATTATCGGCAATCTTTTCAAAGATGGAAGCCTTTATTTTAGGACAATTGGTTATGGAAGTTCAATATTACTTCCCAAGCCATCAATATAGTTTGTTAAATTTTCAAAGCACAATGACATCAATGAAAGTTGATTATGCCACATCTTTTGAACATTGATTATGCGAAGTTCCAAAATCTTCAAATTGGATAACTCAACCTGCAAACAAAGTTATTGTATTACTTATATACAAAAAAGTTAATGACGTGCAATTAGTAATACCAAAATAAAACAATCATTTAACTTCATATAAAATTTTTGGCTTACTACATCAAAACAATAAGCCATAAGTTCTTTAGTTATTGAAACTAAATGTCAGTGTCTTGTGATATACAAAGAAAAAACAAGCAATGTACAAAACTACAAAGAACTATAAGTTTCACAAAACAGAGTTCAAATTCTTTTGTTTTCAAGCAGTTTTTACTTTTAAAAAGAAAAAATCCCCATCAAAATTTAAAAGTTGGATAGCAGCAAGACAACAGGCTAAAGGTTCAGTTAGATGAAATTTTAAATAACTTGTAATATTTGACCCTTACTCAAAAAAATCAAAATAAAAAAACACAATGGCCAATGACATTAAATATCAAGGATTAATTATTTTGAAAATCAAGGATCATTGACATTAAATATTGTTGACTTCAAAATTTGGTCAACACTCAAATTAATGTAAAAGCAGTGAATAATGTATGTGTCAACACCCAAATATCAATGATTTAGGTATCTACAAGATTTTGATCAATGCAATTTTTCCAAAAGAAGGTGTGGTAGGAGTTTTGGCTCTAGTTCACATATATGAGAGCTTGAGACCAGAAGTATATGATATTTTATGTAATTATCTTATTTGGTACTTGTGTGAGAAAGGCTATTCTGAGGCTGCAAGTGATTTGTATGTGTTAATTAGGAGATGAGGGTCAGTTGTATCAATCGATTCTTACTGTTCTATATTGAAAGGGCTTGCTGCTGATGCCAAAAAGTGGTTAGCTGGGCCATTGTTGAACATGTTTATAAAGGAATATGGCTTGGTTGAACCTTTGGTTAGATAGACAGCGGTACATTACTTGTGTCTGAAGGATGTGGCCAAGGCCTTGTGGTTTATCAAGAAGACAAAAAAAATTCCTTCAACCGTCACTTTTCCTGTCATTGCTCTCAAGAAACTTATAAAGGAGGGCAGAGTTCTGGTTGCATATAAACTTGTCAATGAAGCTGGAGATAATCTGCCATTTATGGATGTAGTTGATTATACGGTCATGTTGATGCCCTCTGTGCTTTTTCTAGAAATAAGGAAATTAATCTCAACATTGTCACTTTCAATATAGTTATAAACAGTTTAAAAATGCCGCTAGGGATGTCTTGTTGAAGCATTTGGGCTATTTGATTCATTAGAAAGAATACATTTGGTCTCCTCTGAAGTACATATGGCACACTGATTGACAATTTATGTAAACAAGGACTATCGGTAGATGCCAAGATATTGTTTGAGAGGATGCTCCATAAGGACTTAAAACCAAATACAAGTATTCATTATTCATTTATTGATGGTTGTTGCAAGTTTGGTCGACTAGATGAAGCCCTGAAATTTCTGCATGACTTAGAGAAAAAAAGCCTTAAGCCTGACTCATTCACCATTAGTGTTGTGATTAATGGCCTTTACAAGAAAGGGGATATGGAAGGGGCTTTTTGTTTCTTTTTTGGGTTCAAGAAGAAAGGTACATCACCCAAATTTTTGGGCTTCTTACATTTGATAAGGAGCCTATATACCAAGGGAAGGATGGAAGAAGCCAGGAGCATTTTAAGAGAAATGCTTCAATCAAAATCTGTTTTCAAGTTGATAACTAATGTTAGTTATCATCAGACCCAAAAGTTTAACCTAATAAAAAATTGTCCAATTATAGTATTTAAAACTTGAGATTAACATATGACACGTCCTCTCATGTGTAACATGAACAGATGATAAATGACGGACACATGCTAAACGCTCCCTGCTATATAACATATGTAATGAAAAGATTTTCAGATAAAAAGGGAGAGAGAATTTGAACTAAAGATCTCCAAACTCTAATACCATGTTAGCTACCATCAAACCTAAAAGCTTGAGTTAATAGAAAATGGTCAAACTATAGTATTTAATACTTAAGGTTAACACGTAAATAGGATTGATACGGGGTTGAATCAGAGTTAGCAGTAAGAATCCTTGACCAATTATGCGAGGAAGGTAGTATAAAAGAAGTTGTTGCTGTCCTTAATGAAATCAGATCCGTGTTTTCTCCTATTTGGACTACTGATCGTGGATATCAAAGAACAAATAAGCAAGTAGTTTTGTGACTACTGCAGTCTTTCTTGTATGAACTCCTTATCACCTAGAAACAAATAAGCAAGTAATTTACAAGAATGTGAAAATTTAAAGGAAGTTCAGCAGCTAGGAACATGCATTATTTTAATGGAGTTCAGAAGCAATGTCTTTCTCTAGTCGTCATATATTTTTGAATTTTGTATCTATTAAAAAGAAAAAGAAAAAAAGAAAATTTCACTCGCCTTTTCTAATCAAATACTATAGTTTCTAAATTGAAATTTGTTTTCCTAGTTGAGCTATATCAGCTCTTAGATCTCCAGTTGAAACTGATTTGGTGCCATGGGATGTTATGGTGTCTAAGTTGCTCATTTTGTATATCACATAACAAGGCTATTTGTAACACCCTCTACCCGCCCTTTCACCAGACGACTCCAAGGGGCGCTATAGTCATATCTCTTTTTACAAAATCTTTACTATAAAACCATATATTCATTTATTCATATCAAAATACGAATTTCAAAATCATTTTTACAAACAATACAAAATTCTTTTATTTCAAACGGAAAAACAGACAGAATTTCCTCTGAAATTCGGACTTTCCCAATCTGTTACAAATCATCATATTCATATCCAAAACATTTCTTCCACAAACATATTCAATAACTGAAACCAAACTCCGTTTGGTTCATCATTTTCCATATTTATCACATTTACCAACATATTTACACAACTTGACTTTTCTTTACCAAAAACACTATTTTAAAATCCAAATACATATATATATGCGCACAAATACAATTTAAAACTTTTATGTACAAAACCAGAGATAATATATATATATACCCAAAATTGAATATGGAATGATAGATGTGACTGTCTCAGCTCACTGTAGATGTGCTTTCTCTTTAATCTTCATCTTTCTTATGCAATCTACTATCTACGCGCGGAAATTCCAACGCGCTAAGCATATTTGCTTAGTGGGTGTACACAAAACTCAATATTTATATTTTCATACAATCAGTTTATAAATTTAGTAACAAAATATCATAATTTATCAATAATTCAATTAAATATCCAAAAGAAATTAAAAATGATACATTGATCAAAATAATTCTCATAATAACTTTTCATGCCTCTAGTAAACACAAGCACGATACCATGGACTGGTAGTCGGGTTTTTCGGCATCGGACACTCGATGACTACCCGCCGAACTATCATATAATCATGTATATTCGGGGCCGGACACTAGGTGCCTCTCACAACCTCCGAATTCACTGTAACTTTTCAAATTCACTATAGTCGATGCAGAATCAAACGGCGCAGTACTGCTCTTATGACCCATTAATGGCATGCCACTCCAATCCCCACCTATCTGTGTCAAAGCTTACTAGGGTTTGAATAACAATTTATTTTCAAAATTCTTTGGGTTGGTTTCGTTTAAACTTTCGGTTTCTAATCATTTTTCAAATAAAATCTAGCAGCATAACGACTGCATTTCAAAGATTTCTAGAAAACCTGAAAATATGAAATAACACTTCCAAATATCTCGTCAATCCAACCCAACTTCATTTTCCCACAATCACACAAATCAATTTCAAATTCATCATTTTTGTTTTTGTCATAACCATATAAATTCATCAATTATCACAATTCAAATTAATATATTTCATCAGACATATATCAAAATATTCACAAACATTATTTCAAAGCATCAAAGTACTTAAAAATCGATAATATTTCATTTATAAAAACGAATTGAATAAAGTGTACACCAACCTTTATTCTCCAACGGAAGCTCACACTTTCTCCTTTCCTTTTCTTTGACTTCCGTGAGCTACCTCCTCTCTTGGATTTTTAAAAATACATAAATACTTAATAAAAGCTCTTTCCATAAGTTAAAATGCATGATTTAATATTCCTAATGGATCCAAATATTTTCAAATCTCACCAACCGAAAATCATCAATCTCAAACCCAAACAATTCACCCCTATTCCTTTTTCGTGTTAACGTCGTTTTAAACTAGTTCTAGGGTGGTTTTGGACTGATTTTAGTGATAGATCTGAGCTGGTTTCAGACTCTTTTTCTTCCTCTTTCTTCTCCTCTCTTTCTCTCTATCTTCCTCTCTCGGTTCCGCCGCGGTTTGAGGCTGATTTCGCCATCGATCGGCGTCGGTTCTGCCGCCGGTTCTGCTGTCTGTTCACGCGGGTAGAGAGCTGGTTTCGAGTTCGGTTCTGCGTGATTTCAACTCAGTTCTGCTCTCGTTCGGGTCGGGTTCAACTCGCGCGTCAATTGCTCGCCGTTTCTGCTCCGGTCGACAGTCGGTTCTGCACGGTCAACGATCTGGTTCGCGTGACAGTTCTGCTCTGTTTTGGCGTCGCGCGATCTTCGAATTTGGTCTGCTTCTGCCTTCGAGTCTAGTCAGCTTCAGGTTGTCTCCATCGTGCGGTTCGGGTCAAGCTGGTCGGCGATGGCGGTCGACGGTGGTTGGTTGGCAGCTTCTTTTCTTCTTTCTTTTCTTCTCTTCTTCTTTCTTCTTCACGCGACTGATTTTGGTCTTACTTTTGTGAGTCAACTCATTTTTGTGGCTTCTAATTTCCTCCCCAAACAAATCATATAATACCAATTTCAACCCTTAAAAATTTCATTCTTACCTTAGATTTTAGTTCAATTTTACTTTGACCACACAAATCAAATCTTATCTTCAATTTAATTCCTCATCTCATTAATCATAATAATAATAATAACAATATTATTCATGCATATAAAATTAGGGATGTTACACTATTGCAATGAGATAAGTGCACCAGAAGCAAATAATTTTGTTTGTAACCTTCATGGACCTATGATTTGTTGTTTCTGTGATGGAATATGGTGCATTTGGTAAATTATTCTCTTCATTCTAAAGTAACATTTAGCGTTCAATATCATATTGATGATCAAGCCATTTTTCCTCCTCATATATATAATGTACATGCAATGCTTTCCAACTTGTGTGCAAGAACATTGTAAAATTTTATGTACACGTGAATAACCTCAATTAGGTACTATCCTTATTAAACATCAAATTAAAGAAAAGTTTAGTTTTCAGTTTTATTTGTTAATTGTTTTTACTTGCAGCTCGAAACAACTCACGGACCTACAATAAAGATAAAATTTATGTCAGAAATAGATGCACACATATACACACACTCATATATTATTTAAACGCGCACACACACGCAAGCACATGAAGTTATAGGCGAATACACGCATGATATTATACGAAATGCTAACTAATAAATCTTGGTTTGCTATATTTGGACTGATATGTGCCTAAGACGAACTCCAAAAATATAAAACAGAAAATACGTAGGTTAATTTTTAGCCTATTTTGCCCTTTCGACATGTTTGGGATATGGATTATAGATTCTAACATATCATTTTCAGGTATGATACAATCTCAAGTGGGGATCATATGGATATAGATCAAATTACTTAAAGTTTATGATAGTGACAAAAGTAAAATGAAAAGGAAAGGAACAGAACCAAGTAGTAGCGTATTATGTAATATTATTTGTATCATATATTTGTATGAATTTATATAACAGTTGTTAAGAAAGAAATTGATCAAATAGCAATCCCCAACTGGTACAGATTCAATGACAATGATCTTATTGTACATGAATTTATAATTATTGTTGTAATGTAGTTGGAACTTAAAGAGTAATATATCATCCCTTTGTCAGCCTTTGTAATTTTGTTTCGGTATGTATTGTGTAAATTACGAAAGAATGATATGTATTTCAATATATTTACAATGTACAATATCAAGCGTATTTATAGGCTAAGAGACATAATATAAAAATGGTAACTAGAATAGTATATTACAACAATGGTAATAAAAATATGTCTCAATAATTATAATTGATATAACTGATGATTGACTGATATATTAACATCCCCCTGCAAACTCAAGATGGCGAGATGGATGCAAGCTTGAGTTCGGAAACCAATTCACGAAAACGTCCTGGAGGATGAGATTTGGTGAAAACATCAGCAGGTTGATCAACTGAAGCTATCGAGTGAAGTTGAATGGTACCCTGATGAACATGTTGTCGAACAAAATGACAATCAATCTCAATGTGTTTTGTACGTTCATGAAAGACATCATTATGAGCAATTTGGATAGCACTATGATTGTTACAACAAAGAGGAGTGGCTATGACGTGGTGAACTCCCATGTCTGTAAGTAACCAGCGTAACCAAACAAGTTCTTGAGTAGTGTCAGCAAGGGCTCGATATTCAGCCTCAGTACTGGATCGGGCTATAACAATTTGTTTCTTACTACGCCATGATATAAGAGAATCTCCAAGAAAAAAAGGTAACCAGTAGTAGATCGTCGATCAGTAGGATCACCAGCCCAATCTGCATCTGAATAAGCACGTAACTCTAAAGAGGAGTGAGTAGAAAAATGAAGTCCATAAAACATCGTGCCATTGAGATACCATAAAAGATGAATAACAGCAGCAAAGTGAGTGGAATGAGGAGCAGACATAAACTGGCTGACAACATGCACAACATATGCAATATCTGGTCGAGTCATAGTCAAATAAACAAGACTTCCAACAAGTTATCGATAAAGAGTAGGATCACTAAGTGGTATGCCTTCGAAAGACGTTAGTTTAATATTGGCTTCCAAGGGACTAGTACTGATTTTATTATCCATCAAGCCAGAACGAGCAAGAAGATCTGAAATATATTTTGCTTGGGAAAGATAGTACCCATCAGAGTCAGAAGAAACCTCAAGTCCAAGAAAATAACTAAGAGTGCTAAGATCCTTCATCTCAAATTGTTTCTGGAGATAATTTTTAAGATCAGATATACCAGTAATAGCGTCGCCTGTAATAATCATGTCATCCACATAGAGTAATAGGAAAACAGAACCATGACTGGTCTTGCGAAGAAATAGTGCAGAATCATAAGAGCTGGAGGCAAACCCAAACTGCATAATAGTGGAAGAGAACTTGGCAAACCAAGCTCTAGGAGCTTGCTTAAGCCCATACAGTGCCCGACGAAGATGACAAACCTTATGTGGAGAATGTGGATACCCTGGTGGTGGTGTCATATATACCTCTTCAGTAAGATCCCCATTAAGAAAGGCATTTTTTACATCCATTTGAAACAAATTCCACCGTTTGATTGCAGCAACTGCCAATAAGCTATAAACATATGTAAGTCTAGCAACTAGGGCAAATGTCTCTTCATAATCAATTCCATACTCCTGGATAAAACCTTTGGCCATGAGACGGGCTTTATGTCTTTCAACAGACCCATCTGACTTTGTTTTGTTCTTATATATCCATTTGCACCCAATGACAGATTTATGAGGGAGATCAACCATATCCCAAGTGTGAGTTTTCTCAAGAGCGTACAATTCTTCAGCCATAGCTTGCTGCCAAACAGGATTAGTGCAGGCCTTTTTATAGGATTGAGGCTCATACAAGGAAAGGATAGTAGAGAAACAATGAAAATCTCTAAGAGTTACAAGTAGTTCTCTTACTCGATTAGAACGACGGGAATGAGGAATGGTATGTGAGATTTGATAAGAAGGCTCTGGTGTAGGATCAACAGGCGGGTGAGATTGTTCAGGAATCGACCGGATGACATCAGTAGTATCTGTTTGAGTCTCATGAGTACTTGAATCACCATCATCAGGGAACAAAGAAATGGTAGGATCTATAAACAGTTTATTATGAAAAGTATGTGAAGTATGAAATTTGGATATAGATGAAAACATCTTATGTTCCCAAAAGACAACATGACGAGATACACGAAGTCGATTTGAGATAGGGTCCCAACAACGATAACCTTTATGCTCAATGCCATAGCCAAGAAAACAACATAGACGAGCTCTAGACTCTAATTTATTTCGTTTGTGAGGCTGAAGAAGAACAAAACAAACACATCCAAAAACTTTGAGATTTTGATAGTTTGGGGGAGTGCCATATAATCGTTCATACGGAGTTTGATTATTAATAACGGAGGATGGGACACGATTGATAGTGTATATTGCTGTTAATACAGCTTCCCCCCAAAACTTTTCAAGACAAGAGACAGATATTAAAAGTGCACGAATGGTTTCAAGAATATGTCTATGTTTGTGTTCGGCACGACCATTCTATTACGATGTACTGGGACAAGAACGATGACATATAGTACCTATTTAACTCAGTAGATTAGGAAAGGTAGTATCCCGATATTCCATGACATTATCAGTACGTAAAACTTTAATAGACTTGGAAAACTGAGTCTGAATTATTCGAATAAAATCAGAATAAATTTATGATAATTCAGACCTATTATGCATAAGATAAAGCTAGGTATACCGAGAATAGTCATCCACAAAGATAACAAAATACTTGGATCCCCCTATGGTAGTGGTTGGTGAGGGTCCCCAAATATCTGAATGAACTAAGTTAAAAGGTGCTTGAGAAATGGAATCACTATTATGAAAAGGTAATGCATGATGTTTGGATAATTGACAAGATAAACAATCAATGTGATCGTCAGTTACAGAGCCTAAATGTCCACTAGGCAATAAGGAACGTAAACGACTAAAGGAAGCATGACCTAACTGTGAGTGCCAGCACTCACTGGTAAAGATGAAGAAGTAGCAGCAGATGGATAGAAAGAGGAGACCTGTGAAGGTAGGTAAAGATGAATGAGTTCAAACAAACGTCCAACTTTACGGTCGATCCCATGAATCTTCCCCGTTTGTGGATCCTGCACACGACAACCAGAAGAAGTAAAGTGTACATCAAAACCAAGTTCACATAACTGACCCACAGAGATAAGATTTAAGGTAAGTTTAGGAATAAAGTATGTATTTTGTCAGGATAAGTTATCGGTAGAGATCTGACCTATATGTTGAACAGACATGGATGAACATTAGCTGTAGAAATGACAAATAAAGAGGAAGATGATGATTGTATAGAAAAATGTGTAGGGTCAGAGGTCATGTGATTACAACAGGCTGAATCAAAATACCAAGAGGAATTACCTGCTGACACAGAAGAAGCAGAGGTGGATGAATGACCAGATTTTGAAATGATGTGATAGAGCATAGAGGCAAGATCATGAACTGAGATAGAAGAGGAACCCGCAGTATCCGGTTTGTTATCAGCTATATCTGTAGAGAATTGCTGATTGCGTGCAAGGGGCTTTAGAGAAACACTCTTAGATATGGGTGAAAATCCTCCATTATTAGTATTTCGAGGACAATCCTGATTGTAGTGTCCTGGTCGAATTTTATGACAATGCTTACAGCGTCTTGTAGGACAAGAAAGAATACCATGTCCCAACAGCTTACAGTAATGGCAAATAAGTTTCTTCGGTAAATACTCCATAAAAAAAGCCAATAAAATCAATAAATAAGCTCAAGAAAATAAGTTTTGAATCTAACCAAATAAACAAGCTCAAGTGCAACAATTAACTGAGCTCAATTAAAAAGTCCTTCAAGTTGGAGCAAATGAAACAAACCAAAGACTAAAGCAAGACAATGGAACAGAACCGAGACCAGCAGTGGAGACAGATTTGAAGTGATGTTGAAGCGATGATGACAGGACAGAAAGGAACAGTGCGAGATAATGGTGTGTGGACAATATCCGAGTAGAATGTGATGTATGATGATTCGACAGCGGACAAACGTCAGAGATAGAGTGATGACAGCGGCGATTATTCAGATCAGGGCTCCATAACAACGACGGGTGATGCAGACGTAGGTGGTGCGACGGTGATGCAGCAACGGCGGATGTGGTGATGGCGCTAGTGCGACTGTTATGGACTGCAACCAGATGCGATGGATTCAAAATAGAAAAAAAAAAAAAAAAATACTGCGATGACTGGTTGCAGCAGTGTGTTGATGTGGTAATGTGGGCAATACAGTGCGAGACAGTTGAACAATGCGACAGAACAACACAGACGGTAGCGAAAGCGAACCAGTAGAGAAGACAGGTGAGGGTGGTGCAATGCTGGTATGATGATTGCGGCGGTGCAGACTGAGGCTGGTTCAGTGCTGTATGCAGAGGGTGCAGTGCTGGTGAATCGGCGGTGCAGAATAGCAGCAGGACAGCGGCGTGGTGGGGATGACCGGTGATGCAGCGGCAGGAAACAACATGGATGTTGCAGCGGCTGGAGTGATGTTTTGATGCAACGGCAGAGGCGCGGTGATGCAATGGTGCACGGTCGAGTGATAGATTGAGGCAGCAGCAACGGTATGGTGGGACTGAAATATAGTGATGGTGGTGGCAGACGGTGAGCGTTGAGAAGACAAAGTAGTGGTGGTGCGACGGACGGTGTGCGGCGTGAATCTAGCAAGAAGAGATGTGGTGTGGTGTGCAACGCAGTACTGGTGTGGTGTGCGACCAGAACTAGAACGAGTGCATGTATATGTACGATTAAAACCATTTTAGCGGCGCGGTGATGCAAGTTGACGGCGGTGAGTGCTGTTTGATGCCAAGGTTGGTGATGACAGTGAAAAAAAAAATTTACAGAAACCTACGCTCTGATATCATGTAAATTACGAAAGAATCATATGTATTTCAATATATTTACAATGTACAATATCAAACCTATTTACAGGCTAAGAGATATAATATAAAAATGGTAACTAGAATAGTATATTATAACAATAATAATAAAAATATATCTCAATAATTATGATTGATATAATTGATGATTGACTGAATAGTATATGTCAGCCTTTGTAATTTTGTTTCGGTATGTATTGGATGTGAATGTTGTTGAACAAATAAGTTTCTGCTTACTGTGTCTCGAAAACGTATACAATTTTTTATTCAAATTTTCAAATTTTAACATGTGCTCTCATTTGTCCTTCATATTTTTACACTAATGGGGTACGCTTAGAAAGACCATGAGGTGTTTTAGAGAAAATGAATGGTACATAATATATAATTTGTGTTTGCACTATTTGAGCTCTTAAATTGAAATGGGCTCTTTTAACAAGGCTTATGAGTTCATTTAGTAATGACATCTTCTATCAACAATTTAGCAAAAACTATTGTTGGGCTTGAATCAATTTTTTTCAACAATTGGGCCCTAGCTTTTAAAGAAGAAATTGCAATGATATTTGCACCCCATTAAAAATGTATCTACACCCTCCACACCCATTGAATATTATTTAAAAAAATTAAAATTTATAATTATGACTCACCTAATGTAAAAAAATATTATTTCTTTAATTTTATTTGCATTATACATTTGTCAATAAACATGATCAATTTTTTGTATGTAAATTAGACCTTTTTTCAAAAATCTATATATATATATTTAATAGGTGAACTTTCTAAAGACATGCATACACGGTTTGGAGGGGCGTAAATATCGATCAGCAAGAAACAAAAACAGTTCAATAACATATTAATTTGTGTCTAATTAATGACAAATCCAAACAAGTGAATTTGGATTTTAAATTTTGGGTCTTTTGAATGCTAATTCCTTATCCAACAAATCTAATCCGTTTACGAGGTGTTACAAAAATAGTTAAAAAAATCTAAAAGATTTTGAATGCTTTAATTTTTCAAATAAGCATTTTAATTTCCTCACAATGCATTAAAAAAATGTCATTAAAATATATGAAAATTCATGAAGTTTCATCAAAAGTGCTCATATATTCATGTAAATGGGTGCTAATGGAAACTTACACACACACACACACACATATATATATATATATATAATTGAGCAAAGTTAACCTATTGTTGATACTAGATTTTGCTCAATATCAATAGTAAGGCGAGCCAAGACAACTCTCTTGTGATTCTCCTACTCACTTCTCTATCGACCTTAGAATAGGGTGCTTGCATGATAGAAACCAACTAGGGTGATGCCAACGAGATGCTAGTGACCACACTCCAATGGTCAAATCAAGTGATCGGAGAAAGGGCATCTTTGAGGTAGACAATGCAATAATAACTTAAATATAAAAAGTGACAAGGTATAGGAAGAAGATACCAAATAAAAATGCATACATAGCTTTTTATAGGCAAATCTTCAACTCTCTTTGAACAGATGTCCTCAACTGGTTGGTTTTTCATTCTTATTGTTGTCTTATCAAGTTTCCATAAAGTTATTTTATGAACATGCTCCTTGCATACTTCTTGGACCGATCCCAGCCCTCCATTTTGTTAGGTGGTCTATTATTTTCTTTATTAACCTTGGTGTGACTAAGGTTTCTTTCCCTAGCTGAATGGTTATGCTAGCATCATGCTTTCCCTTTATACCTGGTTATCCCTTGCTTTAGGGCCTCATCTAGCAGAGGAGATATTCATGGTTGACGTCCTCATCCAGTCACTGAACTTTGTCTACACACATGGAGGATTCTTATTTGTTACTGTTTTCTCAGGCTAGCGTGACATTTTATGAGTAGTTATCCCCAAAAAGCAATCACAGCCACCATAAGTTGGTTACTCACTTGTTGAGGGGTAAGCTCTGCTAGTTATGTCAAGAGTGGGTCTTAATCCCACTGGATTCTAGCTAATACTGTCCCTTGTCTCCTTAGTGGTCCCCTCTCCACCTTTTGATGGTGACCTCACCTTTTTCTTGTCTCCATCCTTTTTCGACTCCTCTTTTTGGTAAGGTGGCTTTTTCTCTTACTTTACTCCTTTTATCAGTCTTATTCCCCAAGTTTTCTTCTTTTAGAAGGTAATTTCGAAAATGACAACCATTGTTACCATTTTTATGGGTCTTCGACTCCTTAATACCTTGGATACTTGGTTCCTCGATGTCCTAGAGCTATCTCCCAAATATTGTCGAGGTTTGTCTCCTTGACGTCCCAAACATTTAGCTCATAACCACCTGGGACGATTGGCTCCCCGACACAATAAATAGTTATTTTCAAGGATATTTATGGCTCTTTGGTGACCGTGGATGTTTGGTTTTTTTCACACCTTAGTGCTTGGCACCTAATACCCATGTAGTCAACTCTTTGGTACTCTATATAGTTGGCTCCTTAGCATCTTATATGGTTTGCTCCTTGGCATCCTAATATAATTGTTCTCGAGGACATTTGTGACCCTCGATGGGCTAATATTTATTTTTATTGAATTTTTTCTTTCTTTCCCTCAACAATTACTCTTTGCTTTTAGCTGACAATTTTTCATCATTAACACCTAGGGGTGGGCACTTTGAACCCAACCTGACCATTTATGGTTGGGTTGGGTCGGGTTACTCCAGACTAAACAACCCACTCGGGTTGAAATTTAACAACTCGATTATTTTTCAGGTTGGGTTGGGTCAACAAACCAAATCGATAATCCGACCCGAAACCGAGATATAAAAGCTCAAGTTTCCATTTTCCACTGTTTCCACACCCTACCTAGTGCCGACCACATTTTTTTTTCACTCATTCTCTCTCAATTTTTCTCTCATCTCTCTCCACCTCCACACTCCACACACAAACATCTTCACACTTTCACGGTCGTCCTTCACGGCGGATCGACGGTCCTCCTGCTCTGATCTCCGACCTCCACAGTCCACACACCACAGGTATATGAACTCTTTAATTTCCATTTTTTTTTCAAAATCAAATGACCCGAAAACCTGATTTTGAAAAACCTTCAATCTTCAACTTTCGCGGCCTAACGAGAGGTAAGGTACCATTGGTTGAGTGAGAAACCGAGAGGTGAGGTACAGGGTCGTACGGGTGCAGTTGGTTAAGCGAGAAGCCGAGAGAAGAGGAGAGATGCGGGTGCGATTGGTGGAGGAGATGAGAGATGCGAATCGATGGGTGGAGGAGAGGAGAGATCTGGTGGCGGTTGGGGCGATTAGGGCATGATCTGGTGGCGGGAAGGGAGGAGAGGGTGTAGCCAGTAGAGCCGCGACCTGTGGAGTGGAGGTGGAGCCGTGGTCGTGTAGTCGCATAAGTACTGCCGTACTAGGTAGTGAGCTGTGAGAATAAACAATGAAGGTTGATTGGATTATTTGAAGCTATTAGCTGTGTCATGTGTGCGTGTATGACTGTACGAGTGGGAGTGGGACTGTGAGAGATAGAATATGTAGCTCAGACCTCAGTTGCTGTGAGAGATGGACTGTACGAGTGGGACTGTATGAGTGGGACTGTCATGTGTGAGTGGGACTATGATTCTGCAATGGAATTAGATTATATGGTTGTATGTGTATGTGTCAATGTGTGTGTGAGGGGACCATAGTTTTGAAAGAGAATTTGAATCTTGTGGACCAAAGCCAAACCAAGTCACAGTGAATCAGTGACAGTGAGAGACTGAGAGTTGATTGTGACTCAACTGTATATTAATGTTGAGTGGATGACTTTTAATTTAATGTCACTAATTGACACTTAAATGTGCTATAATATTGATCTTTAGTCTTTTAATGTATGAATTATTGTGAATTATGATTTTATATTACAAATATAAATTGTGAAATATTTTATAATATTGATCTTAAGTTTTTTAATGCATGAATTGTTGTGAATTGTGACTTTATATTATAAATATAAATTGTGAAATATTTTATAATATTGATTTTGAGTCTTTTAATGTATGGATTGTTGTGAATTGTGACTTATATTACAAATATAAATTGTGAAATATTTTATAATATTGATCTTGAGTCTTTTAATGTATGGATTGTTATGAATTGTGACTTTATTTATATTACAATATAAATTGTAGAATATTTATTTAGCAAATTGACCATACATGACACAATGCACATAATATGATATTGATATTAGTGGAGCAAACATATTAAACAAAATATAAATTATGTATGTATTTTTATTGGTTGATATTTATTTGTAATGCTGATTTTTTTTTTTTTTTAATTTTATTGGTTTTTTCTTGTTGTGATAGTTTAGATTACCATTTAAGTATTCGTTGGGTTATTAAGATTTGAAAAGATGAAGGCTATTATGGATAAGAAAAGGAAGGTTACATTTGTCATGGTAATGTAAAATTCAAACACTTTTTCATAGAGTTCGCTAAAATTCAAACATTTAATCATCTAAAATTTTTGTTATTGAATCCTCTAAAATTATTTTGTAGATGGATGAGCATGATGATGATGTTGTCAATGACATGGGAAAACCCAAAAAGGGTCAATCAAAGTCAGATTTGTGGAAATGTTTCACTTAGTATGGTGATGAGTCTAGATGTAAGTGCAATTATTGTGGTAAAGATTATGCATGTTCTACTAAACATTGTGGCACTATGACTTTATGGAATCATTTGCAAACACAATGTGCACAATACAATTCTATAGAGGCTGGGGAGGATAAAAAACGAAAAACCTTAACCTTTGGGTCTATTGGTGATAACAAAAAACTTATGGCCGTGGGTTTTGATAAAGAAGAGTGTAGAAAAGCTTGCACTAGGATGATTATTGTGGATGAATTACCTTTCTCTTTTGTAGAGAAAGAAGGGTTTAAATTATTTGTAGTGTTCTAAATCCAAGGTTTTATCCTCCATCTAGAAGAACACTTGCTAAAGATGTTTACCAACTTTATCTAGATGAAAAGTGTAAGCTTAAAAAATTTTTCATTGAACAAAAACCAAGAGTTTGCTTAACCACCGACACATGGACTTCAATTCAAAATTTCAATTATATGGTAATCACTGCCCATTTCATTGATTGTGAATGGAAATTGCATAAACGAATTTTGAGTTTTGGTATTGTTTCTGACCATAGAGGGGAGACAATTGGAAAAGTTCTAGAGTCATGTTTGAAGGATTGGGGTATTCAAAAAGTGTTTACAATTACTGTAGATAATGTCTCCGCCAATAAAGTGGCTATAGATTATCTAAAAAAGAAGTTGACAAATTGGGAAGAATCTGAACTTGTGTTAGGTGGAAATTTTTTGCATGTGAGATGTTCCACTCATATTATAAATTTAATTGTGTCTGATGGTTTGAAAGATTTGAATGATTCAATTGTTCGCGTTCATAATGCAATACAATATGTTAGATCTTCACCTTCAAGACTTCAAATGTTTAAAACTTGTATTGAGCATGAAATAATTGAAAGCAAAAGTCTTATGGTATTAGATGTGCCTACTAGATGGAACTCTACCTATTTAATGTTATCTAGTACTTTAAAATTTGAAAAAGCATTTGATAGATTATTGGAGGATGATGGACGTTATGGGTTGCACTTTGTTGAAGATGAAAATGGGAAAAAAAAAAGGTTGGGCCGCCAAAAGAGAGAGATTGGAGTAATGCTAGAGTGTTTGTCAAATTTTTGCATGTTTTTTATGACATCACTTTGAAGTTTAGTGCTTCTACATCCGTTACTTCCAATATATTCTTTCATGAATTGTGTTATATTGAAAATGAGTTAACTATATTAGGTAAGAGTGATGATTTTTTGTTGTGTGATATGGCAATGAGAATGAAATTGAAGTTTGACAAATATTGGGGGAAAATTGAGGAAGTAAATAAATTGTTGATAATTGCACTTGTTCTTGATCCAAGATACAAGTTGGATTATGTCAAATTTTGCTTTAGTGATATATTTGATGAAAGGAAGGTTTTGAAGTTAATGAGTGATATTAAGGATCTTTTGATTAAACTCTATGAGTTTTACAAAAGTGATGATAATATTTCAAGTGGTCAACAAGTTTCTAGCTCCAATCTTTCCTTTAGTGAGAATGATGTGGGAAAGACGAATGAAGGTTATGATTTTCGTTTGCAAAGGCTCAAAAAGTTCAAGGAATGAAAGAAAAGAATGATTTTGTTGTTTCAAAAAATGAGGTTGAAAGGTATTTGATAGAGTCCGATGAACACTTGGATGACAAGAACTTTGATATTTTGGGTTGGTGGAAAGTTAATTCTTCTAAGTACAAGACTCTATCACGTATTGCAAGGGATGTCTTTGCCATTCCGGTTTCTACAGTGGCTTCCGAGTCGACATTTAGCACGGGAGGTCGTATTCTTGACCCATTTAGGAGTAGCTTGACTCCAAAGATGGTGGAAATATTAGTTTGCTTGCAAAATTGTTGCGATCTACTAATAGTTGCTTGGATCTTACACCATCCATGGATGAGATGGAGTTGTATGAAGCAATTGAACAAGGTAAATGATTTGTTTTATTATGATAATGTTAAATGTGTAATTTTATTTATTACTAATATTTTATTCTTCCATTTATGTAGAGATTGGAGTAAGCATACCCATGGATCCATGAAAAAGAATGTGAATTGATTATGTTTTCATACAATTAAGGTAATTACTTTAAAAAAAAAAAAAACTTATATTTTACTTACATATGTTTGTTCTTTTATGATTTGCAAAAGTTAAAATTTAAAAACATGTTAGCTAGTTACACTATAGGTTGACTTACATGTTTTATTTGATGTTGGATGTGGTGCATGCAGTCAATGTTTTGGAAGCTACCAATTGGACATAATATTTGGTAGTTTTCTATGCCTATGAAGACTTTAATGATACCACACAAGTTGTGTTGATGGAATTTAGTAGGATTATTGTCTTAGTTTTATTTTTTTGTACTTTTTGTGGTGAATTGAACCTTTTTTTTTTTTAATATGTAGTGACTTAAACTTTTATAGTTTTATTTGTATTGAACATGTTATATAATCAATGCAAATATTTTGTAATTGAACTAGTTGATTAATAGGAATGTTTTCTACTTCAACGAGGTGCTAACCCGATCAACTTAACCCAGCCCAACCGACAATTATTGGGTTGGGTTGACGAATTGATTGGGTTGGGTTGGGGGATTTTCAACCCAACCCAACTCGAACCCGAAAATGCCCACCCTTATTAACACCTATAACAAAAGAAGAATATTAGCTTCCTTGTGTGTATGAGGAATTGTACTTTTCGGCAATTGTTGTGTTAGTTACACAAATGTCCTATTTTGACTGTTGATTTCTGTTGATTTAATAAACTAAAAATTTAACCTCAAAAGTCAAAATGTTAACTTGCCTTTGCTCTTTTTAATTTAAAATATTATAAATTCTATTTTGAAAAAAAAAAAAAGGCAAAATGAACAAAAAATTTTTTTAAAAAAAAGGAACAAACATTCACTGGTGGAGGAACTTCTCCCTCTAGTTCATGGGGGAGAATCCCTCTATTTGAAGGAGATTAATCGTGATCTCTAACAAATAGAGAAAATTCTAGAGCTAATCCAATTTGTGGACTTTCCTCCGTGAACTAGAGTTACCACTAACGATGGACGCTTCTTTACCACAAGTGTTCTCCAAATTTTCAAGTTACTAATTTGAAAAAGTTTCACTTGTACTTGTAATTTCTATATAAATAGATTTATAATTATAAAAAACTTTGTGCCCAAAATCCAAGGACGTGAATAGAATATGAAAATTAAATAGGGAAAGCAGATAAACCGAGAATTATCAACTTTATAATTCATATTTTTAATGAAATCCATTCTTACAAAAATTTCGATAGAGTTTTTGCCAGTTTCTAGAGTTTTTTTCAAGAATATATTTCACCTGCATTTAGAATATGAATACTAAAAATAGCATCTATCACAAATTGAAACTCCGTCTAATACAAATATTTACTAAATATTTTGAATGCCACAAATACAACACGATGTATATATATCTCCAAATTTACATTATTAATAATTCTACATTTGAATATATACATCTATAATCCTTCATATATATATATATATATATATATAACAAGTGAGAATTCTACAACCAATCAACCATACAATTATCAATTATATTAAAATCACAGTCAAACACAATTTAATTAAGTTCATATTCCATTAAGGTTTAGAATTGCCCCCCACCTGGATCACAAGGACACTAAGATTTTATGTCTATCTCGCAGGTCCACCCACAACAACCTCTAAATATCCTTGGAGGATATGTTACCTCGTACAAAGTAAATAGACTTATAAGATCTGGGTTTATTTAGCAAGTCATATGGGTTCATTGTAAGAAATTTTATGGCAAATAGCATTTGGGCTTGCTGTAGTATAGGCTTTTAACTTAAAATGGGTTTACTTATTAATTCTTATCGGCTTATTTAGCGTCAATTCCTTTGGTTAATATTTCTTCTTTTAGGCCTCTTAGGGGCATTCATTTTAGGGGAAATTAGACAAAGATTCCCCTGAGATTAGATGCATTGCACCAGCATGGGAAGTTTAAACCATAATTACACTAAATTACCTTGAGTTAGTTTAAAGTTTGACACAAACACCTTTTACCATTAATCAACCTCTTGAGTGCAAAGTGACAATGGTTAAAGCTTGAAATGACCAAAATACCCATAAACTTTCAAGGTCAAATTTCAAAATTTAACCCTTTTATTATTTTAATCTAAAAAGTTTATATATACATATATATAACACATTTTACAGTGTACTTGAGTATAGATACACCCGAAAACTGATTACATTCTACAATTATTGATTCTATTTATTATCTGATTACAATAAAATTAGTTAGATAAATTATATCTGATTATGTATGTACTAGTTGTAATAAGATATAATAAAGACAATAAGTGATTTTTAAAATGTAATCAGTATTAGATATATTCATAACCAAGTGCACTAAAGGGAACACGATATATATATATATAATTCTACCATCAATGCTTCTAACTTTAAAAAGTTAGACAAACTATCAAATTCATCCATTACATTTAAATTAAATATGAGAGAATGCAATTGATGAATTTGATTTGTTCATCCTAATTTTAAAAAATTAGGAGGCATGATGATAGAATTACTATATAATATATAATATATAAGCAAAATGCATAAAACTCACCTGAGGTAAAGCTTTAAGACAAGGAAACAACGTTTAGATTTTGTAACAAGTTAGTCCCTAACTTAATGGTCAAATTATGTGAATTCTGACTTTTGACCATGTGATTTGGTAAGAAGACGGAAATGCCCTTAGTTTAAATTAATGTAATTGCCAACTTTATCCATGAATAAAAGATTTTTTTTTTTTTAAAAAAGAGGGGAAGTATGTGGATGTTTTAGTCAGCATCTATACTAGGTTTTGTTAAATTTTTTTGACCTTTTTGCCCTTCTCAATTGAAGAAATGACTAAAAAAAATAATTAAGGGGAAAAAATTTTTGGCCTATTGGATAGTCAATGGTCATATGTGTATTTGGCTTATATAAGCCTGATGAAGGCTACAAGTTGGGCAATAAAATTTTCCTCTTCTTTGATGAATCAATTTCTTCAAATTTTTGTTTGCTCATCAAATTGGTT